>PVLA01001222.1:39097-387328 GCA_004027455.1 Hydrochoerus hydrochaeris
GGCTTGCACGGCCAGAGCCAGGATTTGCAGTGAGAGGCTTGCACGGCCAGAGCCAGGATTTGCAGTGAGAGGCTTGCACGGCCAGAGCCAGGATTTGCAGTGAGAGGCTTGCACGGCCAGAGCCAGGATTTGCAGTGAGAGGCTTGCACGGCCAGAGCCAGGATTTGCAGTGAGAGGCTTGCACGGCCAGAGCCAGGATGGAGTTGCCTGTGTGCTCGAGCAGCACACGTAATGAGATCCTCTCCATGAACCTAGCTGTCCCTCTGCACTGGTGATCTGGAAGCCTCAATGTACTTAGTTTGTTGACATCCAGTTTATCCCATGGTGATGGTGACCCTGAGCCATGTGAGGTTTTGAAAAACATAAAAGGCTGCATGACAGCCTGATATACAACTATCTGACAGGAGATGGAAATGAGCCAGTTCAACAAGAAAGCCACTCCTCGTCTTCCTGCCACACTCTGCTTGTAATGGGAAGAACACTTGCATGAAGGGTTGGGTGGGCCAAAGAAATCTCTGAGAGCGTGAGGGAAACTTGGAAACCCCGCTCACACTCAGTTATCCAACCCTGTTACACACTCGCCAGTTAACGGCATATGCGTTAGCCCACATCTTCTCTTATTTATGTCTTTCTGAAGCTAAATCAGGATGGAGGGCATTAGTTTCATCCCATGCACACAGCTCCTTGCTATTTTTGCCCCTGGCTCTCTCCCTCCTCCATCCCCAGCATCTGTCTTGGATGGCAGCTTGGATGCTGGAGAAGGTGAGTATAGTTCACAGAGCACAAATGTTTACCCACTTGCAGACTCTGCAGTTTGTTTCTGCATGGAGGTCCCAAGACCTGACAAACTCACAGACTTTACAAGGTTAAATAAACGATGCTTCTCATCCAGGCTTCCAAAAAAAGTGGTGTTTATCTGCCTGCCTGCTCTCCGCAGTGACCATTCATGGATTTCTTAACACAGACCTTTAACTATCTGATGTGCTTTTTGAGTTCTATCTCCCCAAGCAGTACTAAAAGGAGAAGTCTATGTTAGTCTCAGTTAGATCTGGGAAAACTAAGTCCAAAGGTGATTATGCAAAGAGTTCATACTTGCAAAGATGTTGAGGAATAGAGTCAGAATTTGAATCTAGGTCCAAACTCTTTAAGTACAAGTTCTTTTTTTCTTTGCTCAACCTAGCGCCTCCCTGCACACTTTATAATATTCTTTTATTTAATGATTACATTTGTATGTGGTGCAGCTGTAGAGTTAGCTTTCTATTGGGTGATCTGGCAGGTATGAATGAAGGAAAAAGAAGTGGCTCAACCAGCAAGTTGTGTCTCTTGCCTGACAAATACATCCAGCAGAGGCTTGAGCAAAGGTCACCAAGCCATGTACATGTGGGCACCAGGCTAGCAATGTAAGGAGGGACCTAGGAGGAGTGAGGACTTTGAACGGCAGAGCTTATGGTGCATACAGGGAAGCTACGTCCTAGCTGCTGCCCTGGTCTTGTAAAACAAGACAGAAATTTTGGATTCTCTTGAGACACTGGATGAAATGATAATATATTGGGTTGTAATCGCTACACGGAAAAAATACATTAACACAGAGAAAAACAAACAAAGCATATGAAGAGCCAAGTTAGGCCTGAAAGTATAAATCTGTAATATCTGTTCTAGAAGATTGGTTTTCAAACCCTAGAAGTTTGGATTCTGAAAGTCTGGGCTGGGTACAGAGTTTGCATCTTTAAGTCTGGTGTTCAGCCAGGTGAAGTTAGGCTCTGAGAGTCCTGCTGGCTTGAATGCTACATAGCATTGTTAGCAAGCAGGCTCCAGAGGGAGGTCACTGTCTTGTGCAGAAATTTTATGCTGCATCATAGTAATTTATCTGCACATCTTCCCAAAGGAAAAATGAACAGAATTTTGAGTGTAGATGGGCTTTTCTTAAATCCAGTCTTTTCATTAAGTAGACAAGAAAATGATGCCAGGTAACAAGGTTCTGTTACTAATATGTTCTGAAACTTTGATACTTTGTTGTTCCCCTTGGATCTCATTTCTTTCCTCTGTAAAACCAAAAACATGGACTGCACAGTTGCTAATATTCCATAATCCTATGATTATTTTCCTTGGTTTTACCTTAAATAGGGGATGCAGAGGGACAAGAGAAAACCAACAACTGAGGATAATTGGGAGCAGCCATTTCCAACATGGCGGTTTTCTGTGGTTCTTCCACATCATTCCTGGGTGAGCTTGGGAAGTCCAGTCACTCATCGAGCCCTTCTGTGCAGCTTCCCAATGGGTTGATGCCACGTGGAATAGCCTCCATGGCATCTCTAACAGCTGCCTACTGGCATGGCTTCCAGTTCCAGCTGTCTGTTTAACAAATAAATGCTGTCAGTTCCAAGGGACACAGGCCAGGGAAGGGAGGAGAGCTTGACATAACCCATCACCACCACAGACACAAGTAGGAACATGTGTCTTCCTGATGGTGTGCGTCCGCAGGCAGCAGCCTGGGGAATGGAGGAGCAGCGTTTATTCCAAAGAAGAGTGCTCTACTATCTTACAGATGCAACTGACATGATTTATACAGCTCCAGCTGAGATACAGGATGTGTGTCAACTGCTCCTTCTTGGAAAGTCACTATTTGCAGCCAACATCTATTGAAAGTCAACTCCACAAATCCCTTACTATCCAACCTTAGAAACCAAATGCTGGAATTGAAATCACAGGGTCTACCAAAAGCTCAGTAGGTCATTGATTATCAGATTGTATACAGCTAGACATTTGATAGGGAGAGGTACTAATTTTGTAGCAAAACATTTACCTGAATTAATATGACACAGTTTTAGACTTTAATATTTGAACACTTGTATTTTTGATCTTGAGGCTTTTCAAAAGCAATCTGAGGCAAAGAAAGCATAATGGTTTGATAAACTGGAGATTGGGTAATGTGTGCTCACTGTATAAACTCCTATTGTCTAAATTTGTGTGTTATTTCACAGTTATGCCAGGAGAAGATAAAGTGTTAAGATGATTACATCCTTCACTGCTACAAGGCTACAGAGAATCCCTCTCACTCAGGGGCCTGGCCAGTGTTCCATAACAGAGATTGGTTCTTATGGCTTTAGCCTTCAAAAACTGTCAGCTGTTCCTCATTGTACAAGAGATCAGATATTATCCTCAGAGGAGGTCTGTCCTTGCTAGGTTTTCCTGCAGAACTTTATATATTCCTTCATTCATGCAGTATGATTTGAGCATCATGCCAAAGCCTCTGAGTCCTAAGGGCACAAAGTCAAATACAATGTTGTCTCTGCTTTGCCAAGGATTTATAGTACAAGGAATGAAGGAGAAACTAGGAAATAGTGCCCGCTTTGATAAGTATTGTGATAAAGAACAGGATGGTATGCAGGCTGATGGATCCTGCAAAACAGGATGATGAGCTGGGAAAGGGATATTGACAATTAACCAGTTGAAACTCAGCTGCAAAAGGCTTTCTTACACATGGATATCAATGTCTTGCTCGTTTTTATTGACTCTTTGCACTGAGCGTATTGTTCTATTTGTAGAGTTAATTCCACAGATGCTTACAAAGCATGCCAGACATTTAACGTTCAAAATGAGTAAAACAGGCACGAAGCCAGACTTTATGTAGCTACCAGGAAGGATGGGCAACAAACACACAAGAAAACATCTCCAGGATGGGCTACCAAATCCTAACAAGGACTGTAAGAAACTGAGATAGAAAATGCCAAGCATGTTTTATGTCGATATGGTGGTTTGAAGAGGTAGCCTTTAGGGAAAAATCTAAATGTAGCGAGATTTCTGAGGGTAAACATGTCCTCGGTACAAGAAAGAGAAAGCACAAAGGTTGTGAGATGGGAGCTTGATTTTCCTGTTTATGGAACAGCAGTGGAGCCAGTGTAACTGGCACTCAGTTAAAAATGAAAGAAAGAAGGAAGGAAGATGTGCTAGTGTCTACCAGTGGCTAGATTTAGACAGGACTACAGAGCGACTTGAACTCTCTGTTGGTCAAGAATTGATTTTGCAGTAGTACAGCATAAATGTAATCTGTTCAAAGTGATGCTTTAGGAAAACAATCATGGAATGAAAAAGAATAGAGACTGTCAAGAGGGAGCTGATCTAGGAGAAGACTGACTGCTCTATTCTAGGACAACACTTGGCACGTTGGAGAGAGAACATTCGGAAGGGACGGAGCAGGAGGTCCAGAGGTCAGGTGAGCATCAACATTTATGAACATCTTAACTGCATAATGTGGCATTCAGTGAGAGGTTGTTTTCAGCAAAGAGGAATTAGAGGTGGTGCTCATACGTTTGGTGTGTGAAATTCTCACGATAAAACACAATTTAGATGGATCTGAGCTGGGACCATCTCCTTCGAGACATTCCAGGATACTGACAGAAAAAGGAAGTATGTCACGGGCAGACACAGCATCAAACCCTGGAATGGTCTAGGAAAGAAGGCTGACTGCACAGTCTCATGTAAAGTTTGTTTCCATTAAATCAAGACATGCTTGCGATCCTTTGGTCACTCTCAATTAACCAACAGCTGTGATGACAGGCACATGTTTCCCAAATAACAACCTCCAGGTTCCTTTGAAATGATCAGATTCTCAAGGGAAGGTCAGATCAAAGAGGACAGTATATCAGTCAGCTCCTCCTTTCATCTCGTCTAGATGAGGATGTCTCCATGACCTGACTACTCATGAAGGTGATGCAGCTTTGCTGTCTGTCCTTCCTGTTGATTTCTGCAGCATATTTATCTAGCTGAGAGGCTAGGTGGGTGTGAGTTCTCCTTATCCTATACGTGTCCTAAAGATACCTGCGGATAGACAGGACAAGATGTAGCTGTTGAAAAGGAGAGTACCCTAGCTCTGTCCTGAAAGCACTCAGAATACACTAGTGAGGCGGGGTGGGGGGAATGGCAGCATTGCAGGGTGAAATCGAAACTGCATTAACAATGACCAGTAAGGCCATATTCCAGAGAATAAGGGAGCCTGGTGTATCCAGACCCACAGAGTAACCTCCTCAGCATCACAGTTGGCCCATGTCTTTGCTTTTTTATACCAACTAGTATGAAAATTGAGACAGAGAACCCAAAGCCTTAACAATCTGATTTTAACACTGTCTGACTTCCGCCTTTATTTATGAGAAAGATCTGAGTTTACTTGGGTCTCTAAGTCTTTCTGATCCATTTAATATGTTGACAAGAGTCCTAGGGAGCCAGCAGGGGGCTAGACATACTGTGTGCCAGCCCAAAAGTGATTTGTTCTGAACAAATCATATCTGAAAAGTCTGGTACTTCCAGCTCTTTACCCAGCAATGTGTGTGTGTGTGTGTGTGTGTGTGTGTCTGTCTGTCTGTCTATCTATATCTATCTATCTATCTATCTATCTATCTATCTATCTATCTATCTATCTATCTTTATCTCCCCACCTCACATTCTTCTGAATCCTAATAGAATGCGTGTTTGGAAGTGAGGGAAAGCTGTGTAGTCAGATAACCAGGAGACACAGAGGAGTCAGTAGGTGTTAAAAAGTCCCACCAGATAGAAGTACTGTGAGTCAGGTGAGATTGTGCAGATGAGATGTTTTGCATAGTGTCCAGCCTTTAGGAGACACTGCTGTGTTCTTCTAGGAAGTGTGGATGAGAAGCTAGGGAAGGAGAGGAGGTGGAAACAGACTCTTTAACGTCTCTTCATTATGGACTAATTGATAAACATTGAAACGTAGGTTATGACTGCTTATAACACTGCATTCATGAACAGACATGCACTTAATTTTTAATCAACTTTAAAATGTAAGCATATAAACTATTTTCATATTGATACATAGTTTTAAAATTAGAAGTTTTTGAGATACTGGTTTTTTATTTTTGCTGTTACTGGGGCTTAAACTCTGGCTCTTCACTGCTGAGCTACCTAACCAGTCCAACTCATTTTACTTTGTGCCAAGGTCTCACTCGGTTTTCCCAGGAAGGACCCAGATTTGTGATCATCCTTCCTCAGTGCTAGGATGATTGGCTGTACCTCTGTGTCCAACAAAAAATGATTTCTTAAAAGCATACATCTTCCAGAGAATGGACAAGGGGCAAGATCCTCATCATCTTCCAAACCAGTGGGCTGTCAGAGTCATTAAGCACTTATTTCAATGAAAATATTAATTGTCTAAATAAATGAGCTCTTTCCGTATGTTATTAGTATCTGTAGGAGCTCTTAGAATGACATAATTATACTGCTGCAGACAGATCACGCACGTGCTTTCTAAAAGGCGACTAAATGTGTTTATCTTTGTTTCAGGAGCATAGACCATTTCATTTGGCCAAAGCCATGTTAGTTAATCTTGTTGCAGAGCCAGATTTGGTTAGTGTAAATGAAAGGAAAAGATAATTCATCTTGAGCATTCTGGAGTATTTGAGTAGTTGAATGTCCCAGGCAAAGGCAGAGAAGAAAGCCAAGCATTCGGTAAGGACTTCCGCAGTGAAATTTCAACAGTTTTTCTAGTTCACCACAATCAGTGTGATTCAGAAATCCATGGGGATTCTACCTGCCTTGCTGTGATCCTAAGTCCCCTGGATTAATCGCCATTCTCCAGAGATTCACATGCATGGACTGCAGACCAAGTCCTCGGAGAGCATCTGTGGAAAAGCGATGGTGGACCTTTGCCTGTCCTATCTCAACAGATGGCCACATGAAACCTAAAAGCTTGGTCCTTGGTCATGATCCACTCTGCCTTGTTTCTTCTAGCAGAGTCCAGCCATTTATTCTTTCAAGCCAGTTAAAAGTTTTCTCTTCTCCAGGATGCTAACTGATCCCACAAAGTATATCACCTGTGTCAGTGGAGAGGGGGAGGTAAGAGAGTAAGCCTGCAGAATCATTAAGGCTTGAACTGTGAACATTCTGGATGTGAAGTTCATGTACCTGAGAAGGACCCTGGAAGAGGAGAAGCCTAGCAAATCCCTCCCCGTCTGTCTCCATTTTTCCCATCCCACCAAAACAGACAGAACAATCATACTGAAACCTATAGTCTCTGCATTAAGCAAATCTTCAACAATGAGAAACTCATGATTTCTTCTTCTTTCTCAACTTACATTCACAAGAATTTAATGAGTGTGTCTCTCTTCATGTCTTGAAGCCTTGCTTAGCCCTTCCTTTGTTTTTCTCCATTAATTGAATGAATATTTATGCCAGTCTTCATAGTTTCAGGTCCAACTGAAGAGGAAAATTGGAATATAAACATACCTAAGAGAAAGTCCTGTCTTCTCTGCCTCACTCCCTCAAATAATTAACTATAATAAGAAAAGTAAATATGTACGAGGCACTGTCTTATAGCATTTAAAAGTATTAACCCAGTAGATTCTCTAAAAATTCTCTAAGAAAGAGCCATTACTGCCCCCAATTACAGGCCAGAACTGAGCTTCAGAAGTCTGGAAAGATGCCTGGTGTTAGAGTTTTCGGCATGATAAAGAGCAAAATATAAAGTAAAAAGTAGCCTTTATTCCAAGGACGTGGAGAGGAGTCCATGACTATACATAGGTGGTCTGGCTTCCTCTGACCGGAAGTGGGGTATGGGATGGATATATATAAAACCTCTGATCAGGGTGGTGCTTAGGGCTGGTATTGATGATGTGTGAGGAGCTGATTGGAACATTTTTCCCATCTGCTGGGAAAGGAAAAAGGAAGTTGTAAATAGGGGAAAGGGGAAGTAACCTCAAGGTAAACATCCCTTGATTCCGCCTCACACCGCCAATCCTGTAACTTATTCTAGGGCAAAACTCTTTCACCTGGGAGATGGGAAAAGGTTGAAAGAAGGGACAACATTACAGAATCAAAGGCACCAAATGGAGCTGCCTCAATAGCTCCATCCCCTCCCCCTCCAGTTGGAAACTGTTGAATATGAATAGTCTCTGATTAAATTGGGGCTGACTATGCCTGGCAGTTCTCTATTAAACCATCTCTGTGCTTGTAGATCCAAATAACAAAGGTTTCTATTTAGGTTTTCTAGAATGGGTTATTTTACAGAGCGCTGAGGGATGGTATCCATGTTGGTCAGTTTTCAGGCTGGAACAGCATCAGATTATTTTTTTCTCAGCCTGATCAGTGACCCAAAAGACTCCACTCATTCTTATCTGGGGCTTGGCAAACAGATTTTCATGTATCAAGTCCTTAATTGTTTGTTAAAAATACACTGCACTCTATTTTTTAATGTTAAAATTTAGTAAGAAGTTTCAGTTTAACGCAGTTCGGGCGAATATTCACTCCCATTGGATCCTTGAGTTAAAAATAGTTCCACTCCCATTTCACTATGAAATAGTAGTGAGCAGCAATGCTTAGATTTTTTTTTTTTTTAACCTCTAAACCACTGCATGTTTAGTTGAGATTTCTCTTATTGCCTACGCGTCAGTCTATCTTATCTCAGTAATTCTTGTTGTTTCTGGATATCCTCATGTCAGTGGTTGTGCTCCATTAAACACTTTTTCAGCCTTTCTTTTTTCATTTCTTTGATGTTTCTTTCCCTCCTCCCCCACCCTCAATGCCTGGACCATGGATTTCTGTTTCATGTTGACTACACTCGCTTAATCCTTTCATTTATTTGGAATGGAGATTTTTCCTTTGGGCTATCCTTATACACAGCAGACAACAAATCAATTATTTATCCTTTGGGACTATTATGTTTTAGAAAAATGTAACAATCTAGACTGAGCTAACAGCACCATTTCAAGTTAGTGTGGTTAGGTTGAAAATCAAAAAGAGAAAAGAGTTTTTATTATCAGCAACTACAAATGTGAGTTTTTTATCAGTATTTTTTTGGTCAGCCAATGGGGGCTCCTTGCTGTATCTCTCCATTACATTTTATACTATAATTAAAAGAGAATGAATGATACTGCCCATGGGGATATTTTTATCATTTGAAGATGGTTCTTTAATATTTATATATATTATTCCACTTGAAGTTCTGGTTCAGTTACAGCAAATGTCATCACTAGTCCATTAAGTCATTTAATATTTTGATTACTTAATAGGTCTAAATCTTGGGGTATATGTTGCCTAAGACATGGGCTGTCTTCCTAATGTACATTGATCTTTCAGACTGTTCGCATTGAATTTTTTATGATTGTGTACTTATACCACCCCTGAATTCACCAGGAATTCATGGAATCTGCAGTCTCCTTTTTCCTGTTAAATCTAGATTGTTTTTCAGAAGAATGTGACCACCTTGACTGAAATAACAGCCCTTTTTTGGACTTTAATAAATGAAGAATTGAAATGTGATCTAAAGATAGACTATTTTAAAGAAAAAATTGGTGGAAATTTCACAAAGTATGATTTTTTTGCCAAATGTGAGTTTTTTAAGAATTAATTTTGCCTTTGAAATTTAAAACAGGACACAATTGCTAATGAAACATACTTGTCTCCCATTTTAAACTATAAAGCAGTAAAATACATAAGTAGAATATTGACCTGTCAATATGCACTTGATTTTTAAGTTTCTAAATCATATGATAAATTCTGTATCTCTAAAATTGGAAAAAATGGGAACATATAAATGAGACCAATCATTGTGAGCCAGTCTTTATGCACATAGCCCAGTAGACAGTGCCACCCAGGCCCTCACCTCTGGCTGCCTTACCTTGGTATTTCCCCTTATCTTGTATTAACAAGATTATTGGGGGTTTTTTCCGTGATATTTGCTTGTTTAATCTTTGCTTTTCCCAATTAATGGGAAGTTTGAAACAAGCAGACGGCTCCTTTTGAATACACTGAGCTTGTAGCTTTAATATGCATATATATGGTTGGGTATCAATGTTTTGCATCCAGTTAAACCAGAAAAGGAATATTTTCCTTCCTTAATATCTAATGGTGTGCAATTTTTATTTTGTTATAAAGAATTATTTTAGATTTGTCCTTGACACTCATCTACCATATGTGCAGCTAGTGTGACTGTTTCAATATAGAATGACAATTTTTAATTGCTTTTTCAAGGTAGAACTTTCTACTGTAGATTTCAGTAGCCTATAGTTTTCATTAAACAGGACAAGAATAGAAAGCTTCCAAACCAAACCGGTTTGTCCGGTCAGAGCACTTAGGTGGCTTAAGCCTTTGATATTCCTGAAGTCAGTAAGGAAGCTAGCAGGGCTGGAGGGCTTTCGAGGATAATTCCTTGGGTTTTGTTTTTTTTTCCTTTCCTTTCCTTTCCTTTCCTTTAACTAATCACTGTCTGGAGGGGACTGCAAATGTCTTTTCTCCTTTGCGGCTTGGAGGAGGCTGGGCAGGATGTGGATGAGAAAGTCCCGTGCAGGGAAAGGGGCATCTGAATTTCCCCTGTGCTTCCAACTCAGACTTCCCATCCCTAGTTGTAAGGTTTTGGTAAAGTATTGCACGAGTTTCTGTGTCTCTTGATCTTAACTTTTTGTTTCCCAGTTCTGGTTTCCTCTGATGATGGTAAGCCCTGTGCATCCCCTCCGTCTGATGAATGGCTGCAGTCTCAGAAGCAAATATTTATCGGCTGATGATATTTGCCACGCACCGGCGATACCTGTGTGGCCTGGCTGTCAAGGTGTGATGGAAACTGTAGATCAGGGGAGTAGTGAGAGGGTTGCATCTTGTCTGTTTCCTTCTCAGAGAGAGATGGTGAAGTCAACAAGCTGTGGTGTGAGGTGATTTGGAAGTAGGAAGAGCGGTTTGCAATGGGGCTGTGAGCACTGCACCTCTGGAGACTCGGTATTGAAGCTAAGGGGCAGCAGAGAGCACTGGAGAGCCACACAAGCTGATGGGAGAGGGAAACTGTGGCGAAGCAAAGCGTCAGTGTGTGTGAAAGCCAAAGCCAGTGGTGGTGAAAGGGACTTGGGTTCAAAGAGTGAAGCCAGTGTCCTGTTTGGAATGGCACAAAGAGGAGGGTTGGACCATAAATAAAAGCAGCGAGGCCTGCAGGGAGCAGACTGCTCAGGATCTTGAGGGCTAGGAAAGGAGATTCACACCAGAGGACATGGAGAGATTTAATTTGTGTTGTGTGAATCATCTGGTGGATTTGGGGAGACCAGGGGACAAGGCCATTGGGGTCTAGGAGACAGGGTAGAAAATGTCAAGATGAGAGCAGAAAGCGTTTGCTGATGCGACCCGGACGAGCCGTGGAAGGCCAGGCTCCTCTGACATACATTCTGGAGACATGAAGGGCAACATTTCTAGGGTGGTGGGATTTTACTTATTTTAAATCTTGCCTTTGGATTCTCTTCTCTTGTAATCTCTGTGAAGCTGTGAATATGAACTGTTTCATTCATGCATTGCATGTTTTTTTTTTCTACCAATATCTAGAATAAGGCTAGGCTTTAGACATTCATAAAGCATGTGCTTGGTGAATGAAACCATCTGTCTGGATGACCAGACTCTAGACACGTCAGTGCTGCAGTCCACAATACAGTCTCTCAGAGGGCACCACTCGTGTGCGGTGGCAGGAAAATAAGGACTGAAGCGTCCGTTCCAGGATTTCCTTTACAAATGAGAAGCAGAAGCCTAACACGGGGCTCAGTCAAGGCCAGTGGACTTTTCTGGCGCTGTTCATCCACCCCGCCCATCCCATGGCTAGCTTAGGTACCAGCTGCCCTGCACTGCCATGGCAACCTGCCCTTGCCCCAAGACTCTACCTCCGCTATGTGTGGCACACCTTTGCCTTCCCGATAAACCACACACTGTGTTTCTCCTGCTCAGTTCTGTGTCTGCTGCCTGACACCTGGCTGATTGGTCCTCAGTGAATATTTGTTGATTCAGTCACTCAGCATCATCAATCATCTAAAAGGCTGCAGTCTAGAGTATACGAAAGACTTCAGTGGTGGTTTTATCTCTCCTTGTAAAGTAGGGCAGCAAGAGTTTTCCCCACTTTGCTCACGAAGGTAAGGCGGAATGCACTGGTCCATGGCTTGTTTGCATATTGTAATAATCACCTGGGTGGTTTAAAAAAAAAAAAGGCAGCTACAGCAGTCACATGGAAAGTGATTCTGCTTTTAATGATGTTGGGTTTTACTTGGAAGAGAGAGAGTAAGAGAGAGCTTCTGTTTAAAATACCCATGTGATACTAATGTTTTGCAAATGTGAAGAATCACGGGTCCAGGTCAGTGCTCCTCAAATGTTAACGGGCATGCAAACTGCACTTGCAGACTCAGATTCACTAGGTGCGGGGTGAGAGCTGAGATTTGTGTGTCTAACAAGCTCCAGAGCGAGGCTGAAGTGCTGGCCTGCAGACCGCACTCTTCGAGGGGGGAATAGGAGCCACGGAACCCTGATGCCCAGGGAAGATGGTAGTGCCTGTGCCTAAAGGCAAGGGCAGATAGTGGCTGCAATATCAGGTACAACAAGCACTGTGCCATGAACCTGGAAGGCAAAATTGTGCTAGAGAAGACTCGCCAGGGTTCCCTCCTCCTCGGCTGAGCAAGTGTATCCCTTTGTAATGGTGCAGCCCATTGGGTTCCTCAGACCCCTGATTAGGGATAATCACTCGCTCTGTCCTTGGCCATCCCTGTTTTATTTATAACTTGTGAAATCAAGAGGGAAACCTTTGTTTTTACTACTCATGCTATGACCTCTTGAGAGTAGGGGTGTGTATGTGTGTATTCATTATTTGCTCCAGTGTTGATGAGTGATGACCAGGCATAGGCAAGCAGGATATCCCATAGCTCAGTCCTGCTGCAACACACATCAAGATTGACAGCCTTGCTGAGCATGCAGCAGGTAGCAGAGTATGTGTTCACCATATGTAATGCCATGGGTTCAATCCCCAGCATCTCCAAAAAGGAAGAAACCCATAGCGCCTCTGCAAAGAGCCGTGCTTCAGGAGCTAGAGCGCCAACACTGGTTTTCCACTTAGGATCTTAGGCTCAGTTTTCCCTCTGTAAAATGGGAGTGATGATGGTACAAAGAAAAATGAGAACTATAAAGTAGGAGGTAGGATAAAAATATAAGAGTTTTTAAAAAAATTATTATAGTACGAGACACATTGCCATGAATCCCTCTCAGAATACTGCCCCTTGCAACACAATTATTCCATCATTCTTGAAGCTTTTGGGACCAGGTCTGGAAGGGCTCTTTCCTAAGAGTCTTTTGTTGAGCTCTTGTGGCTGCCTTGATGTAATGAGTTGATGCAAAACATTTATCTTTCATTTGACTTTGACTTTGGCAAGACCCACAAGGCCAGATCCAGTGAAAAAAATGGAGGAGAAGCTGTCGTGGTTTTGACAGAAATCAAGGCAAACATTTTAAACTCAGGACATCAAGCCAGTCAAGAAAAAGACACCTGTGTAAGAGAACTTCAGAGCTGCTGCAGAAAGTGGCAAGGATGATGGGAGAAGTGTGAGCCAAGCAAAAGCAAGTGTTTTGAAGGGAATTAATGGGAATGTGTCGTTTACTGTAATAATGTTCCTAAAAAGTTTAACATCCATGGAATATTTTGATCATACGTCATATTTTGCACCCCCACGAAATGGTTAATGCATGTTTGCTGGAAATCAACCCAGGAAAAGGGCTGCACGGGATCACAAATGTGTTCTTTGTGTTTGACTTTCTAGTCAGGACTCATAAGGACACACAAAAGTGAATTCCTCATCTCACCGTTACCTCAGCTGTTGGCCCAGGAACACAACTACAGCGCCCCTGCGGGCCACCATCCCCATATACTGTACAAGAGGACAGCAGAGGAGAAGGTCCAGCGGTACAGTGGCTACCCTGGTGCCAGCCGGACTTACCCCGGTCACTCCCCAAGTCACTCTCCCCCCGCATCCCAGAGTGCAGAGACAGAATTCCACCACCGAAGGTGGCAAAAGCAGCATTTTTGTGGACAACGCAAGAAATGTATGTAAGGAAACATTTTCTCATTCTGTTCTTAAATGGGCTTCGGCATGTTTTTCTGAGTGCTGTTGGGGTGCTGCTTTGCAGGTTAAAATGGGATTATTCCTGGCACTCACTGCAGGGTAGTCCTGGAGAAAGACCTAGCAGTTGTTCTTGCCAGAGCAAAGCTGGATGGTCAGTGTGACGGGGATGACCAGGAAATCTCTCGTTCTTCCAGCATCTCTGCTTCTTAGCCACAGGTCCCAGTCTTACCCTGGTTTCTGTGCTTTTGGGGGAAGCAGCAAGACTTCCAAAGATGAAATAAATCAGAGGCAAAGGTCCTGGCACGGTTGGGTATTCTTTGGGGCACATGAAGAAGAGACTTCCTGAAAAACGAGGATTTGGATCATGAGGGCAGCTATGGAAAACTGGGACCCTCAGGCAGGCTTTGGGATCTACGTCGACCTTTAGCATCTTCCAGACCGGCGATGTCCAACAGAAATATAATGCAAGCTCCATTGTCATTTTAGATTTTCTGCACTTTAAGTTTCTAAAAGTTAAATTTTTATAACATTTAACTCGCTGCATACAAAATATTATCTGGACATAAATATAGTGAATTACTAATGAGAGATTGTAGTCTCTTTGTATATTGTGTTTTAGAAACCTAGTATTTTATTCTTGTGGCTCAATTTCAATTCAAGTGATATATTTTTATCAGAAATACTTCATCTGTTACCTAGATTTCATAAGATTTAAGGTTGAAAGGTTGATTAACATACTCCAGTTGTAAAGATATTTCCACTCTGAGTAACTAGTTTGAAGATAACACACAGTGTATTAACTATTGTTATTCTCCTATTATTTCGGTATTAAGTTTTGTGTTGTTTTTTCCATAAAAAAAAGAGATATTTCGAGTTTTTCAACATCTGAGTCAAGTGTTGCATTTTTAAAATTTAACTTAAATGAAATGAATTCAATTCACCTGTCTTACCAGCCTACAGTCAATGGCTCAATAGCCATCGTGGAAAATGGTACTGTACTGGACAGCCCAGCGGAAAGAGAATTCTCTCCTAGAGCTGGGGCTTTGACATCACCAGGATGTAAATCAGGAGCAGTAGTAGAGACAGTGTTTCTGCTGTTGCAACTTTTTTTTTTGTGGTGTTGAAATATTCTCATGAAAAACAGCCATTTACACCTACTATAACACCTGCCTGTAATGATGGAATTAATGCTAGCGGCGATATTTATAGGGCTAATGAGACATGTTTGATTTCAGACTTCAGGGCAATCTTCTGAAGGTCATACTTAAGGAGCAACTAAGGGCCAGGGTCATATTGGAACCTGTGGTGACCTTAAGTTTTTAAATTAAATCTGGATGATTTAATCTTGTGATTTCATTCTGCGGTATGCTAACCTTCCTGCTAAAGCTGTACCATTATCTCTGCCCTTGTTCAGGGCAGTCCTGAGCTTCCTAGATGGTCTTTTGTTTCCAAGGCACCCTTCAAGTGTCACTGCCCGTTCACTGAAGATGTCACTGCTGTCATCAAAAAAGGATAAAGGAGCTTGAAGATCACTGCTCGAAAGCGACAGCCAGCACCCACTCTGTGGAGTTGGTGTCTGCATCTTACCGTTGATGGAAAACGTTTGCTACTGCTTCAGTGTCACTCCTGACTTTGCTGTCTCTCTAAGTCAGTATCAGTTTGAAGAGTCTTTATTGACTACTTACTATATGCAGCATTTAAGTCCTTGTTGACGACACAAGAGTATAAGGCGTGGGCAGTGTTTCTCAGTTCACGTTTTATTCAGATCACAATATATGTGAAGCATTACCATGTTATCCCAGTACTCTGGGAGACTGAGGCAAGAGGATTGCAGCAGGTCTGAGCCCAGCCTGGCAGTTTAGCTACCTAACAAGACCTTGTCTCAGGAAAACAAAACAAAACAAAACAAAACACCTCCCAAAAATACCAAAAAACCAGGCATGATGGCACATGCCTATTATCCCAGCACTTGGGGGGCTGAGGCAGGAGGACTGCCATGAGTTTGAGGCCAGCCTGGGCTACGTAAGAAAGTTCAAGGCCAGCTTGGGCTACATAGAGAAACCATGTCTCAAAATTAAGTAAATAAAACATTTTTTAAAACATAAAAAATATAAAGAAGAATCAGTGCCAAGGTCCTGAGTTCAATCCCCAATACCAGTTTTTTAAAAATGTATACAGAGCTGAAGAATAATGCCTATTTTTGTACTTTTTGAGTAACAGAATGAGCATTTTTCTCTTTGAAACAACACTTACTTGATTTTTTTTTTTTGAGCTGCCTTTTCTACCAATTACAATTGCAGCTTGGTTTTTTGTTTGTTTAGCTTTTTTTTTTTTTAACTCTTTAAAGCAAAAAAAATCTCTCCACCCATAGACCCATCTACCGTGCCATCCCTCCATGCACCCAAGGATCTCTGGAATGGGTCTTCTTCAGCCACACACTGGATGCCAAGTGCAGGCCAGGCCCTGATGGTATCACTTAGTGTGGAAAGGGAGGTGCGGGTGACAGAGTTTCTCTGCTCCCCTTGTTTAGGTCGCCCTCTGTCCCTCTCACCCGTGTGTTCCCTGCTGATGTCTCTTCTCAATGCTCTTGTGTTCATGGCAGATGCCCCCCAGCCTCCCACGGAGGACACCTACCTACGATTCGATGAGTACGGGAGCTCAGGGCGGCCCAGGAGATCAGCCGGAAAGTCCCAAAAGGGCCTCAATGTGGAAACCCTCGTGGTGGCGGATAGGAAGATGGTAGAAAAGCATGGCAAGGGGAATGTCACCACCTACATCCTCACGGTCATGAACATGGTAAGGGTGGTGGTCACAGGCCTGCCTGGCTCCCCACAGAACCAAAAATTCCCTGCCAGAATCCCCATGGCAGACATAGCTGCATGGTTTCATGGCGACTCTTGAGAAATCCATCTTCAAGGCTATGTGTATTTTGCTAATTGAATCCCGTACATCTGCTCCTATGTCTGATTGGTTCCCTGCATATGGTTTTGCTAATTTATTGGATTTTACTTATTCCAACAGGTTTCCAGCCTATTTAAAGATGGGACTATTGGAAGTGACATAAACATTGTAGTGGTGAGCCTCATTCTTCTGGAACAAGAGCCTGTAAGCGGCAAACTTTATTTATTTTTTTACTCCTTCTGCCATTCAGCATCCTTTGAATACTTACTACCTATAGATCCATAGATTAGTCATTAGACATTCAAATTGGGAAATATTCTGGCCCTTTCCTCAAGGAAAGTACCATCATCTAGGGCTATATAATCAAATAATTAAGCACAAAATAATCATATATTAATTTGTATATTATAGACATACATAAATATACAATGGCACAAAACATTAGCTGCATATGTAATATGAAAATATATATGTAAATATTGTATAGGCCTCTCAAGGAAAGTGCATTTTGTCGTAGATTTAAAGATTAGTTGAAATTTTATAAGTTGGAGATAATGAGTAGTTACAGGTAGATGTGCAGAAATATCTTGAGAATACACCAAAAGTTGTCAGGAAATTCTTGGAGTAAACCCAGCAATATCTTAGGTACTGCAGAGAATAAATGAATATTTAACTGCCCTTGGATTGATTATAGTCAGGTGAAAAGCACAGACATAGGGCAAATTACAAAAGTGGAACACATAAGAATGTGTTGAATTGCGTGGTGGTGCTTTGCAGTGTTCTGATGTGTAAGCTGTATTTTTCTGAGGTAGGAATTACCAAACAGACTGTCAAATCCCCTGCAGCTTTTTCTCTCCACCTATAACCTCAATGAAGGAAGCACAAAACAGGGAGTCAGGGAAAGCACGAAACACAAAACACACCTAACTGCCCAGGTACATAATGTTGCCAAGGGTAAGTACTTGCCGAGTTTTCTGGAAATTGTAGAGATAGAAAGGATGTGTATTGTTTTGGAGACAGCTTTGCTCTTACCCGACCATTCGTAGATTGCTGCAGGACAAGGAAGCCAGAGGCACCTTGACTGACTGATACAGCTCTTATCAGGAAATTATCAACTTCATCCAACTCAGTAGTTTTGACAAGCAAACATTCTGAGAAAGTGTTGTGTTAGAAGTAAATCTTACTTTGCCCTGTATGATCTTATACCTATTTGTTTACTTATTCAGTGATAGTTCACTGTGTTGATTGTTCATTGATGGTTAAGTGTAGTGTTCCAAACCCTTTGCTGGAAACTTGACATTAGAGGTAAGTAAACCATAGTCACTATCTTTATCATGCTGTAGTGAAGAGACCCCTGAACTTTATCATTAATTTATTATTATGTTGTAACAGTGCAACAGTTTTATACTGGTGGTACCTGGTCACATGAACCAAAATGTTTCTAAACGATTTTAGGTTATTCATTGTAGTAGTAAACTTTTGTTTGTAAATCACATCTTGGAAGCTTTGCAGTTGTTTTAAAAATTGTGACCATTAACCAAAAATAGATTGTGTTCCTAAGTAGATCTTTTTTCTCCCTACCTTAGCTCAAGTGTTTTATGCCACTGACCTTTCCCCCTGGAAACGTGATGTTTTTGTGTTTGATTGTATAAATGGAACCATGTGACAAAAATCACATTCTGACTTGTGTGGGTTACCCACAGGGAGGACTGTTGATCAACCACCATGCAGATCAATCTCTAAACAGTTTTTGTCAGTGGCAGTCTGCCCTCATTGGAAAGAACGGCAAGAGGCATGACCACGCCATCTTACTCACGGGGTTTGACATTTGTTCCTGGAAGAATGAACCATGTGACACTCTAGGTATGGTATGAATGGATCCTGCTAGCTGCAAACACAATAGGGAAATTGTTTCACAGATGGATGGCCACGTATCTGAAGAGAAATGGGCTGGTATCCAACTGAGCCACAGATTGGCAGTGCCTCCTTTGGGAAGGGTCTTGATTTTGAAGAATCTAATTCTTTCCTATTTATACAAAGCATTGAGAGTAAAGATAGTATCCTTTACATCTGTTCTGTATTTTGTAATATATCCCATTGTACATAGCAGGAATTTGATCATTTTTAATGAATTGATGATTGTTTAGATCACAGAAAAGCAAAACTTTCTCTGCAAAGGGCCACAAGTCTGTTGCAGTTATTCAGATTACCTACATGAATGCAAGCAGCCATAGGCAATCACAGATCCTAAGTATGGCTATATTCTAATAAAAGTTCATTGACATGGAAGCCACAGTACTGATACAGCTGAAGGTCCAGACTGTGGTAAAATTTGGGTAGAGCTGAAAAATGTTTATATGATTTACCCCTATAATTCTCTTCTTCAAAGTGCTTTCTAAACCCTTAAAATATACTAGAGATAAGACTGGACTTTATAAGACTTTTATATTTTTTATGTGCTTCAAATTTTCTATAATGTCTCTATTATACCCTGTAAAGTAGATCTACTTTAGTGATTTTCTATTCATCACCATCTTCAAAAAGTACAACCATTCTGGGAGTTGTTTCATAATAAAGAGTTTTAAAATTCATACTTTTTGTGCAGGTTGTGAAAAATGATATTTAATAGCCCAGTACATTGTTGAGGTATTAAAAAATTTCTGAGAAGGCAATTTTATCATCCACTCAGAGATCAAAGTATAAGGAAAAACTTGGGAAAATAATACAACCCAAGAATCCCACCAGGTATCTTATAGACCACTCATATTTTTAATTTTAAAGAGAAAACAGAGAAATCAAGAAGCAAGCAATTAAAAAACAAAAGCAAACTGACAACAAAAAACAATAGTGATACAGGACTTCAAAACAAGATAATAGGAATTTAACAATGGTTGTTATATTGCATATTGTTATTTTCAAAATTGTTGCTCGGGTTACCAGATACAGACACGCAAGTTTGATCAAACCATATAATTTCCCTTTGAGCAATTTCTTTCCCTTTTACTATATCTATTGTAACTTTTGGAACTTATGTACTCTTTCAGTTTCTTACACTAATGAGACAATATGGTGCTTATACATACAAGTCTGATTTATTTCACTTATAAGCATGGTTTCCAGTTGCATCCATTTACCTATAAAAGCCTAAAGTTTATCTTTGTTTATGGCTGAGTAGTACTGCATTGTATAAAAATGCCGTATCTTTTTTTTCATTTCTCAGTTGATGGGCATTTGGGTTGTTTCTAAGATCTGACTATTACAAATTGTGCAGCTATAAACATGGATGCACATACATTGCTGTGGTATAATGTTTTCAGTTCTTCTGAGAAAATACCCAGAAGAGGAACAGCAGCATCAAATGGGACTTCTGATCCCAGTGTTTTGAGGAATCTCTATTCTGATTTTCACAGTGGTTGCACCAGTCTACACTGCTACAATTCAGCAATGCAGAATTGTTCCTTTTCCCCCACAGCCTCTCCAGCATTTGTTATTGGTTAATTTCTTGGTGTTAGCCATTCTTTCTGGAGTGAGATGAAATCTCAGTGTTGTTTTAATTTGCATTTCTTGAATGTAGGTCACTCATTTTAAGCAGCATGTTCTAACAGAAAGAGCTTGAGCTTTGGCTTCAGTATATTGTGCTTGATTTCTGAACTGAGAATTTGTGACCATGCCGTTCTGAGCAGATAGACTTGCTCAAGTCTCAGCGCTTAATCTGCAGTTAGCGGCCCACACTAAGCACACGTGGAGGCACAGCACAGTGTGTTTGGCAGCCACTCGGTTAGTGACAGTAATGATGATGATGTCACTATTGAGAAATTGGTGGTGCCACTCCTGACATGCGCCTTTGTGTTAGATTAGCGGGGTGCTATCACATCTTGGCAGTAAATCAGTAGAGTTGATTCACAGTCATGAACTTAATACTGCATGAGTGCCTCACCTTGTTCTACTGATCATTAGAATCCAAATCGGAAGGAAAATATTCACGCAGCAATGTGGGTCAAGAGTGACTCAAGAGCTCACTAGAATGATTTTTTTTTTTTTACTGCTGTGGATCAAAGTCGGGCCCTTGTGTAGGCTAGGCAGGCACTCTACCAGGGAGCTACGTCCCCGGCCCCGTGGAATGATGTTGCAATTGCTTTTGAAAAGAGGTAACTTTGCGGGGTTGGAAACACTTTCCACATTACAGTGAGTAGGAGAAAAAAAAAATCAGTGTAATCTGAGCAGACTAGGCCTTTCCATGGTTCCTGCCATGGAGATGGACCAGGGTGTGTGTGATTCTGGCAATAATGCCATTGTTAAATATTATGTCATGGTGTGGCCATCATCTGATCAGTTGCTTCGAGTCACATGATAAACTTAGGCAAGGCATATAAATCTCCTGTGACTTGCTCTTTTGTGTGTGAAGTGTGGATAACAATTTGCTTACTGACCTCCCTGGCTTGTCTGGAGAAATAATTTATGGCAGTACCTGAACATAACAAAAGTTATGAAGTGTGTTGCTTTGCAATTACTTTTATAAATACGTTTAGTATTCATCTGCAGTATGTTAATTGCATCAATACATTAAGAAAAAATAACTGTAGGGAGCATTTTTGAGGCCAGGAGAACTGGTCGTGTGCGTGCGTGCGTGCGCTCTCTTTGCATTAACCCGTGACCCTGGTCTTCCCACAGGGTTCGCGCCCATCAGCGGAATGTGCAGCAAGTACCGAAGCTGCACCATCAACGAGGACACCGGCCTGGGCCTCGCCTTCACCATCGCCCATGAGTCGGGGCACAAGTGAGCGGCTCCTTGATTCACCCCTTTAATGGAACTGGCCAAGCCACTCACTGGCATCCCCCTAGTGGCAATTACTGATTACTGTTGATCTCAGTCGAATCCATGCTCTTAAGTTTTGTAAAGCCAAGAGCAGAACCTACTACTCTAAGAAGGGCTCAGGAACCCAGAGTGTAAAGAATTTAAAAAGGAAATCAAAAGACACCAGGAAACGGGCAGCTAGATCCTCTGCAAATGGGAAGGGACTCGAGAAACAGAGGGAGAAAGAGGGGACGAGAAAGGGAATAGGAATTAAGATATGTTAAGTATATGTACTGTCCCCTAAGGTGAATGTAAACATTAGTACTACTAGTATCTACTAATAATGGGAAAAATTTCAAAAGAGAAGTGCTCAAGAAAGGCCGGTTATTGTTCATGCCACAGTTTATGTCACACCGTGTCACATTGTGTTCACAAATGGACCGCAAGTTATTTAACCTATTTTCTGGTCCTTCTTTTCTTTTGTGTTTTGCTTCGGCAAAGATACTTTTTGCTCATTCTTTACACTAAAGAATGAATCCTGGAGACCTGTCAATTCCCAGAATGCTTTGGCAGGCTGATGTTTTAAAAATTTTCCTGCACATAACAGATATTCTTTTAGTTGGTGACATTCTGTGTACTTAATATTCTTTCAACTCATGCTAATAAATCATTTGTGAGAATAGACTTAGAAATGAAGAATGAGAGAAATGAGGTTAATTTGTTTTACTAGACATATAATTTGATATGGAGACAATACTACAGAGAAGATTCAATAATGTTTGACCAATAACAGCTACATTGGAATAAGCACACTGGTTTACAAAATGATGATTTTAGGGGGCAGTTCTGTTTGGATATATCCCTTTAGGGGATGGGGGAGGGGAAGCACACAAGCACACACACATGTGTAGATTTTATTCACCATATAAATTTCTACATGTTCAGAGTGCCCAATTCAGTTATGATTTAAAAGCAAACATTACCTGTTAACCATAATCTATACATGGATACTTTGGTTCTTTTATGACCCAAATTTATTATCTTCAGAAAGCATGAATCGTAACCATTTCTGTTATGCAATGATTTCTCACTACCTTATATATGCACATCACCACTTTCTTAGGGAGATATGGGTGAGCCAGTTTTACTATGAAAAGAGGTGCAAAAGTGGCCATTACACAAAGCTTTTTTATATAGAGTAGGAAATAAAGCATCTGTGTACATGAAACACATCCCTAAATTTGTTTCACTAGCATGAAATTCAAATTAAAAGCCCTCAGTTTTCAAATTCTAGGTATTGATAGATAAATTGACTTATAAATTTATCTAGGGTCAACACCCAATATTTTAGATAAAGAAAAAAACATTCTTCCAGTAAAGTAGAAGAAACAGAGATAGATTGTGTAGATTGTTCAGTTTTGTGAAACTCACAGTTCTTGAAATTTTGATAAGACTTTTGACATGCACTAGAGAAAATATTATAGTCTAAAATGCTTATGTCATTGTAGCATAAAAAATTATAAAATTTGGATTCAACCCGAATTTGGGTTGTGTTGTTTTGTTTTTGTCTTTTTGAGACAAAGTTTTACTATGGAGTTCAAGCTGGCCTTACACTCATTTTGTAGCCCAGGATGGCCTTAAATTCCCAGCAATCTTCTTGCCTCAGCCTGCTGAGTGCTAGGATTACAGGCATGCACCACCACGACCAGTTCCAAATTTGGTTTTCTTGCGCTCGCAAAATTCTAATGAGATGCTAAGAACTTTTCTTCTTTGAATAGGGGCTTAAACCTCATCTTGATTTCTGGAATTTTTGCTTTATATTTATGAATTTCAATCTGGTTTTTGACTTTTTCAATATATTGAGAGAGACTGTCCCAAAGAAATCTCTATAGCTTGCTGATTAGGTATAAAAAAGAATTGAGCTGAGAAAAACAGAACAAGAAAACACTTTCTGTGAATATATGGTGAGATTGAGATTTGTGAATGGTCACCTTTAAAGCCTAGGGAATTCACTGATAGTACCCCAGTATACAGCCATCCCTTCCTGCTTGCCTGGTGAATTGGGAAGAATGCTGGAAAAATGGCTAGATTTAAAGACATTTATTATGGTAAGGGAATTTAGTTATAATCAGAGGTTGGGACTTCCAGCTAGTAAACTGATCATCACTGGAAGGATGTGTTTGCATCACAGCAGACTTGCATATGGACAATCCATAAATAGCCTATGATTATCTTTTCTCCCGCCCTCTCGCTCTCTGAACTTCCATACCATCATTCTAACGCTGGTGGTGAGAAAAAAGCTTTGCCACTTAAAATTTTTTAAATTTACTATTTTATCACTTTAGTTTTGCTTAGAAATCTTTTTATTTTATTATTTTGGTACCAGGAATCGAAGTCGTGACCTCACACTTGCCCGGCAGGTGCTGTGTCACTGAGCTGTATCCCTGCCCCGGTTTTGCTTAGAAATCTTCACCAAGATTTCCTAGCCTTTAAAATGTGTAGCAAGACCAGATGGGGTGGTGTACTCCTGTAATCCCCACAGTTTGGGAGGCTGAGGCAGGAGTACTACAGCAAGTTTGAGGACATCCTGTTTTACATAGGGGGACCTTGTTTCAAAAAAACAATCAATAGGGCTGGGGATTTAGCTCAGTGGCATAAGCGCTTGCCTGGCAAGCACAAGGTCTTAAGTTCGATCCCCGGTACCAAAAACAAAACAACAACAAAAAAAACAACAAAAAATCAATAAATATGTAGCAGTAGCAGGTACACCATCCTTTGATGTTGTGGCCAAAAAATAATATAATGAAATTTTACCATTCTTTAACATGTTGTAGGTGAACTCAGGTGTGCGATGCTTGCCTCTGGGAGGCTGAGGCAGGAGGACTGCAAATTCAGGTCCAATCTGGGCAATTTAGGATCTGAAGACCCCATCTCAAAATATAAAAGGCTGGGAATGTAGCTCAATATGGAAACTCCAAGTTTGCTCCTCGGTACCAGGCATATACACATAATTATCTGCTTGAAATATGCAACAGTTTATGGCAATTCATTTTTGTCTTTTTCTTACAAGGCCAGTAACTGTTTCTGGGGTCCCTGGGTCCTCAGTGCCTCTTTTGGCATGGGCTGGTTACGGTGTGGACCGTGGGTTCGTACAGCTGTGGCTTTGCTCTGTTTCAGCTGGCTTTGCTCTGTTTCAGCTTCGGCATGATTCACGATGGGGAGGGCAATCCTTGCAGGAAGGCTGAAGGCAACATCATGGCTCCTACGCTGACCGGAAACAATGGGGTGTTTTCCTGGTCTTCCTGTAGCCGCCAGTATCTCAAGAAATTCCTTAGGTAAGACAGGTGACGGCCAGGGGGCTGTTCCAGCTTTGGAGTGGTGACAGACAACAGTGTTCAGTAAGTGTGAAAACAGGTAGCAGAAATACCTGTTGACCCGTCAGTGAACAGGAAGGTGGACAAGTTCCTGTGATGGTAGTGGTGGTGGTGGTGGTGGTGGTGACATTGTTGTTGTTGAAAAAATGAGCCAAAGGCCACACTTTGCTAAAAACTCTCCACCCATTGCTCTTTCAATCCTCACGGCAGTGCTGTCACTAGCTCCACTCTGAAGTTGAGGAGACTGAGTTACAGAGAGGCTAATGTTGCTAAGGCGCTACAGGTGGTGAACCGTGGGCAGAAGGCCCACACCGAGGTCTCTACCTTCCACCCTCTCTCTCGGCTTCCACAGGCTGCTGAATATATTGCCTTTTCACTGTGACCAATTACTTTAATCTGATCAATCGAGTTGTCTTAGGAATATTTTTTAAAATGCCCCAGTAGCATGGGTATTTAATGAATAGAAGATTCTCTTAACTATTTTGGTTGACATAACCCCAGGCTGACTCTGTTCCCAAAGGCATCTTAAGCGCATGCGGCTATATATAGTTCTTTCGATGGCTCAAAACTCCTAGACTGCATTAAGAAAAGTAGAAGTTAGGGGAGCGCTATTTGATTCATCCTAAACAAAGCTCTCAAAGTTGATTTATACCTATGGAGGTAGAGCTTTTGAATTTATGTCGACCCACACAACCACTAATTCCATTTCCTTTTTCACTAGGTAGTAGTGAAGTCTCTTTGGAAATTGATATTTTTTAATCTTTTGGATTCCTGTAAATATATATTATTTTTAAATGTTAGGAAAATCAACCAAGAGCCATAGGCAAAGCAAATTAAGTTATGGATATCCACTTAAATGATGCCTAGAGGCCAGTAAGAAAGGGATAAATTTTTGGCTAATAGTAAACTTTGTCAGTAGATGTTATTAGTTTTAGATTCATTATTTGGGACCTGAAGTTAACTTTGGTGAGAATTGAATTGATAAATATTACAAATCTGGATCAACTTACCATAAATTGGCTTTCAGATGTTAGTATGCTATAGTTAAATGCTTTGGCATTGTAATGATAATCACAGCAGCTGCTAACTTTGTGTGCTTTGCTGTTTTTAGTGTATTACATTTTCTCATTGGATCTATATAACAACTGTGTGGGACTCATTGTCATCAGTGAGATGGATGAGAGTTATCAATTTTGTTTTGGATGTGTGGTCAATAGGCCTCCCATCTGGCTGACCACACAACTACATTTAACCCTCTATAGTAGTATAATTCCATTGTTTATGTAGACAGAAGGCGCTAAGAAAACTTATGCCATCAAGACTGATTTTTGTTCTCAACACGTCCCAGTCAAACATATCTTAAGACAGATTTTTCGCCTCATGCCCCAGTGTATTCTTTCTCCTTATTCTTTCGATAACCATATTTACTTTTGTTTTTGAAGCTCCTTTGAGGCAAAGCACATCTTTTGACTTCTGCCTCACCATCTGTAGAAAGCATAGCATGATTTAAAACTCCACAAAAATAGGGGCTGCCTCTGTTTGGATTATTTTGTGCCTTTAGTATGTAACCAAATGTTTACCATGTAGTAGGCAATCAGTAAAAATTTATGAAGATTGTTGAACAAGACTGTCAAAGGAAGCTTCTGAATGTTTACCTTTCCCATCTCCAATCCCAAACCAAATCAGGATACCTAGAACACAGAGTTCTTTGAAAAGCCTATCATTCTTTAGGAAAAAAGTGCATTTTGACTTTCAACATGTGCCTATTTCTTAAAACACATTCTGTTTTTCTTTGTATGGCTGCATGCAGAGGGATATTATTTTAAGTGGAAATATCACGGATTAGCAGAGTAAAGAAGGTGCTTTTTCTCTACAGCACACCTCAGGCTGGGTGCCTAGTGGACGAGCCCAAGCAAACAGGACAGTATAAATATCCCGACAAACTTCCAGGGCAGATTTACGATGCAGACACACAGTGCAAGTGGCAATTTGGAGCAAAAGCCAAGTTATGCAGCCTTGGTTTTGTGAAGGTATGTTTGCTTGAGATTTCAAACTTACATTAAAATTCTGCAGTGTGTCTGTGTGCCTACCAGAAGGATAAACATTTGGTTTGCTGGGGGCAAAGGTCAGAGTCTGGGTTATCTAAAATGTCAGCTGTTTGGCATGATAATTAAGTGGCAATTTTACTGTCAATGAATTATCCAGGCTTATTCCCCATAGAACATACCTGGTTTAAATACCACTTACTTCATGCTTGCAAGAAAATTCCTTATTAGATGAAGACTTTATCCCTAGTACTAAATCTAGGAACAATACCTTTCAGCTACCGCTAATCACTGTTTTTGTTCTCTTCTTGTTCATATTCACATTTAATGTAATATACTTAAAATGATCACCAGCCCAAAAAGCACCAATTGCCTCTTAGAAGAAAACTATTGCTGATAGCCAAATGTTTCTTATAGGTAAATATTAAAGGTGTATCTTGAGAATTCTTTTTTTCTTTTTAATTTTTATTTTAAGGAGAATAAAACCAAGCAAAATAAAGCCAATCCGTGCAAACCAGTGTGACGCAGGACTTCAAAACAATAGGAAATCAACAATGGTTACCATAATGCCATTTGTTGTCTTCCAAATACCTGCAGATACCTTCAGCCATAGTTGAGAATCCTTAAGGTTTTTGCTGGAGAATGTTAAAACAATAAATAGGAAAATGTAACAGTTCATGGTGTAAAAATGAATGAGAGAAACTTAGTTCTACTTGCTCAAGAGTTACATCACTGACAGCGTCATAATCTCAGCATCACTGATGAGTAGAATCATTTTTAAATTGGTTTATTCCTAGTATTCAGTGAGAACTATCAAGGTCTTGGTACCTGGATGCATGAAACTCTGCAGAGTAATAGCTCCTCTTTCCCCTCCATTTCTAGTACTCTTCCTCTTTCTCCTCATGCTCTTCTTTTCTCTATTGTCTTTCACTGCCATTCACCACCATCACCAACCATCACCAGCAACCATCAACCATCACCAACAACCACCACCACCATCACCAACAAAATCTCTCAACAGCAAATGCTCTGCCATCAAAACAGTGCCTCCAGCACCACCACCCACCATTATCTTAATCTAGCACCACTACCAACCACCACGATCCCCACACCCGCTGTCCACCACCCTCACACTATCCACTGTCCCCCAAGAGGTTCTCAGTGGGCCTCTGCTCCAAGGAGACATGTCCATGTCTTCTTGATTTATTGACTTCTGCCTCACCATCTGTATAAAGCCTACAGATGCTTCGAGATTTATTTAACCTGACCTCAACCTTCAAAAAATTCTTTAAAGTAAAAATTATTACCACTTTCCTCTTGGCTCTCAGTGAAGATATTCGATTTGCCCAAATGACAAAATGATAAAATGATTAAATGATGAAATCTAAACAAAACAAGCCATCACATGATGGTAAACTTTCTTTTCTCTCTCAGCGAGTACGGTTTTTCCTAATCTGCAGTCACTTACAGCTACCTTCATTTGTTGTGTGGTATTTCTGAATTTTCATTCACTTACTGCTTTTCTACAGATCATTCACTTTCAGAAATATAAGTCCATGCCTAGGAAAAAAGTATATCAAAACTTAGGTTAAGTATGGGGTTATATATTTTAATGTATTTTAAATGTTTATCCAGATCCACAAAAAAAAATTTTTTTTTTTTTGCATATCCTCCCTGGCACTTGGAGTTTTACTTTGGCAAATGCTGGCATATTGTATGTAAAAAGTAGCAAATTCTGAAATGTTCCTATTGGCCCATGACATTGAGGCTTTTGGCATAAGTAAATGGCCATTTACATTGTTGGAAAAAGTTTGTGTCCTAACTGTATCTCTTCCTTCATTCTGGAGGACTCATTGGTTTTCCTAATCATCAATGAAATATTACTCGTTCGCTAGGGAGCATAAACAAGCAGAGGTATTTGAGTACGATTTTCTGTAGAATTACAAAAGAGGTTCCTAAAATTACTGTCATTCCTTCAGGATCACACACTGAATGCACATTTGTGTGGTGCCTGTTCTGTGTCAGATGACACACAGGGTTTAAGGAGCCATTCTTAAGTTATGGATGCTTTCCTGGAACTACCTTATACTCTTAAAAGATAGTGTCTCACTCTGAGAGTCTTCCCAGCAAAAAGCAAAGGGGAAAGAAAATTTAAGATGTGAAGATGGACTGAAATGGTGAAGGACACTGAAGTAGGAATGTCTGGAGGGGTAGGGAGATGTATGTAAGAGTGAGAGACAGTATTTAAAATAATAATAAGATAAAATGGAGACTGGTAGATTGGCTGGTGGATCTCGAATGTGAATTTTGTTTTGGCCATCGCTGAGTGTTTGATGTTCTTCCTAATTCTTGTTATAAATTGAAGCATGACCACATCTCTGAAGATCATAAATACAGTAGTTCTCTGTTAAGCTCTAGTGAGGAAGAGTTTCCAAAATGAAAAGAAAATCCCTATTTGTCTTGCTTGGCATAAGCAGTTTAGACTACCTCCAGCTGCAAGAGAGAGGTGACACTTGTCTCTTGAGCCTTCATTGTCCTACCCATTAATTTCTCTCTCTTTTTTTCCCCTCAGTTTGCCTGCCCTTTTCCTTTTCCCCTTCCCTTCCCTGCCCTTCCTTTCCCTGCTGTTCCCCTCCCCTTCCTGACTCTTTCCTTTCCCTCTTTATCCCACCCCATCCCATCACCACTCCTGCCCTGCCCTGCCCTGCCCTGCCTTGCCCTGCCCTGCACTTCCCTTTCCATCCCATCCCATCCCATCCCATCCCATCCCATCCCATCCCATCCCATCCCATCCCAGTAACACTAACTCTTCTCCATGCTTTTTGAAAAGGCAAGTTTGGGTAATAGTGAGAAGTAGCCAAATCAAACAATCTAATTCTCAAGTATCCTCTCAAATCAGCACGTAAGGTGTGTCAGCATCACCTGAGACTTGTTGGAAGTGCACATGCTCAGGTCTATCCCAGGCCTGAGGGATAAGGGACTCCAAGTGTAAGATCCAGGGATCTCTGTCTCTGGCTGTTGGTGATTCTGACACCATGTTGAATTTGAGAAGCACTGAATTCAATAGTTTTCAGTCATTATACCTTCTCTGGATTTTAGAGTTAGATAGACCTGGATCTAGGATGTGACTTCACCACTTCCTAGAAGCTTGGGCAGATGACTCAAATGTCCCTCCATGATAGTGTCTACATCTGTGAAGACAAGATAGTAGTAGTTCTTTGCTGGGCAATCTGTGAGCAGTGATCTCTCCATAGAGTTGTATCACTCGTAAATGATGAAGCATCCCTTTGCTGTCTTCTATCTTCAGTGTCTTCACAACCACTATACCTGACTGTTCTTTCTTAGCAGCTGCCTTGGCAATGGGTCTGAGATTGGTTATTTTTGTCACCTCTCCTTACTTCCTCTCATCTCCCAGTCTCAAATTTTCTGTGTGTTTGGTACATCAAGCTTGTTCTTTGTTCCTTCCAAGATGTTTGTATTCATCAGTGTTTTGTTGCTATAACAAAATACCTAAAGCAAGGTACTTATAAAGAAGAAGTTTATTTAGCCCAAAGTTTGGGAAGTTTCTGAGCAGCATGGCACTGGTGACAGCTCAGCTGCTGAGGGTCCTTCTGACTGTGTCACATACAGGAGTATGTGTAGAAGCAAGCAGCAAGGTATGGTTCAAAACTATGGCAAATGTTTAAAATTTCACTTCCATCAGCCTGACTTCAATGTCTAGTGCCAGGTGAAAAAGTCCATTCTGTACAATTCCATTTACACAAAATTAAAAAAAATCACTACTTCATGATGATGGAAATCATAGCAGTGGTTGCGTCTGAGGGAAATTTTGGGGTACATGTTCTTCCTTGATTATGAGGTATCTGCAGTGCTGGGCATATTTTGCTTAAAACAAAAAGCTCCTCAGACCATATGCTTAAAATGGGTGCATATTATGGATATTATGGTAGTAAATTATACCTCAGTAATCTGGATTTCAAAAGTGGTACTGGTGACAATTCCTGTTGATTGTTACTTTTTAATTGTTAACTGTTGCTTTTGAATCAGGGCTTAGTTTAAAAGCTCGGACAGCAAGGTTAAACATCGGTGGGTTTAATTCCAGGTCAGCCAGAGACTGACATGCTAAAGGTAGTTGAGGGGTTTACTCAATTCCTCTTGAGTGGCAGCTTTCCTAGGAGTATGTTGAGGAAAGTGTTTGTGCCTTTTTCACGGGGTAATTGTTAGAATGCTAAAGAATCATCTAGGCAAAATCCTTTGCATCAGCACCATTTTTTAAAAACAGATTTTGTCTGATTTTTTGCTATGTTTTTACTGAAGACTTTTCTTAAAGACTTCATAGTCTTTATGATCAGTGAAGATGATTTGTAACTATAAAGTCAATAGTTTTCATCCATAGGCTGATTTCCTGCAAACTCTTTATTGCAGCCTACTTGGCAGCAGGTACTATTCCAGGCTCTTAAAATGCATCAGAGAAAAAGCAAAGACCCTTCCCTGTATTAATGCTGTCTTCCTTGTAAATAACACTGATATTTCAAGAGACGAGGGGCATTATACATATAGAATCTCATGTGGTAAAAAAGGTATAGAGGAGGAAGGAAAAATTGGGGGCTTATTGGGTGGTGGGTGATTACATTTTTAATAGCAAGGCCATAGGAGGTGAAATTTAGCTAAAGGCCCATGTTTGAAGGATGCTGAAAGTGTTTACAGGGCATTGTGAAGCCAGCATAGAGAGAGCAGAGGAAGCAGGGGTGAGCTGGGAGGACGCCAGGTCAGAAAGATGAAGGGAACCCAATGGTTTGTAGCTGGGTAGGGCGTAATAAGGACTTTGGATTTTTGTCCCAGTGAAGTGTGATGGCACCATGTGGTTTTGAGCAGAGATGTGACACTGACCTGAGGTGGAAGGTTCCCCCTAGCTCAGTGCCGTGCAGTGGAGATTTCTGTAGTGATAGGGATGCTCCCTGTGATCCAAGATGGTAGCCACTCGTCACATCTCACTCTTAGGAATGTGAACTAGTAACAACAGAGGGAGTGAATTTTTAATTTACATGTAAGTAATCTACATTCCAATTTAGCAAGTCCTATGTGGCTATAGGCTACGGTAGTGGACAGTGCTCAGCTGAGAATACTTTGGACAAGAATGGAGGAAATCGGAGCTTGCGGGCTTGGGGGGAGGATAGGTGGCTTCGAACAGGATGGTAGCAGTGGCTGTGATAACAATTCAGATTTTAGAGCTATTTTAGAGGTAGAGCCAATGTGATATCACCAGCTCCAGGCAGATTTCCTAACAGGAAGGGGAGGAGGGAGAGAGAGAGAGAGAGAGGTCAAAGGTGACTACGGGACTTGGAGTCGGGACTTTGAGTCTGAGAGATGGAAGGATGGAGGTGACATGAAGTAAGACAGGGAAGGCTGACTATAGAAAGCTTTAGGGCACTGACGAGGAATTTTATTTTGAATGTGTTAAGTTTGAGACACTTTCATAAACTTTGATTTCCAGACACCATGAACATTTTTGGCATGGCAGGCTTTATTTGAAGGGTTGTCGACGTTCACTGGAATAAAGCCAGAGGACATGGTCAATGAGCAACAGGACAGCGGGTGGACAATGTTGAGTCTCTTCCCTTAAAAATGTGGGTCTCGGTAAGGCAAATCAAATCTAGACAACACGAGACCTCAGGGTCTCTATAGTTATTTATTTTTCCCTTAAATTACGACTTAAGTCCAGGTAATTATAGATAAGCAGAAGTTAGTTGAATGTACTAGAAGAAAAAAGAGGGAGGTACAAGCACAAAAGTGCAAACCCCCCCCTCTGTGTTTACTTTGAAAAGGAGCTTTCTCAGAGGGCTTGCTGGTCGTCAGAGCATGTAGTTGGCTATAATTACATTTGACTTCTGCACTCCACCACAGAAGAAATAACATGTTCATACAGTCTGTCTTGTTTTACTCTGCAATCCTGGTGTTTTTTGTTTTGCTTTGCTTTGCTTTATTTCCCTGGCCCTCTCGGACTTCCTCTCGGTCCTGTGGCCTGGCACTGGTCATGGCGTGGAGCCTCTTTTTTTTGGTCTGCCCTAGGGTCATTTTAGAGGCATCCATATAGGCTGCGGGTATGAGTTATAGCTTTCCATGGCTGAGAGGAGGATAGAAATCTAATGCAGAAATCTTTTGTAAGTATGCCTTTAATGGTTCCAAAGACTGACCAGCCCTCACTCTCCAGTCAGACCTAGACTGTTCTCTGTTCTATATTAATTATATCATCTGCATCCCATCTATATTAATTATATTTTCTGCATCTTCATCTAGAAGCATATAGACTTGGGAGTTGGCCTCAGTCTTCTTGCTAATGTAAATTGCTCTTCCATGGGAAGATGTATCTATTGTACCTTGGGAGCTCTGGGATCTGCAGATGACCTTTGCGCTCTTGTGTGGGGGCTGCTGGTGGTGCTAGTGTTTCTAAGCTTTGACATAAATGTCCTTGCATTCTCCTTGGGGGCAAGGGAGAATTTTACAATCTATGAGATGAGAGTCACAGCATATCTCTAGTTTCCCTGTTTTCTTAGTCCAGCAGAAAGGTTTTTTTTAATGTGTGAAATATTACTAATCACATTTTTGCTATATTTTCATAAAATATTAAGTGGAATTCTCGAGGAATTCAGTGTCGAGTTAATTGAATTTCTAGAGTTACATCAAATGTCCACAAAAAAGTCATGTTGTCATCTTTTCTGTTGGTATTCTTTCCCAGTTGTGGGGGTTTACATTTCTACCTCAGAGAGAAGAATGTAGCACACAAAACAGAGACCCTTTGATGTTTGCTGGTGTCTCATGACCTTCCACTGGTGATGTAGTTCAGTATAGCAACTGCAGCTCCTGGAGCCAGAAGTTTCCTGGTTCAATGCACTTATTTCATAGATGAAGAGCTGAGATTTGAAACAAAAGAGAGCTTTCTAGCATCCGTTCATGGCAAATCCGGGTCCAGAATAGTGGTGAAGGACCATAACTCTGTAACCAGGTTAGCTTGGGTCCTCACTGCTCCTTGCCAGCTGTGTGAGTTTGCAGCTTTGAAATTGTTGGTAGCTTACTTAGATAGCTAAATGAGCTTCAATTAATTTAGACCCTCAATGATTGTTTTTCATTGGTGTTGTAATATATTTCCATGAACTTCAAGTGTCTTAAAACAACAAATTTATTATCTTACAGTTCTGAGCATAAACATTTGAAATGGCTGAAATCAAGAAATCAGCAAGGTTGTGTTCTTTTGGAACCTGTGAGGGAGAAGCTATTTGCTTACCATTCCCAGCTTTTAGAAGCTTCCTGTATTCCCTGGTGTATGGCCCGGTCCTGCATCTTTAGAACCAGCAGCATCCTTCTGAGTTCCCTTCAGGCCACCATCTCTCTGGTGCTTTTCTGTCTCCTCTTTCCCATTTAAAAACTCTTGCAATCACACTGAGCCCACCTGGAAAATAGAGGGTAGTCTCTCTATCACAAGGTCACTTGATTCGCAAATTCAATTCCATCTTCAATATTAATTCTCCTCTTTGCTGTGTAAACTCACATATTCATTGATCCTAGAGACTAGGATATGAACATCTTAGGGACCATCATTCAGCCTGCCACCGTCTACAGTGAGAATTAAAATCTCATAAAAGTCCAGAGTGAGAGTTAAATTATCTAAGTGACTGAACATTGTAATAATGGTGAAGAAAGTGATGATGATACTAAGCAATATTTTGGAGAACTGTGTATGCCAGGCCAACTAATCATAGCATGCATTATGACATTTCATACTTGACAACAGATATTTAGAATCAGGTGCTAATTTTGTCACTTTTTACAGTGGAAACAGAAAATGCAGTAAAAATAGAGGAAAGTGCAGCATTAGTGGATTCTATAACATGTCTATGGGATGGACATCCAGGAACTCTAGGATAAGGATTTGAATCACAGTGGTTTATTCCAGTTTTGTCTATTTAGCTAGATTGGTACCAGATATCTTGGGCCCAAGACATGTGTTCTCCTAATTAACTATACCACCCCCAGCCGTTATGCAACAATAAACATACAGATGCCACAGAACCTTCCTGATCCTACGCTGTGAGAACCTGCTTCTTCCAACCTCACTTGCCTCCTTCTGATTACCTTGTCTGATTTCAGTGACCTCACAGTCTAACATGATGTATAGAAGCTTTGTAGATGTTCATTTTTCTGGCCTCATGATGCTCATCAACACCTTCTTTTCTTTCAGGACATTTGTAAATCACTCTGGTGCCACCGAGTGGGCCACAGGTGTGAGACCAAGTTTATGCCAGCAGCCGAAGGAACCGTTTGTGGCTTGAGTATGGTAAACTGCATCCTTGTTAGTTTTTAGCTCTGGGAATTTGAAAGTCATAGAACCCAGCCAGACTACCTGTACTGTGACCTTTGAATGCAGTGCCTTGGCCACGTACATTTTCTGCCTTTTCTTCACAGTAACCAGCATTATGATGCATGCTTACAGCTAATGTAACCCGGCTAGTTCAATTATTTAAGGGTTTTATTGGCCTTTGCTCCTCCTCCTCAATTTAGATGGAGGCTTGAGTCAAAATATCTCAGTTTCACTCAGCGAATAGGTTTCATTGCATCCTTTGTGCTACTTACACTTGACGCTTTATGCAGAAGGCTCAGGAAGCAGGTGTCCCCACAAGCAGTAATGAAGGGATTGTCCCTCCAGACCAAAGCCTCTGCTCTCTGCTCATGGAGGCTGACTTGGAGCTTCTGCTGTGCCCAGGGATGCCCATCACTTACAGTGACACTGCTGTGAAGGATCGGGGCCTCTCCCTCCACTTAAACACTCTCATATACTAGTTTCTATCTCCCTCCCTTTCCCAGTAAAATCTTGAGGGCAAGTGGCACTGGAAGTACCAGTCAGTGGTCCAGATTTGGGGAGCTCATTTGAAAGACCATGATAGTGCTCCTGTCAGTGATGACATTTGCAGGTTTGCTAGTCTTCATTTTTGGCACCCTACTGGCAGGTCAAGCCTGTGTCAAAAAAGGGACATTTAAAGCAAATCCAGTTCCTCAGGGATCTTTTGTGCTGGATGTTGGGTACAGGATACTCTGGAGATGTGGAGATGAATATAACTCAGTTATGCCCCTTTGAGCCTTCATAGTCAAGTCAAGGAATCTCTGCAGAAGCCAGGACCTCTGACCCTCTTCAAGGCACACACTCTTCAAGCACTAGTTGCTAGCAGGGACCAGAAGAATGAAGTGTGAGTCATGCTTTGGATTAGTTACATAGTTAGAATTACTGCAGTGAGAGGGTATGGCAAGTTGGACATTGGAGTTTATGTAGAAGTTCTTCAGTGCAGGAAGAGGAATAAGTACCTTTTTACAGAGAAGTCAAAAATAGAAGCAAATCACAGACCAATGCCAACCAACAGATATCCAGTAAGTGAATGTTTCCTGGTATTTGTTAAAGCACTTATTTAGTGTATTTTAGGAGACTTGTGATGTATAGTTTAAAACATTTATTTATTTTACAGATAAACATTTTAGAAATCAGAGAGTTATGCACAGATTCTAATCAGATCTATTGCTCCTAGGAAATCACCATAAGGATTCTCACTAAAAATTCTAGTAGACATATTAAAGCTGTGGCAATACAAAAAATGAATTAATGGGCTCATCAAAAACTTAAACACCATTCAAGTCATTTTTGTTTTTGAAGCTTCAAGACTTAAAATCCAACTTGAGAATTAATAGATTTTAAAAAGCAACAGCATTAAACCTGCAAAGTATTGACATAAATAAAAGAAAAGATGGATATAAATAAGGCAAATAAGTTATGCATAATAGGATTGAAGCTTGTCCCGTAAACACATCAGGGCTCTGAGTCCATGGCGATTAAATACCCCGCCTTAGACTTCAGTAAGCAGAGCAGATGATAAATTAAGCCAGAAGTTTAAAAGCAAATGGCCTAATATACCACCAACCTCCCCCATTATTCTCTGATGTATGTTATAAATTAAATGCTGGGGAAAGCCCTGCATTGTAAGGTCACCCTTAGCAGAAAGCATCCTGGTAAATTCCATCCATCACTCCATTGTAATAATTTCCCTATCTATCTATCTCTACCAGTTTATCTATCAATTCATTCATTGCTCTGATCCTTCCTTCACCTGGGCCCTTGATGATGCAGCTGGCTCTTTACCAGACTGCGAACTTCTTCAGGGCCAAGGCCATGCTTAGCTATGTTCCCCCTGAAGGCCAGGCTCAGTACAGTGGCTGCTTAATGTTTTGTCTATAACCAGAAGAACCCAAATGTGTCCTTTCCCGTGCTGCTCCAGCCTCTTGTCCTTCTGTGATATTTGTACTATGAATACTTAGTGAATGTCTAAGGACATAAAAGCCAGGTACTTTTATTTCCAGGTATATATGAAAAGAGAACAAAAGTTTGTGGCTGGGAATGTGGCTCAGCAGTACAGTTCTTGCCTTATATGCACAAGGCCCTGGGTTCAATCTCCAGCACCACCACCAAAAAATAAAAAATAAAAAAATGTGTTCATGCTACCTACCAGAAGGTATTGGTGCAAGACAGCACCATTCAGTTGGATCTATGTATAAAAATTAGATTTGCACATATTTAATATTTATTTTTATAGGTAGAATTTATATACACATGTGATTATTTGCATGTCTGTGTGTAAATTCCTATGTATTATTACTTTCTACACTGAAAAGTCGGAGCAAGGCAAGCCATCATCAGCCTAACCCAGTCTAGGATACACCCTGAAATATTAAAAAGTCCGATTAACTGATTAGAACAGATCTTAAAAAACAAACAAAAAAAACCCCACCTCATTTCCAGAAAAGACATTAGATTAGCATTAATATATATATTGATCAGGGCTGGGGATATAAGTGGCAGTATACTTCTCTAGCAGGCACAAGGCCCTAAGTTCAACCCTTGGTACCACTCCTCCCCCAACCTTCCCCCCAAAAGATATACTGATCAGTAATATACCTCTGAGATAAGAGGAAGTCCTGTATGAGCTTTGGCTACTGAGCTAAATCCCGGTCTCTGCTACTTAAGCAGGGGTGTGGGTAGCTGTGTGACTATGATTGTGTTAATATTTCTTCACTGAATTTCCTTCATCTGTATAACTAGTATCTAACTCCTAAAAGATTTGCAAGGATTATATGAGATTTTAAATATGAAGTTCCCCCCCACCACCACTTTTAGGACAGAAGCAATTTAGCTACTGCTAGTGATGTTGTTACTGCCTATTATTTTTGTTGTCTCAGCCCCCCAGCTCAGCCCAGTGGAGCCCAATGATTACTGGTAGGGAAGATGGATGCTCATGGTAGATAGAATCCTCAAATGACCATTTGCTCCCCACAAAAAGTTCCCAAAATGTTATGTGATTTCATGCAATCTCTGAAATGGCAATTAATCCAGAGGAAAAGCATTTTAAAAACAGAAGAATTAATCAGCACATGGCAAGAGTATGAAGAAAGGAAGCAATATGTTAACCTAGACGTGCAATCAACAGCCACAAAGCCAAATGTATTACAGGGGAAATGTGAAGATTTAAATGTCAAAACAACCTCCCCCGTAATTCTGTAACTGAACCCCCACTCCCAACCCTTTGTATCTAATTGCAGAGTCCTTTAGCAAAGTCGCAGTTATGCTTAGTCACGCATAATAGAAGCACCACAGGAGGGAAAATAGAAAACACCATAGGCTAATGCAACCCCCAAGGAGGAAGATGATCAGCACAGCCTGGAATTTGTTGCAAAGCAATAGAATTGGAAGAGTAGCTCAGGAAACATCTTGTGCTACCTTGTACAGATGCTGGGCAAATGAAAGACACAGATCTAACTCATCAAAGTTGCTCAAAGAGTACAAAGCCATAAGAGTCTTAAGTAGGGACCTTTCATATGGACAGAGCCTCAAAGGGTGTTGAGTTACTGAGTTTCATGAGCAATGCTCTGTAGATGTTTTGAATAAACAAAAATCTGATGTATATATAATTGCATCTATTTTGGGGATGAGAAAAATCACTCAAAATGATCAATTTTAGTTGATAGCTTAAAAATTGTCCTTCCTTGAGTGAATGACCTGAATTTTCCCTTAGGTAGCACTATCTGTTACAAGAGAGGCTTTGCTGTAATTTTGTCACCCTCTCTTGGCTATTGGGTGGCATGTTATTTGGATAGGTCACAAAGCCTGTGACATGTCTCCAGATGACAGCCTATTAAAATGCAGGAGGTGTATCTGAGTGCTTATAAAGCCCAGCAAAGGGCAAAGGCAAGGACAGGACTAGTCAGAGTGTCACACAGTGTCTTTCTCTGTTACTGTGCATTTATTTCATCTCCCTGTGCTGTCTAGAGTGGTCTCTGATAGGAAGCGTGTCATGTTTTTTCCACAGTGGTGTCGCCAAGGCCAATGTGTGAAGCTGGGGGAGCTTGGACCCCGGCCCATCCATGGACAGTGGTCTGCTTGGTCAAAGTGGTCGGAGTGTTCCCGGACTTGTGGTGGAGGAGTCAAGTATCAAGAGAGACACTGCAACAACCCCAAGTAAGACTCTAATAGAAAGCTGGTCTAAACTTGACTTTCAGCCTGGGCCAGGCTGTGTCAGTGTTGTTCTCATCCTTTTGCTTAATGGCAGTCCACAATGTTTTGCTGATTGAGTACAGAGACTGTATACTGGGGAGTGGCAGGGTGGGTAAAAATCAAAACCCAGCAAGGGGAGCTACTCTGTGTCAGTATGATGATCAAAGACCCCAGGTTGATTTGGCCAGGTGGCTCATGTCTATAATCCCAGCTGTCCAAGAGACTGAAGCTAGAGAATTACAAGTTCTAGCTCAGCCTAGGCAACTTGATGCTTTAGTGACATCCTATCTCAACATTAAAAAAAAAAAAAAAAGACTTTGAGGATGTAACTCAGGACAAAGATCCAGAACTCAATCCCTACTACAAGAAAAAAAATTTTTGAAGTCACAGGTCAGTCATCACAGTGTGAGTTACTTTCTTACCTCTCAGAGCTCTACAACCAGTCAGATGCCCAAAATATTGCAGAACATGGAATCTTGGTTGTCAGAACCTGTGTGTGCTTCCCAACTCAGGGGCTGGAGAAATTGAGATTTTTGCAATGCAAAAATATGCAGCAACATGTGTGGACAGATGGACCTGACTTTTCAAGAGAAACCAGGCAAGAAATAAGGGTGAAATTTTCTGGTATTGAAAAACTGAAAACTAATTGTTTTGATTTTCCTTAAAAACAAAACTAAAAGCCACTGTGAAGGCTAAACAGATCATCCATGGATTGAAATTCCTGATGGTCACCCCCAATCAAGTCACATGGCCATCTATCCTCAGTAACACAAAGGTAGCTTTGGATTACTCTTACATGCTCCAATTTATGTGTTTGATAGATATTTCCCGTTTGGCAATGCTGATGGAGAAAGAGTTACACTTTCAAGACAAAAAGACTCTGGATTCTTGGTTTGCTCCTTCTTAGCTGTGTGGCTTCTGCAAAGTCACTTGAACTCTGAGCTTGGGTGTCATAGGAAATGGAGATGTGTCACCCACCTCAGATGGTTTGGGCAGGAATAGAAATTATGCCTGGAAAATGACTCACAGACTAAGGAGCATCTCTTGGATCCTCTACAAAAGGTTCTGGAGCCTGTGTGGTTTTTAAAGTCCTCATCTCAAACTCACCCAGGAGGACATTGTTATGGTTTGTGTTTAGATGCCCCCCCCCCGAAGCCTCATGCAATCATGGGCAGGAGGGGCAGGGTCTTTTGGAGGTGGCTGGATCCAGAATGTGTGACTGATTCATAGTGTAGTGCTGGGGTTAACAGAGCTGGGATGAAGACTGGGTGATTGCTGAAACAGTCCTCTAATTGGATTGGCACCACCCTAATCCCAGCAGTCTGGGTAAGATAAGAGGGGCAGAAAGAAGCTTGTTTCCCCCTTTCTGCTTGCACTGGCTGATTTTGCTGTCTTCGGCCACCATGAACAGTTGTCCCTCTCCCATGTGCCACTCTGCCTTGGAACCAGTTGATATGGACTGAAACCACTGCAAACTGTGAGATACATAAACTTTTCCTCCTTGAACTTTGGTATTTTGCCTCAGCAAAGAGAGAAAAGACAGGCGGTGTCACCCGGAGTCACCCCACAGAGGCAGAGGAAGAGGCAGAGGCATTACTGACACTACTGGACCTTAGAGGACTCAGTGGAATGAGAATAATGTGGCAGGGTTGTGGAAAATGGGAGATTTAATTTTACTACACAATTGCAGGGGTGGCGCAAAGGTTAAGGAAGATTCTGTAGTCCAACAGCTTGGGTTTTCTTCCTGGGCCTACCAGTGCAGGCCTTGTGGCCACTGGCAACAGTCTCTGTTCCCAGCATCCTTAATTATGCAAGTGGGGTAACATATGATGGGACCCAACTGGCTGAGGTATTAGTAGTAATTTGATTTGAAAAGTGTCTGACAGGAGGTAAGCAGAGCATACATGTTAGGTAAATTGAGAATTACACTAAGTCAGGAAACTAAAGCAAAAGGAAACTTGAAAACAGGATATTTCACTCGAATCAGCAGAATGGGCTAGATAAAACTGCTTATTTCTTTCAAAATATAAGGGATACTTTAGGACTTTTTTTTCCCCTAACATATAAGGGATACTTTAACCATGAATTGATCTTAGGAGCTGCATGGGATATCTTGGGTTGATCTAGGGTTTTTCACCTTCAGAACTCTTGAGTTGAAGGGCTGGAACATGCCTGTCACAGTTTGGAATATTGCAGGGAGGCTGTCTTTCCCACTAGGTTCCAGTAGGATCACTTCCCATCTCTCTATTCTCCAAACTGTAGCAACCAAAAATATCTCCAGGCTTTGCCCCTTGGCCTGCAAGGCCCAAAGTTCATTGGGGTCTCATCAAACCCAGGCGTTGGGCATAGTGGGAAGAAGAGCTGTGCTGTGTTCATGATTTATTCCAGATTATTACAACCACCTTTCTGATACTTTGAATGTAGCCCATGCTTTGGACAGGCTTGTTGAAATCATTATACTACTTTACATTTTTGAAGTGTATTTCATGGATCTGGTTTTCATACATCACAACATTTTACAATCTCGATATTTTCCCAAGAAAGAAGTAGATTACCTAGTTTAATAGCTGTGCTGGTAAAGTGCATGAATAATGCCCCTTGAGAGTTAAATGAAAACCTTTCTCATATCTATGGGACTGAGAACTCTTCTTATAATAGGGCATTGTTCCTGGAAATATACTGTAATTTAAGAGAAGTCTTATAAAAGAATTAATCACTAAAGTATTTCCACTTGGTGCATTTTGTCCCATTAAACAAGATTAAAGATAATCGCAATACTGTTTACTTTAACTATGCATGAAGTCACAAATAAAACAAGTAGATGATAGGATATCCCAAGACAATTGGATTAATTGTTCTCTGTGCTCTTAATTTGCTTTGTTATAATAAAGCTGGGATTTTTTTGTTCCTATTTCAAGTTACTGATTTCTTGCTTCAGTTTCAGCCTTTGGTTCTGCTCATGCCACTCAGCCTAACTGTTCTAATTTTCTTATCTGAGAAGCAGTGTAGTGTTTCTGTTTCATCCAGTAATATTTTTCCCCAGTGTTTGTATGTATGTATGTATATATATATATATATATATGCACATACACACACACACAAAATGAGTGATTTCTGGCTGATTTGCAGATATTTTGGAGCTTCCCAAGAGTTTAAAGATTGTCAGTGTCAGAATGCCCTTTGTTGCCTTCTTTATCCCAGCTTTATAGTGGCCAATTTTCATTGCCCCAGCCCTATTTTGTACTGACCCTTACTATGCTTTTAGGAATCTCTCAATATTACTTTTCCACGTATTTGCTCCCAATCAGAACCAATGCATGGGTTGAAGCCTCATCAAATCCGGTTATTTTCCAGTTGGGTAACTTGGGCACCTCAACACTACAGGAGCCCCTGCCTGGGCACCCCGTGGCTAGTGGCAGAGTCAGTCCAAATTCCTACACATGTACCCTAAAAGAGTCTAAGTAAATTCTACCATAAAAGAGCCCAGGTAAATTCATATAAACTCTGTTCAAGGAAATTAACAGTGGCATGCCAAGGCATTCTAGAAATTCCCTCAAACATGAGTCTATCCCAGCAGGAGTTATGTACCATTTGTTCTAATGCCACTTGGCAGATGGAATTTGGAGGAAAGTCTGGCTCCAGAGCAATGGATGAACCTAACTTGTGACCCTTCTCCAACCAGTAATTCCCAGGTTCAAATACCAGAATCACCAGAGCACTTTCAAGAACAAATAGTGATTCTGTTTCCAAACACACACCATATTTTCTTACTTCAAGAGTTGGCAGGGCAAGAATCCGTGTGTGTGTGTGTGTGTGTGTGTGTGTAACAGAGCTCACCAAGTGATCATAATAATGAAATAACCAACAGACTGCATAACCACTGCAGTCAGGATGAATTAGGCACAAGCAAACACATAGTGTACTATAAGGAAAAATTAAGTCCTTAGGACTTTGATTTTCTGCTTCTATTTTTAATTTCTAATCATGAAGAACTTGTACCAAGAGGCATAATAGTAGCATTTTCTGTTAATTTATCCTAATGCTAGTATTTAAGACTGCAGAAAAATGTACCTGAGTTGGAAGATTTAATTTTTAAAAAGCTCAAATTCTTGGCAGTCTTTACTTTTGATTACTTTGTCTTTGTTCCAAATGAAAAAGGAAATAGATGAATACTTTAAAATTAGTGTCATACCCAGCACAATATGGGCCCTTACTGTAGAAGTATAAATTATTTAAAAATTGTTTGTTTGTTTGTTTGTTTGTTCTGAAACCACCTTAAATTCTTTATATTGGTGGTCAAAATTGCCCACATTTTGCAGATGAGGAATTAAATAAAATTGCCTGAAGTCAAGCTGGAGACAGTACATATTTAAAGCCCAAGTCTACCTACTTGTGAAAGGCCAGCTCCTAACCACTGCACTGTTTCTTTTTGCCTCACCCTCTTCCCATGTAGTTCCCTTTGCCTAGCTCAGATTTGAGTGTGCCTGAGTAGGAAAAGAATCTCATAATCCATAGGTTTGAGGTTGAGCTCTGCTCTGTCTCTTTGGTTTGTCTGACCTTCATTCTGCAAAGTTTCTGAGCGCTATGAGTCATTTTTCACTTCTTCATAAAACAAGGCAATGATGATGCCTTTGGAGGTCTTTTCTATGCTACAGGATCTACAAGTTGACTAAATAGCACACTGTGATCCTTTTTCACTTCATTTAATATGAGCAGTCCACATGAGGGTTATTTGTTAACTCTCAGAAAGTCTTAAATGCAGCAATTAGTTTTAAACTTGTCGAGATGACTAGGAATCTTGAGGCTATGATAAAGCACTTTAAGGTTTTCTAAATGCTTTTTAGATAAGTTAGGAAGTCTGCAGGGATTTGCTCTAGGACCATGGCTGCTGCATGTTTAAAGAGTTGCTCCAGAATGTTTTGAAATAATATAAAAATCCCATTCTGGCAGCATGGCTCTTCCTGTTTCTGCTGAATCCATCTTAACATGCAGTTATAGGAGGACTTGGTAAAATACGCTGAAGCAAATCCAGGGACATTTTAGAAAATACTTGCACTTCCTAGAGAGAGAAGGAATTTTAATCACAGAAATTTATTAGCTTGGCTCCTCTTTTCATGATCCACGTTGGGAATGAATTTTTGAATGTGATGATCCACCGTTGAGAAAAGAGGGAGAAGTCGCTGCTTCATGCAGAGTGGACCAGATAAGTGGAGAGTAGTAATTTTCAGTGTGGTTGTCATCTTTGTTCTTTGTTTTACTTTCTGGCTTTTGCAGATCAGTTTATCCACTAAGATCTTGAAGAGCTCACCATTAGATCGTAATTATTTATGTTCTAATGGGATTCCCTCTTCTGGAAATCCATTTCCCATTGCTCTTGGCAAGAAAGCAGTAGGCCACCTGCAAAGTTAAGAAGTGATTATGCAGAGGAAAACAAGGCAGTATTTTCCCTCATTTTAGGATCAAGTCAAATAAAATCCATGAGTCAGACAGCAATCAGAACGCCATCTTGAGGACCGGCTGAGCTGGATGGGGAGCGTGGCCAATAGGAGTTTCACACGCCCACATACACCTTTTACTAAGAACATTTTGGTGTTTTCACATGTTCCTCTGACACACAGGCAATCTGATGCATGTCAAGGATATTTTTTCATCAGTTACTAAGGAAATCACCAGAATATAAAATTGGAACAGAAATAGCAAGTAAGTTTAATCACATGTGGCATTTCCAATCAGTGAACCTTGGTAGCAGCTGTCTAAAGGTATGTTGAAAAAGACTTTGAGGCCATGTCCAGCTTCTGAAAAAAAAAAAATAGAAAATAATTCTCTGATTGATTAATTATGTCTGCACAGATGTAAGAATGGATGCAGCAAGTTGTATGCTATACATTCTCATTTCTGTGATAAAGGATCATCTTGATTATTCCTCTGTACCTTATTGCACTGGAGTAATAATGAAACGTTTGACTCCTAGCCTCAAAATTCTTGAATTTTATTTTTAGGCCTCAGTATGGTGGCAAGTTCTGTCCAGGATCTAGCCGTATTTATAAGCTGTGCAACATTGACCCCTGTAGTGCAAATAGCTTGGATTTTCGAGCCCAGCAGTGTGCAGAATACAACAGCAAACCTTTCCGTGGATGGTTCTACCAGTGGAAACCCTATACAAAAGTGGAAGGTAATTCACTCTCTGTAACACTCAAATAAATGTCACTGTGTTGATAAAAAGAGAAATGAACAACATGGAAGAAATTGCTGCCAATGTCTGAGCATGTCATTGTTTACCTTTCATTCCCCAGACTCGTTCTTGTTCATTAATTTTTTTTGTTAATTTCCATAGGTTTTGTTTATTTTCCACTCTCTCCCCCTACATAACTTATAAGATACCCCTTTTTTCCCACATCCATAAGGGAAAAGATACATGTGTGTGAAATGAACTTAGGTTTCTAAACTCACCTTTGACATTTCAGCAGTTTTGCCTCCCAGGGATGTTACTTGAAATGGGTATGAACCATCCAGACTGAAAATTCAAGAAACCACACGTGCCCCATTGAGACACCAGCCTCAGCCACTGCCATGGCAGATGGTACTGAGCACGGGGAGGGCCGTGCGTAGAAAGCGTGTGTTCATCTGTGCACACTCCCAGTGCTGGATACCAATTGTCTCAGTACTAGGTTCTTCAGGCTTTTTAGACCTTAAAGTTATGGCTTGTACTTTACTTTTTAAATTTGTTTATTTTTATTTTGGCTAATCCTCAAAGCATTTCTTTTAGTTGCAACATGAGAATTTGACATACTTCCTACTGCCTTTGTAGAATAAACTGTCACTCTTCTAGTGGTTTCCTTACATTGCTGTAGCTTCTTGATGGATCAGAACTAGTCTGTGCCAGACTGAAGAAGGATCCAGGAGAATCTCAACTATACTTATGTAGAGGGGAAGTGATTCAAGGTTTTTATTATTTATGGGCTATTGCTATGCAAAAGCTCCATATGAACCTGTATGACTGGTTACCTTGCAGAAAGCTAATGCCATTTAGAGTAATCATCATAACAAATGGAGCCTCCAAGTGAAAAGGCTGGAGAGAGCAGCTTTTCCCCCAAACCAGCCAGGCCATTTTGGGAGTGTTGACCAAGTTTTGGTGGCAGGACTGTTTATTGAAAAACCCAGGCAGAGATAGACACAAATATTGTGAAAACTTTGTGTTAGAAAGGAGGGGTGAAGAACCTGTGGACATTCATAACTGAAAAGAAACTAATTCAAAAATTTAAAGAGATATTGAATAGAAGGGGTTTGGGGCTTGGAATTACTTCAGAGAACACAGTTAATTGAAGGGCTAAGAATCTCTTAAGAATCTCTAAGAATCTCTTAGTCTCTAACACTAGTTGGTATCTACTGAATGGCTATGACTGTTGAAATGTGTGAATAGATACTGCCCATTCAAAATGCATATGTGTCTCCATTTGTAAATAGTCAGCTCCCCTTGCCTGAAGTTATTTATTTTACCAGGGAATGAGTAATTACAAAGGCAGGACTGTGCACAATAGTTTCCAGCAGATGATTCGATGGAAGAGCTGGAGTTGCTCCCAGTTTAACCTCAGAAGATTGACTTTTCCTTGGTTTTATATTCCCCTAATTCCACGTTTCTTACCTGTGGTTCTTCTCTAGAACAATGCTGCCATTCCCTTCACTTCTGTGTTCCTTGCTTTGGCTTCTGAGATGCTCTGTGGTCTTTCCCCGCATTAGCTCTTTCTTTCAAATGCTGAGTTTAGGGAATCTGCTCTGTTGTTCTCCTTTACATAGCTTCTGTGTTGGATACATAAAGAGAACCTTAAATAAATGTGATAACTTTGAAAATGGTTCCTGGTTTCTGTGTACTTGCATTAATTGTATTGCAGTTTTCCCTAAGTGGAGAGCTTCCCATTTCATTCATTCATTCACCCCACAAGGTTCACTGAGCTGTCTTTGCCCAGGAGAGTGGAGGAGAAAGCATCCTGGGCCATGTTAGGACCTCATAGCCTCATACAGGGAGACAGCAGGGTCCAGGCCCGCTGCTCTGTCTCTTCTGCTTCTGACACTTGCACCAGAAGAGACTGATGACTGGAAGGTCTGTAACATTCCTGAAGTTAAGAAAAACAAGAAAAGACTTTATTCATAAATGTAGTCTTTCTTCTATAGTAGTAGAAATATAGTAGATTTCTTCTATAGTAGTATATAGTAGCTTTTTTTTCTCTTCTGTTATTCTTCCCTCCTTCTCTTTATAAAGGAGTAGCTCATAAACTTGCTTGGGCATCTGCAATGGAGAAACCAAGCTTCTTAGAACTTAATTCCTGGGAATGAGGGAGGAAAAAAAAGGACATCTATATCATCCAATTTCTAAATCTCATATGCAAAAATTAGGAGGCATTAAAAAAGCTGTTATTTTTTTAAAAATGCAGTGGAGTACAAAACTTTTAAAACCCACCCACACGTCTACATATCTCAACCATAAAATTTAATTTTAAGTTTTGACTTTGTCTTTTGTTGAGTTTTATGAACCATGATTGTTTGCAAACTGTTTACACGTTTGTTGTAAACCGTTGTTAGGGATCTCACTCTGTGTCACCTAAATAAGGTCTCAAGTGAGAAATATCATCTGGAATTCTTGGCCAAAGAGGGTTCTTTCTCTTGGAACTCATTTCTGATAACAAGAACTCTGTAACATTATTTTTTCTTTTGCCTGGGATACCAGAAACTTCTTAGGGACTTAATGGGCATCAAAAGTTACTTTTTCAGCTCGGGATATAGCTCAGTGGCATAGTGCCTGCCTGGCAAGCACAAGGCCCTGAGTTCTGTTCTGGATACAATAAAAAATAAGTTACTTTTTCAGTTCTAAGGATTAGTTTATTTGCTCCTTATTCATTTTCATAATATGATTTTATTCTATATATTTTATAACCATTATTGACCTTATACTGTTTTTCAGAAGTGCCTAAACTTTTTCCTTTTTACAGATACAACTAAATGTATAAAGTAATTCAGTCCTAAGTAAAGGCATAAAAGCCATCAACATATGGCCTGACCTGTTTTTTAACACATTCATGATGGGATTGTAATTCATATGTCTGGCTTCAAGGTGTCTCTGAATCACCAGTGGTACATGTGTGACTAAACTATTGGGTGGCATGGAAGTCGTGCATGTACCACTGGTGTACACATCAGTTAATGGGACAGGCATGTATGTACCACCAGTGGTTCACAAGGGTGGAACACAGCAGTACTCCTTCATTTATATATTATCAATGGCTGACCATAAGACCTCTGTGGTCTGGAATGTTCATTGTCCGAGGAAAGCTACTACAGAACCCACCAATCATGTGTATGTTACCTGGTGGTAAGGATTAAAAGCTTTAAGTATTAATATGAAATCAGCTTCATGTAGATTGTTAAGTGACTTTTATTAGTATCATGGTGCTGAAAATTGAATTCAGGGCCTCACCCATGCTAGGCAAGTACTCTGGCCCTTAAATTGTTAAATGAGATTCATATTCTTAAAAGCTACGTGCATATGTCATTTTATGCATGCACACAAATATACATACAAAACTGTGTGTAATTGTCCACTGTGATCAGGATAGATTCCTGAGTAAATTTAATGGATCTCTTCACAGTTATATAATTCTCCTTGCAATTTCTCTTTGACTTTGCTCCCTCAATCTCTTTGCTTCTAGAGGAAGATCGCTGTAAACTGTACTGTAAGGCTGAGAACTTTGAATTTTTTTTTGCAATGTCCGGCAAGGTGAAAGATGGAACTCCTTGTTCCCTGCACAAAAATGACATCTGTATTGATGGGATCTGTGAGGTAAGAGAACATTTCCTCCTAGGGGTTTCTGGCTGTGCTTACATTTCTACATGTAAATGTATACTGTGAGGAGTGTCAGGAGAAGTTCTGTCCAGGTGACAGGGACAGCAGACAGTGTGTTCCACTTGGATATAAATGCCGTCTCTCACGTCCCCACTGATTGTTTTGCATGGTCCCTGTCCAATTACTTTCATTTCTCTTTTACTCTGTTTCCCAATAATCTGAAATAATGATATATTAATATAGTAGATCTAACAATATGGTTAACTTGTACTGCCTGCTTACTAACGATGCTCTCTGCATTGTTAGAACCTCACCAATAGATTTTGAGCAAGTGCAGCTGTGTATTTCTACTTATTTTTCTTTTCTTCTTGAGTACTCACTTTTTTCTTTTATTTAAATTTGACTACAAACTCTTTGATCTTTTTAGGGTGTGTGTGCATGTGCATATGTGTATTATTGTCCACATTTTTATGGTTTAGGGGAACTGGCCTGAAAATGTCACCTGATATTAGAAGGGAGCTTTTTTATTCCATTGTCCCAGATATGCTCTGTGTCTCACTCAGTCAAAGTGTCTAGTAATGGCTGAGGAGAGAGAAGCACCACACTTACAAACTTGAGACCGTGGTTTTAACCATAAGTTCTGCTGCCTCCCTGTGTAATGTTCTGCAAAGATAGAAAACCACGTTCCTCTTAGTTATTCTTAGCCATTGGTTTCTCAGATCTTCGATGATTTTCTAACCCTTTTTCCCCCCACAGCCAGTGGGATGTGATCATGAACTTGGCTCCAAAGCCGTTTTGGATGCCTGCGGCATTTGCAAAGGTGATAATTCAACTTGCAAGTTTTACAAAGGGCTGTACCTCAACCAGCATAAAGCGAATGGTAAGAGACGCTGCCGCTTCACTGTCATCACTGCTGAAACAAAACTTTTGCAGCTGAATGTGTTAAAGTCATATTCATACAGTAACTGAGACACAGATGGTTGCTTTTGTCACTTGTGCCAGAACAAGGAAGAATAGAAGCATTTTTAGTGAGACGCTTTGTCAGTACGCTATAGTTCAGCAGTGTGTTGAGTGAATGCCTTTCTACTTTGTGGTTTAAGTGTGACAGCTAGGCTATCATAAGCTGCAAATTCATTTGTTAAAAAAGAAACATAAGCCGGGCATAGTAGTGCATTCCTGTAATCACAGCTAGTGGGAGGCTGAGGCAGAAGCATGATAAATTCAAGGCCAGCCTGGGCAGTTCAGTAAAACCTTGTCTCAAAAGGGCCAAGGATGTAGCTCAGGACTAGAATGCTTACCTAACACAAGCAAGGCCTGGATTTGATCCCCAGGACTGTAGAAAGGGAAAGACATATTGTAAAACTCAGAGGATCTGTGCTCACATTGGTATACAACTGTTTGAAGCAATTATCTAAACATCTTGAGTTTTCAGAATATTACTTAAGAATACATGGCTTTAAATTTCTTCTAGTTAAGTTAGGAAGACCGGAGGGTATTTTTGAGTTTGTGGCCTCTCCTGGCCTTGGGAAGAGAAGAGTGTGTCTTCCATCCATGGACACACACTTAGTGAGATATGAACCAGGAAAAGTGCATTTTCTTCTAGTGTTTCTACCTCTTGTAAAATAAAATTATTGCTCTTCAAGGAGTGAGACTAAATGTCAGTGATCTAAAAACTCCATACTAAGAAAATGGACCCTGTGTGGTTCTAGGTATTTCTGGTCCCTCTTTTCCAATGCACAGTGTAGAATTCAGAACTGTTCAATGCTTTCCATCTAGAATATTATCCAGTGGTCATCATTCCAGCGGGTGCCCGCAGCATTGAGGTCCAGGAGCTGCAGACATCCTCCAGTTACCTTGCTGTCCGAAACCTCAGTAAGAAGTATTACCTCACAGGCGGCTGGAGCATCGACTGGCCAGGGGAGTTCCCCTTTGCTGGGACCACATTTGAATATCAGCGCTCCTTCAACAACCCTGAACGTCTGTTCGCACCAGGACCCACAAATGAGACCCTGGTCTTCGAGGTAAGTCTTTTCAGCTTGTTCATTTCTCCCGGTTTTGTGCTACATTCATTGCCATGACTCCAATTTGAACAAGCTGAAAGTGTTCCAGTCTTCTCTGTTCAAATTTGCTTCCCAGTATGCTGATTTTCAAAGTGTAAGCAGGAGAAGACAGTACCTTCATTTGGGGGAGAAAGACACCCAGAGGGCCGCTATGAGAATGTATTGATTTTCACATGAGGATGCCAGCCTTTCACCATTATGTTGGGTTTCCTGAATCCCAAAGAATACAGCAGGAATGCTTTCTCAGTTATTCTGGTGTGTCCCTGTCTGTCATTTAGATTCTCCATTATAGCTGTTCACTGCAGGTCAGCTGGCCTCCAAGGCAGCGTTACATAGGGGACAAAATGCTTGCTTAGGTGTCAGCTGAGTTTTAGTTATGTTACACCACTGTGATTTTTTAGGTTGTAGTTTTGCCAGAGATAAAAAAATATCTTAATGGGGGATAATGATAATCAATTGACCTAAGGCATCTGTAGATGACTCTGCAAGATTATTATGGTATGTGGATTTTCTTTAGTCATGTCTTTGCATTTGCTTTCTTCCCACTTTGTAAAGTGAGACTGATGGTTTGCTCTCCCAGGGGAAGTGATTTGCTTTGGTTTGGGTACAGCTGGCCCTGTCTACCACTTGCTGAATACGTGTATCTCTAGGCACTCTTGGTAGTCATTTCAAGCTTCAATTTCTTGGCAGTACAATTGGGGTACAGAACTTACTGCATAAGTCAGATTTCCATTCCTGTAACAAAATACCAGATTTGATTAACTCATAAAGAAGAAAGGTTTTGTTTTGACTTCTGTTTTGGTGGTTTCAGTCCTTGGTCAACTGGTCCTGCTTTTTACAGGCCTGGAGTGAGGCAGTGACATCATTGCAGCAGGACGCAGCGGAGAAAGCTACTTATCTCATGGTAGCCAGGAAGTGAGAGAGAAAGGAAAGGGGTCAGGATCTCTGATCTAAGTGCCGGCCACCTCCTAACTGGACCACAGGGTGGGGATCAAGTCTTTAACACATGGTCCTTGGGAGACACCTAAATCACAGCACTTACTGACTTGCCAGAATACAGATTTCTGTATCAAGAAAAGTTGAGAGATGTTCCCAACTCACACTGCCGGGAGAAAGCAGAGGTGAACTGGTGCTGTATGACAGCTACACTGAGTCTGATTCTACTATTCTGTTCTCAAATTCAGGGAGCATCCGATCGGTGCAGCTGTTATGGTCCCATCTCCCTGGGCTTGGACCTTGTACTAATTAATTGTAAGCATCCTCTTTCCTCTAAAATAAAACCTAGCTGGAAAGTAATCAGCCTTGAGAGCTAAAGATCATAAAATGCCAGCCCAAGCCGGGCTTTGGTGGTACACACCTGTAATCCTAGAACTTGGCTGGCCGAGGCAGGAAGATGGCCATGAGTTTGAGGCCAGCCTGGGCTACATGAGTGAGTTCAAAGCCAGCCTGAATTACATAGCAAGAACCTGCCTAAAAAATAAACAGCCAGTCCCAATCTGCATATCCTTGCCTTGAGTTGATCTAAAAATTGAATACTAAGAGATCGCTATGAGATTATTTGATGGGTCTTGCTAAAATTATATATAATATATATTTTGTATGTATTATATGTATATATGTTCATATTCATAGTGGTAAGGAAAGCATCATAAATCCAGGTTCTACAGGCTTACACCAGGCCAGTTTCTCTGTCGTCTGAGGTGTTTTGTTCAGCTACATAATTAGTAAAGCAATTTTTACAGACAGATTTTTTTCCTACCTGAACTGAAGCCCTCAATTTATTATCACCCTGATTGCCATGTACAGCAAGACCGGATAATTCTCTGGACACACGTACCATGCTACCGTGGTGTTGGTAGTGACCTTTTGCAGCTCTCGACAGTTCAGCGGTGAAAGCAGTGAAAATGAATTACTTTCCTCGCTACCCAGTGTGTGGGAGTTTGATTCCATGTGTGTTGAGTTACTGGGGTTGGGGGAGGGATTTAGATGACATCTTGAAGTTTCCCTAATGGATTCTTAGGTTGGCTAGGATTTTAGAAAGTAGGAAAGTGAAAATACCTATGCATTAAATTGTCACTGAGCTCCTCTGTGTCTCATCCCCTGCGCTTCTGTTCTGTCCCACAATGACTGTAGCTGTGAATCGAAAGGTGAAATAATAATCATAAATCTCCTCCTTAGGAAACTCAGAGTGTTGGAAAGTGTGGTCACTAAGATGTCTGGTCTAGGGATTCTCATCCTTGGGATTCTTCTGCCTCAGCCTCCCAGAGTGCTGGTGAGACTGACATGCCCACTATACTCGTCCTGTTTTAGAAGCTTATGGTAAGAAAAGAGAGTGTCGGGCAGTAGGATAGGTACAGTAGGAGGGACAGGCCACCATAGGGATATAAACTGTGGTAAAGAGTTTGGATTCCTGCTAAGAACAACGTGAGAATCTTACTAAAGTAGTTTGAAAATCTCAGCAGCTGCTGTGCAGATAAGTGATTGGAGAGCTGTGAAGTAAATTGAGGGAAAAAATAACTGATCTCCTAGAAGCTAAGGCTAGTGTGCTACAAGATGACAGCGAGGAGCTGAGTGTGGGTCTGCTTGGAGAACTTTATGGGCTGAGCAGGGAAGGCTGTCGGTTCCTGTCGCTTCCTGTTGGTGCAATGGCATGGCTCTGAGGGAGCAGGCTGTGCTGAGAAGCCATCTCACTCACACTGCCGCTGGGACCCTCTGCTGGCCGTCTTTACCACTGGAACTCCCCTCTGGGTGCCTGGAAAGAGAGTCAGGGCTGGGGGAGATTTTCATGCTCGCCGCCTTCTATTGGAGACAATCTCTGACAGTCAACAGTAGCTATCAACATGCAGCTGAGCGTGTGCTTAAAGATCATCAATGCCTTGGCACAGATACATGATTCAGTTTCTAAAAATGACTGAAGCAATACACAAGAGGATCCCTTGTTGCCTGAGAAAAGCACGTAAGTCCCAGCGCTCTTTAATAAACCTGCCTCTTGGGAGTAGCCAACTAATTGTCATGTCAAGAATATGCCTTGGGAAGAAACTCTTGAACCCTGGCTGACACCACCGGGGGAAGGTCACACACCTGGGACCCCTACCCAGGTGCCACCGGAGCTTGAAGTGGACTCACACCTGTCATCACTCTGGCATTTTCTCCTGTGTCCTTGCCCTGCACCTGCTCCTACACACCTGCAGACAGGACAGCAGAACTGACTACTGTGGCAGTAAGGGTGGCACCCTAGCCGCTGCTGTGTCTCTTCTTTTTTTGTCTCAAAGATTGCTCCAGCTGTACATTTCCTTCCAGACTATCACGTATTTAAAATCTGTGTCTGATTCAAAAGCTATACAAATTCATTTTAGAGGATAATTTCCAAGTATTACCTTGATTTGTGGAAGCAATCAGAGAAACCTGCTAAGTGTCTGTTTCCTAGTTTCGAGATAGTGCAATATTTGAAACTACGACACATTTGAAAACCACATTTCCTACAATGCCAGAGGAATATTTGATGTTAATAGAGATTCTTCTTCAGGGCTACCATTGGTGTAAAATGAAGACAACTCTCCACATAGTAGTTATCCAGTAGCGCTAGTCAGGGTTAAACATTTACTGAGGACAAAGAATAGAAGACAATTAACAAAAAGTAATCATGTAGAAGTTCAGGGTCACAGATTAAAAGCACAGACTCTTGACTAATGAGACTTTTGTCTTTTTTTAATCATTTTTTTATTGGTACAAGTACCAGGGATTGAACTCAGGATGGCGTGCTTGCAAGGCAGGCACTTATGACACTTAGCTAAACCCCCAGCCCCTTCTTTGCCTTTTTGAGACAGGGGCTCGATATGTAGTTCAGGCTGGCTTTGAGTTCACTGTGTAGCCCAGGCTGGTGTCAAACTTGCAGCGACCCTCAAGCTTCAGCCTCCTTAGTGCTGAGATCACAGGCATGTGCCACCATGCCCAGCTTAACTAATGGGACTTGGGGGGCAGTTCTTTACTGTCTGTGTTGCTTAACTTCCACATTTGTAAAATGGAGAAAGAATATGCATAATTACAGCAATCACAAGGATAGTTTCACTGCTTATAAAATATCTAACATATGCATTAAAAAAACACTAAACTTCAGACGATAGTTACCAAATTGGTGACCAAAGGTCAAATTCAGATCACATAATATTAAAATAGATCACTGCTTTAATATCAGTTGATTTCTTATAAAACTGTGGATTTTTAGATCTCTTTTATTAAAAAAAAAAAATTCTGGCCCCTGCAGATATTTGAATATGCAAACTTAGCAGGAGACCTTGACAGTGAGATGTCCCATCATCATCCAGACATGAGACACTAGATGGCATTACTTCTGTCTGTGGCAGGAGGCCCCCAAGATCGATGACATCACACTTGTTGATGGAGGCGGTCCTTAGGAGACGCACTTCATTACCCGGAGTGCAACAAATAATCCAGCCCTTGAAATTATACTTTAAACCTAAGGCGTAAAACTTGAGCTCCTCTTTTGAAGATTTCTAGGGTCTTTTTTTTTTTCCAGCGTTTTTAAAAAAATATCTGTTTCCTCTGTTTGTTTTCCGTGGAGCATCTGAGGGGCCAATTTCCCTTCCTTTTGGGAACTCTGTTTAGCTTGAAAGGCATCACTTTCAGAGCAATGTAGCTTTGCTGGTTGTGCCAAGAGTCTTTGATGCACCACTAAACAAATGAATATACACACAATTCTGTGGCTGAAAGAGACCTAAACCAAGAAGTAGGGCTGGCTGCCTCTTAGGGCTTCAGCCTCGCGCAATCAGAACAAAGCCCAAACCATTCCTGATGGAAAATAGGTTGGTTTTACTACTCAGCCATCTTTGTATTGTTTCTCTCTGCAGCTTTGTTCGTAAACACAAAACTGTTTCTTGCTTTCACAGTTCTGTCTGTAATTTAATCTTCACTGTTAAGCATATATTCTCTGCTGAAAAACCACAGCACAGAATAACCCAAGAAATGATGGAAAGTGCAAAGCTGAGAGACTGAGTTCCTCCTCCCTTTCATCTTTAAACCTCAAAGTGCCCTGTTGTCTGTGCTGATAAAATTAAACCGACATTGATTATGTTGCTGCTAAACATTATAGCTACATCAACTGAGCCTTTTGATTTCTCTTCTGTTTAATCTTCACATACCTTTGTATCGCACCCAGCTACATTATTTAGCCAGGACAGAAACTAAACCCTTGAGTCATTCACCAGGTACAGAATGTTTCCTGATACTTCCAAAGTCATTTTAGGATTATGGCCTCAACTGAGAATGCAGTTCTCTAACATTTGATTGGGTGAACCAATCTCTCTTTTCATAAATAAAAACAGTTCCTTGGATAATGGCAAAAATTAGCATGTAGGGAAAAATACCGGGTAGATTGAAATAAAGTCATAATGTGTGTTATGTTTGATTGGATATGCATTATATTTTCAAATGCTTTTTTAGTATACAGAAGCATAAGAGCTATAGTAATAGTTCATAATGTAAAATTATAGCTTCACCATGGTGGAGAGGAGTCACATTTGTTTGGCTATTGTTTTCCAGACTTCCTTTGTGCACTTTAGAGTAATGAAAGCATGACTTTATCTCCTGGAAATACAACCTGTCAGAAAACAATCTAAAGACAAACCTGCATGATTAACTGGACATATCTTGTTTCAAGAGTTATGGTTTCATTAAACAGTTGCTAGTATATTTGAAGCTAAAATATCAAATCCAGTTATCTACTATGATGTCAATCTTCTCTTTTAGAAGAACTTGGGTTAATGTCTTTACTGTCTGAATGCACTCTGTTGTTTTCAAGAGAACATCAAGTGTCTGATCAGTTTTAATCACATGCTTATATATCTCCAAAACTGACAGAACCCAGTTATTTTATAAACCTAAAGTTACAATAAGTAATAAATTACATTTTTCTAATACTAAACTGTATCTTAATATCCTAATGATCCATGGATTTGTTCTTTAAAGGAAGTTGAAGTTCATACACTTTTCCATACAACAGCTATGAGCTGAACCAAAATGAATACTTTTGGAGCCAAAACTATGTTCACTCCAATATAAAAATATGTTGAATATGTTTTACAATCCTGTGGGATGCTGAAATCAGTGTGTGGGAACCTACCAAAATGAAAAATGCTGTTCTGTCCACAGAAAGTATAAGTCTTTGAACAAAAACACTTTCTCTCTTGGCCACTGAAAATTACTGCCTGTTCTCTGAGTTCTTATTATAGTGTAAAATTCAGCAGAATGGTGTTTTCATCAGGACTCACAAGGATGACCCTGGGAGCAGGAGGCTGCTCCGCACTTCCCCCTCATGCATCTTGCTTCTCACCCCCCCTGCTGTCCTGATGAATTTCCATCTTCAACCACCCTTCTAGGCATTGATTTAGTTTGCTATTATTAAAGCAATTTGCTTCTCTTTATTTCTTTCCAGTGTCTGATTTAAAAAAAAAAAGGTTAAATATTTGTTGAGTACAGTCCTCAGCAAGACACTGGAGATGCACCAATGGTTGAAATATAAATTACTCCCCAAACTTTGCAGTCTAAAGTCTTTAGAGGATGTAAAGTGTAAGTATTGGTACGTGGATCCTTCGTTTTTGGAAGCACTGGGGCTCAGGCAGGGAGCACTGATACAAATAGTTGGTGATGGTAGATCAGTGCACTGTGTGACTTCAGATGAATCAGTTAAATTATTTGGATTCCAATTTCCACATTCAGAATAAGATTTCCTTAGGCCAAACTAATGTCTTCCACTATATTGTAAAGCATTGTCCTGAATCACTTTTATATTAATTGATGACTTATTTATTGCTGTAGTTTCCATAATTGGCATAATACCTAGAACACTGAGAAAACACATACACACGTGACTATTATCCTGTGATAAAGTTCATTGGTTCCTTTAGGAAGTACAATCTCCTTTCACACTGAAATGCATTACAGGGAGGCAAAAAGTACAGCAAATGAAAACTTCTCTCACCAAAGCTGGGAGCCTGCAAGCAGAGGGCAGCCCCTCCTTGCCCCAGGGTAGCCTGAAAGTTCTCTGAAATCCCTGGGCTTCCGTGATACATGCTTTAAAAACCACCATCTTTAAGACTAGCCTCCAAACTTTACAGTTTGAAGTTAAATACAGTGAGTTGCATTTAAAGCAATGAAATTTGATCTCCTAAAAATGCATATGGGGAATCAGTATGCTTCCTGAAGTACTTGCCTTGCCCAGTGTGAATAATTTACCATAGGAAGTTGCCAACCTCTTGGTTCACAGCACAGTCCCCTCAAGCTGGGGGGCGAGCTTGTCTTCCCAGGATGGGAGGGGCCTACCAGGTCCTTCCACATGTATCTGGGCTTCTCTAAGTGCAAAGCACAGAAATGCAGTGACTGCTGTCAGTTAACCCCAAGAAATCAGTGCACAGCCTGACACCAAATAAAAGTGTCTTCTGACTCTGGGTTATTTTTATGTGTCAGAACTTTATAGGACGTCTTCACGGGGAGCTCAAAGTTTAAATGAAATGGAAAGCAGGCTTTCACTTTTATCACTAAGTCATGCGCCAGTCCAACTTAAAAGTGCTGTCTGTATTACAGACAGTCATCCCCCTCGGATCCGTGGCCCTGCATAGTTTCAACATTTGCAACAAGTGGACGGTCAGTTTAAACAGTGCTGATCTCGCTGATTTCCTCAGTGGCCAGGGGAAATCCTCCAGGGCACTCAAGGATTTGTGTGATTGTCTTAGGTTTTAAATTCTCTCGGTATTATTTAAGCCCATCAATCAGGTTTCTATTTTGAAACAGATCCACATGTACATATAAATGGCTTCTATTTCTGCAGTGCAGAGGGAAAAAGTAACTCTTGATATACGAATGATCCAGCACAGAGCAAGAAGTACTGATTTGGCAGTCATGGGCCTTCTGAGATCACTACAGATAGTGTTTTATAAAACTAAATAATTGCTGTCTCTCTAATTCTCTACCTGGCATAAGAACTAAAATTTCTCCCATTGAACTCATGCATTTTTTGCTAGTCATCTGAAAGATTTAAATTATATTTATTTACATTTCAGTAGTGGTAAGAGTATTATATATTGGTCACTGTGTTGTGTTTATTTTAATGGGTTTGAGAACAAGAACAGCTAAGTCTCTGTGAATTCTTCAGCCCCAGATCACTAAATTTAGTTTGTGTCTTGGAGGGTATGGTGTGGGCACTGAATTCTGAAATGACAGAAATGGGAAAATTGGGAGTCAGCGTTGAAACTCACACATGAATTGGTTGGAAAACAGTCATTTAATCTGCGGTCGATGTTTACATGCTGGCCTTTGCAAGTGTGGCTGGAAACGATGTTTTTTCCATTTTGAGATTTCGATGTAGGTAATCTAAGGTCAGTGACTTAGCTCTTTGTTGAAGCACCATGTAAGAGGCTTGCTTAATAGGCAACTTTTGCATTGGCAGTAGGGATTAAAATGAAAAATTCTTTTATTCTGTGATTAGCCGAAGTGTTCATTTAGAGATGACACAGTCTTCGGAAGCGGGCTGAGCCTTTCCTGCTGGCTCGTGTCCTCTCACCGCCCCCCACCCCGCCTTCAATTTCTCTCCGTCTCAGTTTTATTCTGTCTCATCTACACAGGCGCACACTCACATAACAATGAATGAGTCATATTCTCTATCAAACTGTCATGTGGTTGGAAGGGAAGCGGGGAAATTTGTCTTGAGTGTTTCATTATAAAGTGACTTCATCCCTGTCTGATAAACAGAGCGATTCAGGAGGACATGATAACACAGGTTGGTGCTCATGTGAAACTGAAATACAATCACCTGCATTTTTACAGCATTACTTTTTTTTTTTAACAGAGTTTTAAAAATGATGTTAGGGATTTTTTTTTTTTCCTGTGCTAGGCAGCAGAAAGGGGATATTTAACTCTTTGAAAGCCCATTCCTATTTGATGCAAGGGAAGTTCCTGAAACTGAAATGCAGCCACTTTGTAATGACAGTAAGTGAGAAATAGGTTAACCCCAGGCTAGTTCCAAGGCAGGAAAAGACATCTAAAAGAAAATTACTGTAATAAACCACTTCCTCCATTCCTTGGCCGAAAGGAGATGATGGGGTAGCAGGAGACCAGGTGGATAGGCACATTGATCAATGAGATGACAGTGTGTGAGCACAGGTTGACGAAGTATTAATTACCTTCTCCTCTCACTCCTTCCCTGAGACCCTGCTGGCGGAATTCTCCCCAAGGTGAAGGGCTGAAGTGAGTAAAGATGTGTCTCCTGATAAAGATCAGTGCAAGGGAAAGCAGATGAGCCAAGTAGCATGGGCTGAGTGAAGACACAAAATACTAAAGAGGCGAGGAAGTAATGGGGAATTAATACAGAACAGATGAGAGCAAACTGAGATGCGCGAGGATGATTCAGTGGTGTTTTCGCGATGGCACGTCATTTGTCTAGAGATGACCAGTTGCTGTTTGAAGTTGGGGCCTCTGGTTAATTCATGGCAAATACTTCTGTGATGGCTCGAAGAACACTATTTATTTCTCCTCGCTAAACCCTGAGGAATGTTGATGAGTTGAATTAGAACGTAGTGGTATTCGGTGCGTCAGCCCACACCTTTGAACTGCTGAACACATGCGTTTCCAACTCCCTGACCAGGTCTTTGTGTTACTGTCGCTTGTCAAACTCAACTCACTCACACATAATAGCGACGATGATACCTGGTCATGTTCTTCAAGCTTTGAAGCAAACAGGAGAAAGGCAAGAGAACTGGCTGAATTTTAACATCACAAGGGATTCCAAAAATCACATGAAGTTACAAAAACACAAATCTGCACCACAAAACTCCTTCTCTGAGACATATAACATATGGCACAATTGGAGATTTATCAAGGCAAGGCCCATCAATAAAATCTATTGTGTTTTAGTTGTTAAAACTGCAGTATAATAAAAACACTTAAATGCATGGGGAGACAGATCGAGGAGATTAAGAATTACATATGCTTCCATTAGATAACAGCATACTAATTCAACTTTTCAGGTTCGGACACAGTGTCAGAAAGCAAACGTTTGGCATGCAATTAAATCCCAGTGATAAAATCTTTCCAACAGAAGATTTTACAGTTTTAGTTTTTTGGGTTTTTTTTTTTTTTTTTTTTACAGTTTCAGTTAGAATCCTAGACACCATCTCGGCTTGAGAGGCCGTGTTGGGAGAATCAAGACATTGGGGTTTAGAGCTCAACAATGCCAGAGGTCAGTCCAGTGCTGCTGCTTACAGCTATGTGACCTTGGGAATTGCTTTATTCATCTACCCTACTGGAACATTACCAGAGCCTGCTCATAATACCAATATCAATTTTAAGGAAAGAGTGCTTTGCTACACACAGATAGCCTTCCACAGGAATTGCTCATATTAGTTTAAAGCCATCGAACAGATTATGGGAGACAAAAAACATGTTTTTCAGCATGCATTAAATAAAAAGCCAATCTTGAAAAAACTCATTTCCAAGGGAAAATTAGGACGATTTCTTGAAAAAAAAAATCTGAAATGGAACAAATACAAAGCTGGTTGGAGGAATTTACAGTTTCAATACTAAAAGTAGAAGCAGAAGAGAGAAAGGTATTTGCCTGTGATGGCTCCAAGTGTCTTTTGTTTTAACTTTGGGTGCACGAGGCAGGAACTGCATCCCCCTCCTTCGGTGGGAAGTTGGTAGGTTCCAGCCCGTTTGTGGTTTTCTAGCTTAAGAAGCTGTAAATTTTATAACTGTGCACCCTGCGGTCAAAAGCTGCTGAGTGTTGTGTCTGAAGTTAGGTGGTTTGTGTGTTAAAGGTAGACATTAAACAGCTCTATGGAGGACTGGGAGCATTTACGGAGGTTGCTTGCCAGCTGTAAATTAGAGACCCAGTGCCAGTTGGCTGGAAAATTCTCTGGACTAAGTCCAGTTAAGTAGACTGAATCACTGGCAGTCTTTCCAAATTTGTGCATTTAACAGCTTGGAGATATAGATATATAGATATATAGATATATAGATATATAGATATAGATATATCCTGGCATGCAGAAGGAGGTGGTTCAAAAGTGGCATTATTGTAGTGTGGTGGCACACGCCTGTAATCCTAGCTCTCTGGGAGGCTGAGGCAGGAGGATCCCAAGTTCAAGCCCAGCCTAGGCAACTTAGACATTTAATGTGCCTGTGTCAAAAAAAAAATTTTTAAATGGGTAGTCCAGTCTTCAGATCTTGAGTTCACTTCCTAGACACACACTTGTGCACACATGCACACACAGACATACACCTGAGGCATCATTGTGATGTTGTACCCGGGTGGCAAGAATGTGGTGCTCCTGGGACCTAGAAGAAGGTGTTTGTGTCTTCCTGAGTCCTGAAAAGAACAACTGACTGCTCCTCCCAGGTCAGGACTACAAAGGCTTTCAAATAGATCTTGTCACTCTCAAGTTTGCTACTTTCTGAGTGGGCCTCAGCACTCAGAGCAGGAGCTGGACTCTGAGCTGTGTCCACACCTCTCTCCAAGGCCACCTGCCTCACAGTGAAAGAAGCTGTCTGTGGTTAAGGTGACAGTGACAGCCCTGAGATGTCACTTCACTGTAAACACAGGCGCCACACTGGGGGCTACAGACTATGCATGAAGACAGGGACCACAGCGCCATTTAGAATTTGAAAAATTTCAAATTGTGTCCTAACTGATGCAGGTGACAAAATTCTGGATTTTAAGATTAGCCCCTGAGGTTTCGTGGCCACAGCATTCCCAGACCCACAGAAGACTGTGTACCTTGAAGTGCCCCTATTGCTCTGATCAATTCTTAGTTCTTGTCTTGCAAATTACGTAGCCATTCTTGGGATGGAATTGGTGTCTCTGCCCAGATTCAGTCTCTGTGAGAACAGGAGAAACCCACAGAGATTCTATGAGCCAGGCAGACTGTCTTATTTCCAGAGACATCAAATAACCATAGAAGAAAACTGCTGTATGTTCTGTTCTTGGTACTTCCCTCCTCAATATGCGATACAGAAAAGACCAGAATATTTTATATTGAGAATCCAATGAAACAGAATTATTGTCACATTCTCATTTTTTATATATTTGGCCTTGGTGCATACTTGTAGTCAGAGTTTACAAGGCGAACAAGACAATACAGGACACATAATTTACAAGATTATTTTATAATGGTCACCCAAAGAGGTAAATAGTAGAAGTGCAAGAAATCGGCTCACACATTAAGACTCAAGGAATCCAGCTGAGGGCCTGGATCCCACAGCAATGTCCTGCCTGAGTCCAACTGGAGGCCTAGAGCCCATGACAATGACTCAGGCAAGTCTGTTCATGGATCTGTGCTGGGAAGGCCCAAAGGTCAACGGTGGAAACTAGAAAGTATGTTCTAGCAGAGTGAAGGATCTTGCCAGCAGGCTGAGGGATCTGCACTGCAGCTAGGAAACAACATTCAAAGTAAGGACCAGGGTTCCCCTGAAAGGCACCACAGCCATCTTTATCAACAGCGAGGTCCTGAGCTCCTCCAATGAGAACAACCGAGTTCCATCAGGAAGCCAGTGTGACAAACCTCTCTTAGAGATTGAACAGCACACCATTTTCCCCTCTGGAGCCAGAAAGCAGTAAAGACTAGAGGTCCACCAAAGTGAACCACAGTCATTCTCAGCAACAACAAGGTCCTGAGCTCCTCTGAGATGAGAACAGCCAAGTTCATATCGGGAAATAAGCTCAATAAGCTCCTCCAGGAGAGCCCACAGCAACAGGAGAACCCACACCAACACACTTCTTCCTCTCCAGTTCTCCCTGTTATGCTGCCAATGGTCCCCAGGTGGGCCATTCACACTTAGCACTCTGCTGACTCAGTTCGGCTGGGTATTGCAAATTGACCCCCAGTTATCAATCCACAACACTTGTTTAAATTCTTCTTCTAAGAGGTCTTTGCACTTTTGTTAAGCTCTTAAAGGCAGATTTCTACAGCTTTCTGCCTGTTGTTATACATACAACTCTTTGTGTGTATTATAGCTACATTACCATTCAAGTCAAGCTTTGAGTAAAGCTCAAGGGCTTTTATCTACTTATACACTCACAGACTGTATTCAACAAATGAACAATATGCAGCATATGCCATGGGCTATAAAACTTGTAGAACACACACTTCCACACACACCTACTTACTATGCGTTTTGTGAGTTACTGGTGTAAAGTTGAAGCTTGCTGTGAATATTTACACTAAATTATGTCAGTTTTCTTCGGGTTTTGGCCAGCAACAAAACAAAACAACAAAAAACCCTTATTATTTGATCTTTATGAAATGGATTAGTTCCCCTGTTGCTTTAAATATTCTATTTAATGCTGTTGTTACTCTAAACTCAAGTATTTTACTTTTTTTCAGATATTGTCATATTTTCCTTTCAATTAGGGGGAGAGGGAGGTGAGAAACAACATAAAGCATTTATCCCTTCGTGGGTAATAAAATAAACCTCAGGGAAACATAAGCTCTTTCTGTTGTTTTGTGGCTTCTTGGTGCAAATTATTACTAAGATACTTTGTTAATTAAATTAGAGCTGCCACACTGCTTTAGATGGTCCTGCGGCTTGGTTTATTTTATTTTATTTTTAATTTCACAGAATCATGGGATTTCCTGCTGCAGCTTCCAAAGCACTTGGTGCTAAGCTATTAAGTCACTATCACTGAGTGATTCCTAAGAGTCTGTTGCCTCCTCCTCCCCTTTCTCCTCTTGTCTGGAGTACTTTTTCACTGTCACAATCATGGAAATCTGAAGAGATTTGATGGCAATGATAGTAACAGCAGATGTGCTAAGATCTAAATTCTATGAAAGTGAAGATGTACTATTTTCTGGACTATTAAATGCAGATTGTGAGAAAAAAGAGAGCAAAGTGATTCTAAGATTATGTGTTGGGTCGAACAGCTAGAAAGATGAGTGCAGTGATGAAGATTGAGGGAGGAACAGCCTTGCTGGGGACAGGGAATAAGATGACGAGGTCGGCGTTGATGTTGGATATACTTTTCCCTATTCAGGCGCAGACCCCTTGTAGGCAGCTGAGTAGGTCAATGCAGCAGAGGTGAGAGTTCAGGTGTCACCTACAGCTGTGCCTCCAGCAGGGTAGCCATTTGCCACACATGGTTAAATCGAACTTTGATTTAAGTTGGAGGTCACTTTAACATGGACTAGACAGGAGATCAGGAGGCTCTGGCAAAAGAAACTAGAAACAAATGTGAGTGAAGTTGGAGTAAAACAGAATGAGGTCCTGGTGGCAGAAAAAAAGAAAGTGATCAGCTACATCTAATCCTAGTGACTGTTTGGAAATGGCAAGGACAATTAATTATTAGGTGTGACAAGGTACCCTTGAAAGAACAATTTCAAAGATGTGATGGGTATGGGGGAAGCATCTGAGAAAGAACAGGGGACAATAAAGAACCATGGAGACAGTAAAAACCTTAGGGAAGGGTGAGAGAGAGAGAGAGCGTGTGTGTGTGTGTGTGTGTGTGTGTGTGTGTGTGTGTGTGACAGAGGGAAACAAAGATAGGACATGAGCTAGAGGGATATACAGAATCAAGATAACGTTTTGTCTTAAGATGAGCAATATAACAGTGTGATTGGATGCTAACGGGGATGACCATTAAACAGGGAAATTCAGTAAAGCTTGGGAGGTGGATGACAGTTATAGTAGAGCTACTGTAAAGTAAAACGGCACAATCAAGGGTGTACACGATCAAGGGCGTGTACCCTTGCCGTGACCCTTAGGAGCCAGGAGGGAGCACCCAGTGTCAAGAGGGGAGTAGGAGTCTGTGGATACTGATGTGGAGACAGGTTCAGTGAGGGGATATTGTGTAAGTCTCATCTTGTTGGTAACCTGAATAGTTTCTTAGGGCTAACTTAGGTTGAGTAAGTAAAGGTCTGGGGAAGCTCCATGGCTCGATTGTGTTTAATAGTGGAGACAACTTTGTCTTTGGTCTGTTTATCTTAAATGCATCTTTACTATTGACCCCACTATTTTAAAATGTTTAGTGAAATATAGCCAATGACTGACTTAGGCTTCAAACTCTGAAAGTAGAATATAGAATGTGTGCCCATGGGAAATGTGTTACACAATTCTTAACTCACCAGAATATACATCCCAGGAGCTCAAAAGGCCAGGACTAATATTCTCTTGCATTCCCTTTGCATTTGTAATGAATATATATTTCCCTATTTAGGAAAAATCAAGATGTAGTTTGAATGGGGGAATGGGTGGCTGTAGAAATTGGAGATAGGCCAGGGATTTAGCTCAGCGGCATAAGAGCCTGCAAGGCAAGCATGAGATCGTGAGTTCAATCCCCAATACCAAAAAAAAAAAAAAAGAAATTGGAGATAAACAATTGCTTTCCCTATAGCATTTGCACTTACATTTGTCTCCATCACTTAAATTTGTGATGTGATGGTACAGTAGTGGAATACCATTCCACCTGGCAGCCCTTAGCTCACTATAATTCATGTATTTCACCCATGTTTTAAAATTGTCACACATCTAAATGGGATGTACTGCCTTATTTTCTTACCTACAAGACTCCTGCATTTCTTGTGAACAAAGAAAACAGCAACCCTAAGTGTTATGTTTGAGGTACTGCTTTGTTCAAAGAGAAATTAAGATATTAATGAAATTATCTTCTGACTGTGAAACTGCTCTGGCAATTCTAGTTTGATCACATGGAAAACTCTAATGTGCCAGTGTTTACTTAATACCACATGAAGACATTAACAGAAACACTATAGCAATACCAAATATGGGAAGCATAATATTTATACAGAATGTGTGAATGTTAAGTCAAACATGTGATTTCAAGAATGGTGGCTGTATAGCTTAGCTGTAAAACTTAGGAAAAATGAAGACTAGGGAAGTCCTCAAAGCTAAAAGACTTCTAGGATGGATGGTGAAAAGATTTTCATTGGCAACTGATGAGAACTGACATTTGTCCACTTTAATACTGCTCCAGGGGTGGTCTGATTTTGTTTTGGATGAAGTATAGGGGAAACACAGACATAACACTCTGTTTATTTCTGGGAGGCACCAAGATTTGTCATTATAAAATGACACCCACACCATGTAACCTTAAGAGTTAGCTATACTATTCCCAGAGACATTTAAACTAATAGCAAAGTGGAAACCGCTTGGTAGAACCCTAAAGAGTAGTCTAGTCTACTGGTGGCCCTTGAACAGATGCCACTTACCCCACTTTAATTGAGGTAAGATTCCCACCAGACAGAGATAGAGCCAGGGGTTCCTATTTTTAACTAGCAGGCTTTGCCTCTTGGGCATGAATGCCCAGTTCTGGTGGTAAAGAATTTTCCACAAGACCTGAAGTGGGAGGAAACCAGTTATTTATATTCATGCTTTGAGCTTGAAAGAAAAACAAGAATAGTTAAGAGACCATCAATGAGGAGATGTTTCCTTGCATCAAAATCAAGGTGATATATTGCATTGCTTAGGCACACTTTTGTTAGAGGTCTTATTTAAGATCATTCCCTAGACACGTGTGTGATCTTGCACACATGCCATCCTGTACTTTTTCTCCCATAAGAAAATAGGCAGCCTCCTCATAGTTGCTGGAGAAATGTTTTAAGATAACACAGATGAAAGGCCCAGTGGAGTGCTTGAGGCCCAGGAAGCACCTGATACAAGCTTGCTCTTCTATCCCTAGTCAGACTCTATAGGATCAGATTTATACTGAGTTCTTGACTTGCTAAGTTAAATCTGTTCCTGTGCACACATCACCAATCTGTGATTCTGGCTGTATTTCTTTTTTTCCTTACCTGTCCAGCCTAGGACACAGCTAATAGATACATTCTCTTTAGGCACATTCTCTTTTGGAATTTTATTAGAAACCCATTTGATTTCTAGAGTTGATGAGAGGCAGCTCTATGTGGGGTATCCTGGGGTTTTTGGAGTGCTTCTCCTAGGCTCATAGGGTATGAATGAATTGTGACCTAGGATAGATCATAAAAATGGATTTGCATAGACTGAGCGGCACCCATTATGCATGAGACTCTACTATGAGTTCATAGCATGCTAGCCTTCCCAACTTAAATTAAAATTAAGACCCAGCCATGTACAGCAATACAACCACCTTTCATTTTTATGCAAAAGGTGTGTGTGATCTAGAGTTGAGGATTGCTTGCTTATAGCAAATAATTACTACCTGCGCTTTAACTTCTGTCTAAACCATAATTTTGATCCTTTAATATATGTGTTTCAAAGTATTACGGGAAAACTTGAAATCATCATAAAACATTCTTGGGGACAATGAATTGTGCTGATAAGATAAAAATGATGTGCAAGTATCTACAAAATGTTCGGCAGTTTCTGGAATTCAGGATCTGACTTAGACCTTGATCTCTGATCTTTATATTTATCTCATATCATCCAGATTCTGATGCAAGGCAAAAATCCGGGGATAGCCTGGAAGTATGCTCTTCCCAAGGCCATGAATGGAACTCAACTGGCTGCAAAGAGACAGCACCACACCTGGAGTACTGTGCAGTCAGCCTGCTCTGTCTCCTGTGGAGGAGGTAATTGCTTCCCTGATACCTTCTTCCAAGTCTGTCTCTTGTGAAAACAGGTTCTTTCACTCTACGCTGCTTTAACATTGTATGGTATAAATAAACCACCAAAGAACTATCTTTCAGGGGAACCATCACTATGAAAAGCAATTATTATATAATTCAAAGATTTTCCTGTGTAGACAGAAAACAGTTCTCACAAAGCTCAAATCCACCACAACCAAAGCCAGAATGTTGTACATCTGAAACTTCCACAAGCTATATTTATTTATAAATTTATAAATATAGTTATGTCTCCTTAATTATCCATACAATTTTCAGATTATGGTTCAGTTTCTCCTACTGACTTTATTTCATGGTGAAATTTCCACCGGGGCTTTAAGCAGGAGGAAGATGAGTGAGCACACACCCACAGGACGCCCTGAAGATGACTCTGAATCATCCGTCAGCCCGCTCCTTGGGGGAAGTCAGCAAACCTCTCAGCAGGGAAATGGGTTAAATGTAAAACCAACAACTCCCAGTTAGTAAGCAGGGAAAGGCATTTTACTGGGCAATCTGAAATGTCACACATTCTTAGGTAGGTCAGTCGTCACATGTGCTCTTTGGGAGGAAAAAATGAAATTTCATTTATCAGTCCACAAAACCAAAGCATGAAGAAGGTTGGTGGCCCATTTTCTATTAGTGTGGGGACAGTGACTCTTCCTACTGGGCTCATCCCACTGGGTGCACTGATGCCTCTGAGAATGAGGATCAAGAGACAAAATTCTTATGCCTGCAAAGTCTCTAGATACACATGCTACTTAACAAAGTATGAGAAAATACTTCACAAACACGCACATATAAATTACTAAAAGGCAGTGCATTTTATTAATAGTTAAAGCCAATATGCTCTCAAGAAGAACAGTAATCCCTATTCCAACTCCTCCAACAACAACAGCCAACTTTGGTCTATACTGTTCTATTTTCTCCTGTGTATATACAAATGCATGTGTCTGATAGTCTCAGATACACGCCATAAATCATTCTGTACTATTGTTGTTGAGCAGCTGTCATGATAAAGACCTACCTTTACACTTGGCTCTTTTCTGCTTGGTCTCAGATGGTGAGCAGTTTGTCATATATCTCAAATGTTCTTGGAGAACCTTCTCATTGTCTTCTTAGTATTCCAGGAAGGGCACAGTGCCTTGGGGAAGACAGAGATTTGATTCATTTTCCATTCAGAGCAGTAAATCCAGGCAAGGTGAGAGCAGAGGAGTGTGTTGTGGAGTTCTGCCCCTGCCACGACTCAGCAGCTCGTGCATGCGACTCATAGACCCTGGTGTGGTCCAGGCCTATAAGCAGGTGCAGACCAGCAAATCCTCTGGAAATGCACCATTAATTCTGGAGAATTCCAGCGTGCCTTTGATCTGTGCCCCCAAAAGCCAAACTGCTTCAACCTGAGGAGTAGGACCAATTGCTAATCCTCATAGCTGCGCAGTGACCTTGTATCATCTCTCAGACTCCATTTTCAGTCCTGTAAGTGGGTCACAGGAGACACAGCTTTTCTGACTTCAAAAGCTAAGATATAAAATTGTCCACACACACAAATGAATACCTCTGATGGAAGTCCTGAAACAAACGCTAAAACAAAGCAGAGAGAAACCAGTAATACAAAATAGTCCTAAATGAGAGGTGCGAACACATACACAGAGTTCAGCCTCTTGCATACAAGTATATCACACTTTTGTGCAAGTAGAAAATGGCCCATGGCAAAGTGGAGCGTTAGGTTTTCACACACCATTCACTAGTGGTTTTTCTATGAGAAACATTTTCCATTAGATGTGTGCAAAATGAGCTCAAGCTTGCTAGTATATTTCCCTTTATAGTTGTTCTGGTTTGAAAAAGTGATATTCATCACATTATGGCACTAGACTTCACCTCAGCCTTGAAAACTAAGAATCTACACACTAAAATTAGTAAGATATAAAGTCTGTTATCTTGGGGATAAATGGAATTCAGATTAGTTGCAGCTATATCAAAAGGAGGTATTTTCAGCTAGATGTGGTGGTACAAGCCTAAAGATCACAAGTTCAAGCCCAGCCTAGGCAATTTAGAGACATAGTCCCCTATCTCAAAATAAAAGACCAGGGATATAATTCAGTGGGGAGGCCCTAGGCTCAATCCCTAATGCTGGGGGAAAAATGGTACTTCATGAAAAGTATTTGGATTTCATATCTTAAATAGAGTATCAGAACATTGGCAAATCTGAAGCTAAACTTGGAAACCAAATTCAGTTCTTTAACTGTAATTTTCACTTTTAACTTCTGATGCTTTACTAGGTTACATAAGCATAAAAGCCATTTGCTTACGAGACCAAAATACTCCAGTCAATTCTTCATTCTGCAATCTAAGAACCAAGCCAGCAACTGAACCCAAAATATGCAATGCTTTCTCCTGCCCAGCCTAGTAAGTCATCTGGAAATGTCTTTCTGTTTACATCGGTGTTCAATGCCTTTATTGTTGGTATAAGATAACGAAAGGTCTACTGTTAGTACTTCTGGTTGAAAGAGATTTAAAAGTAGGTGCAGTGCCTAAAAGAAAAGTAGAAAGGAGGAGATTGGAGAATATGAACTTGCATTGGACACTTACTTGACTTTCTTACCATGCAAATGTGGGATGCAAAAGCATCTTGTTTTTTTTTTTAACTTTTGAATACATACTTCTCAGAACTGAATCAAACAGATATTTAAATAATACACAATCCTAAATTAGTTGAATTTACATGTGGTTGTATGCTTGGCTTTTATATATGTTGTCCAAGAACATAAAAATCATAATACTATGTAGACCATGAAACCCCAGTGCAAATTATACAGTAGTAAGACACAAAATAAAAAGAGAATATAAGCCAAGTGGCAACTCCCCTGCTGGTAGTGGTCTTAAGGGAGCTCAGTGGGTTTGTTCTTGGACTCATTTTAGCCACACCATTGTTGGACACTAACTTTAAGTAATCTCCCGGCCAACTAGAGTCTCTTCTTATGTGATTTATCTTCTGCCAAATGTATTTATATAAATGGACAGAGTAGCTTTTAAAGCAGGGGTGCATTCACCAATGTTTCAGATCATCTTAATAAGTAGTGCTTGGTTTGTGGTGATGCAATCAGGTTACAAATCTTCAGATACACAAATATTTTTCTTGTAACTAATAGTACGTCTGTCATAATCATTTGGGATTTCAGCTACCCACCAGTCCCATATGTGCAATTGTCGACTCAGTTTTTCTTTTAAGACCTGGAACCAGTTTTTATTATGAACACAAAGAGGAGAAAGAAGTGTGTGTGGGGAGGGTTTCCTATGGATTCTTCTTTCTTTTTTTGCTAAGAAATACATGGATCTATGAACAATTCTAGGGCTCCAAGGTTTAATTTTCAGAAGTGTGCTTGACCCTTGTGGAGTAATCTCTTCTGTACCTGGTGGTGGTGATGGTGTGTTTATGTATATGTAGGGAAGATTGGAATACTTGATTGACAAGCTCATAATTTCTGATAAGCCTTCTTCCCATCATTGGTTATTCCAGCCAACCACAGAAAGGGACCCCATTTACATATACATCCACATAAGGATCCATTGTTTTTTGTGATTCCAGCACTTAGCAGGAAGTATTTTTATTCACACAAGTATATCTTCACTATGTTGTAGATTTCTTCCTAGAAAGAACAACTGTTTCATTCATTTTTCCAAGCCCGGTGTCTGGGAGAGTTCCTGACACATAGTTTAGATCCCAATAAATTCGATTGAGTGCATTGCTCTGATATTAAAATGGCATGTGTTTCTTCCCACGCAGGAGGCAAGAATGTGTGTTTCCTAAAACTGCATGTGATTGAACGTGCTCTCTAATTAAGCTGAGCCATGTTTGCATACATTGCAAAATCTATAAAAGAGCAACAGATAAAAGATCTGATTGCCCTTAGTGGTTTTTAAGATGGATCTAAGGCTTTCATTAGGTGGTTGACCATTCACAGTAACTGTTTTAGAAGTGATGATGATGAGTTTTGGCCTCACCGAGTGGTTTTTTTCTCTAAAAGTTGGATGCCTGGTGAATGGAGCACATGTAGCAAGTCATGTGCTGGAGGCCAGCAGAGCCGGAAGATCCAGTGTGTTCAGAAGAAGCCCTTCCAGGAGGTGGAAGCTGTGCTGCATTCTCTCTGTCCCGTGAGCACACCCACTCAGGTGCAGGTCTGCAACAGCCACGCCTGCCCCCCGGAGTGGAGCCCTGGGCCCTGGTCCCAGGTAAGTGGGGCAGACTTGAAGCCATAGGTCTCACCTGCACTCCTGTGTAAGACAGGAGAGGTAAAATGCTCCCAGTTCTTTGTCTTCATAAGGCTCACACTGTGTTAACACAGGGCTGAGGGATCTCATTTTATCTAGCGTTTGTTTTTTAAATGATTCTTACCAGACCGGAAGTCTAGGGTGCCCTACCCCAGAGCTTAATCCAGAAATTCCCATGGGAGCCATTTGGGCAAAGCTAATGAGTCCAGCTAGAAAGGGATTGGATGTAGCCCTGGAGCTGATTTCCCCAAAACAAATGAGAAGATGTAAATATGAAGAATGAGAAAGGAAGCGTAACTCTTGCTACTACAAGAACAAAGCGTTAAATGGATAGAGAGAGGAGCTGGGCATGGAGTTTGTTCTTATCACAAATTTTCAATAAATGTAGTAACATGATAATATTGCCACAGGCATAAAACCCCCCGTTATTCATGACTTAGAAATTCCCTCTAAAGTAGTTCTCAACAGGGCAGATTTGCCCCTGAAAGACTTTATTTTTTAATTTTTTTTTATTTTTTATTGTCACAGTGATACAAGACCTTCAGGTAATATAGTGGAAATAGTGGAAATAAATGTAACTCCCAACCTGCTAGATGCCCAATACTCTGAGTTCATGTTCCCCCCAAAATCAAAGAGTGCTAAGGAACAACAGAGGTTAAGAGTAGGGAATTTTAATGAGGGAGAGACAGCTCCTACCTGGGGGGGGACAGGAGGGGGGGGGACAGGAGGGTTGGCATTGAGCCCACTTTACAGAGGAAGTTTTGTAGAGCAAAATCGTGAGGTGCGCATAATGTGGGTTACACCTATGATTGCTAAGATTGTAAGGATAGCTGCTTAGGGAATATCAACCCAGTGGGAAGCAGGTCACATAGCAAGTATACATGGAAAGAACAACTTTTCGAAAAGAGATGGGTCTTGGTGACCATCTGAGGTGACCGAAGTTTATTGGACCAGGTGTTATCACGTCCCTTGTGGGGAGGCATCTAGGCCTGGTCTTTCAGTCTTTATCTTGAGGCCTGGCCTCCAACAGATGTGCCTCCAGCCACAGTTGTGTTTTCTTCCATATTGACTCCTCAAGGCTCAGCCCTGTCTGCCTGCCTATAGTATTTCGACCTAACTCAGCTCTCTGTAGTAACAGCGTGGAGGGGGATGGGAGCTACTGGATCTGGCGTGGGCAGAGGCAAATGTCCTACAAAGCACAGGCCGGCTGCCTGCAAGAAAAAATAAACTTCACGGCTTTCCCACCACAGTACCTCCACATCTCACACCACTCTCTGCTGAGCAGAAGTGGCAAGCACAGTTCAGAGGAGCCAAAAACTGCAGAAGCTTTGGCACCAGAACTGTGAACAGGGGACAGCCACGGGTCATCTGTCTGTCCTGTTTCCTTCAGAGTACATTGTATCCTGGAGGATGCGGATTTCTAAAGGGCAGCAGTGCAGGGCAGCAGCCCCAGCGGAGGTCACGATGGGCTTGACTGTTCCTGAGAGGGGAGCCAGGGCCAGGAGTTTGAAAGAAGATCTTTGAGAATACTCAGGGTTTTGTTTTATTTTTTTCCAAATAAAAAGAATATATTCCCTTATAGCTAAGGGTAAGGATAAGCAGGAGATGGTGGTGATTCTGTTGTCTTTTCTGTTTTGCCGTTGGGAATTATAAAGAGGTGATTTAAAGGGTTATTTGAGCCAAATATGTACAGTGGTCTTGGAGGAAAGGAAACAAAGACTGGCAGCTTTCAAACAAATCTTTAAAAATTTTGCCATTCCCAAAAAGAGTTGCCGACCTCCAATGAGAATTTTTTTCAGGAAGTAATTGTAGCTGTGCTGTAGGGATATGTGTAACAGTTCATCTCCCAGGTCTGGCAGCAGACTGACACTTGTTGCCGTAACTCTGTTCCTTAGCTGTGTGATTGGGCGCTGATTCTCTGATGCCTCTTCTATGAGGTGGGAGATAGCAGTGATCTCTTAAGGGTTGGAGGATTGTGTGGTACAACCTCCCATGGAAAGCGTCATGTGTGCCCTGGTACTAGGATGTGCTAATCATCATCATCTCCCTTGTGAATGGAGAGATGGAGAATTCACATTGGTCCTCAGAGAAAGCTGAGAATCCTGCCCCAACTGGCTTTGTGTTGATGGGAGGCCACACAGGTCATAGCCCTTCCAGTAAAGGCCAAGCGGGTGACACATCCCTTGAGAAACCCAAGCCTGGAGCTTATCTTTTATGTAACCTTGACAAGTTTGTAGCCAGTTTGTAGCAAGGAGAATCTTTGCTACCTTATCCATTGCACAGAATTCTTCTAAAGCTCAGGAATATGAGGTTGGAGAGTTAACTGCCCACTGGGTACATTTGAGTTATGTAAATTTATTTACAAACATTTGATATGTCCTCTCCCGATAGTCGATAGTTGCAGATTGCCCAGAGAGAGCCCTTGCTGGGTGTGAGAGCCTAAGTCCCTGGAACCGTTTCCAGGAGTATCCGTCTAGCATTGTGGCTGCCATGCTTATTCATACTCTGTACAGACACACATTTCTGCCCTCATTGTCCTAGCTGGAGGCGAGCCCAATCCTCATTAGCCCAGATCCACACTGCTTTTACCCGTGGATAGACCATGTCCCATTTTCCCGATTGTTCCCATGTGTACTTGCCATGCAGCCCTCTGCCTCATGACTTCTAAGTGCATCTTCAGACTGAGGGCGACACTGTGGCCACCAGGCATAGGAGAGGGTGAAGGCTTATGACAGGCTTCATGCAGTCTTTCCTGGGCCTCTAGGTAGACTTCTCCTGCTTCAGAGAACTTTATGGGGAATGTCGTTCAAATATTTAAAAAGAGCTGCAAACATTTCATCAGTACATTTTCAGCAGGCATCTAAAACAGCATGCAAATAGCATTTCTTCTCCTCTGCAAGTGTTCCAAGACCTGTGGACGTGGAGTGAGGCGGCGTGAGGTTCTGTGCAAGAGTTCTGCCACAGAGACCCTCCCCGAGAGCTGGTGCAGCAGCAGCCCCAGACCCGAGACACAGGAGGGCTGTGTGCTGGGACGGTGCCCTAAGAACAACCGGCTACAGTGGGCCACTTCTTCATGGAGTGAGGTAAGAGTTTTGGTTAGTTTTCTCTGATCAACTCCTACCACCCAGGCACCACCACACAGCCACCTTTCTGTTACACACATACACCAGGGTCTTCCTCATTGCTGGTTCTTTACTTCTGATTTGTTCAGCAGACAACTTACGAGTCCTGTGCCTTGGTAAAGGGATACAAGACTTTGGAAAGCACATGTAGAGAAACGGATGGGCATGCAAAATGTGGGCAAAGTTGGTGATCTTCTGGGAAAGACCAAGGTGATTCAGAGTCAGATTTCAGGAAAGACCCTCATCAGGAGAGACTCCGGGGAACAGAAGCCCAGGGGTCAGCAATCATGCCTAGGAGGGTTGGGGGAAGGTTGTTCCTTACAGAGGGTGCAAACTTCCATGAGGAAAAGGTGGCAGGGGAAGCTTCTAGAGACAGATTGTAAGGTGATAGGTGACAGGCTAGCAATATCCTATACACATGGAGGAGCCACCAGAAATTTTAAAGGAAGCATGGAACAATCAGTTTCACTTTAGAACAGGGGAAAGAAGGGCAAAGCATTCAAACCCCAGGCAGGGAAGCACTTTGGGTGGATGTGGCAGCAGAGAAGCTTGGAGGGGAGTCAGGTCTGAGTTCCTGGATTTTGTACTTTCCGGCATCTGTCAGGGAGAGGGGAGGGGTGATGCCTTCTAGTTCCAGGCTTGGGAAACTTGTTTACATTTACAGACATAAGAAAAAGGACCTAAATCAGAGTATGTCATGGCGCCCCAAGAGGTCTCTGCTCTTCCAGTGTTTACAGTCTGGTATAGCAGACAGGCATCAAGAAAGGGAGCAGTATCAATAATGGGATGGTGAGGTCCAGTAAGGGGGCTTCTATCCCTCCCTGCCTGACTCCATTCAGGAAATGCCCTTTTAGTCTACCTACGTGGCATGCATCGGTCTGCAACATGGCCCTCTGGCTGGCTCCTCATCCATTTTCTTTAATAGACGTTCCAAGCTAATAACTAAATCCATGGGTTTGGACAGACCCGGTGTGGAATCAGCCACCCATGTTGACAGGGGGTGTAGCTTTGGACCAGCTTGGCTTTCCTTAGCTCAGTGCACTAATGTTCACTCCTCCCTTGTCACTCCTGTGTAGCGTGTTTACATCGATACCGATTTTCTAGGTTGACTGTCCTCCTCAGGTCCTTACATTCTCCCGTAATATTTTTTAAAATACTTTTTTAAAGACATATTTTCTCCTAGTTATTTCATTAGCCTCTTGTCCTCCTTTGCCAGCCACAATGCAGCAGTAGATGATTTTTGTCTCTGTGCATCTTTCGGCCGAGGTACATTTGTTAAACTGATTCTTGCTCCTCAGCCATCAGTAAGCATGTTCTTCCCTTGGCTCAGATTCCTCCCACCTCAGAGAGGCCTTGGGGTGGCCCTGGATAGCTGAATCCCGAGCTGTACCCTTTCTCTTGACCCTTCCTGGTTTCTTGACCCTTCCTGGTTTTGTGACTTTGGGAAAAGTCCCTGTGCTTTCCCACACCTATGGCAGTTTGACGGAAGTGGCAGCACGACCTTCGACAGAGTTGACCATGTTGTTGGGGACACTTACACCTCCATTCTTGGCTTCTAGTGTTCCGCAAGCTGTGGCTTGGGGGTGAGGAGGAGAGAGATAAAGTGTAGTGAGAAGACCTTGGAGGGAAAGCTCATCACATTCCCAGAGCGTAGATGCCGCAACATTAAGAAACCCAACCTGAATTTGGAGGAAACGTGCAACCACAGAGCTTGTCCTGTGTATGACGTGGCAGCAGGATGGTACTCGTCACCATGGCAACAGGTGGGCGCATGCAGATTTGATATTCAAGTGAGATGCAAAAATAAAATGGGGAGCCTGCCAAGGATTGCGCTTGGTGTGTGGACAGTTGTCTAAATTTAAAGAGCTTGTGTTCTTTGGCCACCGTGATCAGCCGTTGTGTACACTTTAGTTTTCCTATCTGGAAATTTGAAACAGTAATGTCACACAGTGCTGGGTTTTTCATATGCAAATGAAGTAATGACTACGAAGCACTTAGCACCAAAACTGTCATGTTCTGCTAATGCCATCACTGCTCCTAAAAGCAGTTTTGAAATGCTGCTCAAAATCTCTGCTCATTTGGTCCTTAATCATGTTTCTGAACAATATTGTAACACTAACGTTTCCAATTCATGTCTGTGTACTCTGGTATTATGCATACATTTTCTCCTTTAATTCTTGAAATAACCCTCTCAGTAGGTAGAGCTATCCCTATTTTGGGGCTAAGACAGATCAGAGTGTTAGGCAATTGAAGCCAAAAGTACCAATTTGGGGGCTCATTGGATGTTTGAGAAAACCTGAGTGGAACTTTGGTTCTTATAGATTATGATTGGCACGTGCCCTCAAGTCGGAGGAACAGCTTGTCCTATCTTGTGGGTGTCTTTGTGACATTCCTACCAGTGCATGATGCATAGCTCTTCAAGCATTGAATGAGGAAAGAAGCCAAGGGAATCAGCATGATTGAATACTTCCAATTGGCTAAGCACTGCGCATATGGTTACAGGTTTCAGGTTTCTATAATGCTGCTCCTGTAACATATTTGGAAAGTGCTGACCATGGGTCTAATTCCTTGTACGAATCAAACAATTGCCAAGAAGCCAAATCAGCTCCCCACCTCCTGTTTTTGTGCATACAACTTTTCTGGGAGTGTAGCCATTGCTTGTTCACTTTAATGCTGACCGCAGCTGCAAAGCAGCAGACTTGAGCAGCGAGAGAGCAGGTGCCTCCTACAGTCAAGTGTTCACTAGCACACCCGTTACACATGAGATCTGAGGGCAATCGTACCGCGATACTTAAATGTTGGGCTGATTCCACAATTCATACTCCTTCCGCCCCAACTGACTTTCCTCCTACATACATACCAGGCCGGATAATGGAGCTGCTTCCAACATGAAAACATGCTAATTTTTTAAGGCATTTGCCCTGATACTTTTCTTTTTTCTAGGTAGACATATGAAATGTTTACCATCTTTGGAATTTTTTCCCCCCAATGGACAGTGAAATCACTGATTTTTAGAGATTTAGTGACCCACTCCCCTATGCTACTCAGAATTTGGCGGGGGCACAGAAGGCACAATTCCAGTGTCTCAGATTATCATTCATTTTAAAGCTATCCCCAGCCACCATCGCCTCTGCAGAGATTATCTGGAATTCTTTAAATAGCCAGCTCTATTCCCTAGCTGTGTCGGCGCTGGCTTCTGCCTTCTTATGGCTGCCTCTGGATATGCTCCTCTTTATGAGTCACTGAGCGAGGAGACGTGCTCTCAGGCTCTGTAGCATTGGCCTAAGACCCTTCTAATCAGATCAAAGGGCTCATGTGTGTTACAATGGATGTGACAGACCTGTGCCTGGCTCCAGACCATCTGCCACACTGGCAGACACCTTGGTAATGTCAAAGAGACGCCTGTTATTTGATGTCACTCACCTCAGGAAGGACGCCGTCCAGCTGTGCGTCCTGACTCCTTTCTCTCCCTGCAGTGCACGGTGACCTGTGGGGGAGGCGTGCAGACCCGCTCCGTCCACTGTGTACAGCAGGGCCGCCCGTCCTCCAGCTGCCTGCTCCGCCAGAAGCCCCCAGTACTCCGAGCCTGTAACACCAACTTCTGTCCAGCTCCGGAAAAGAGAGGTAACGGGCCCCAGGCCCAAGGCAGCATTGCTGCTCCTCAGAATGAGTCTACAGGATGATGCTCCCTAGATTTGTTCAAGGAACATCTTGGTGGGGGGCAGTTACTGTCAAAAGTGATCGGGTTTGCAAGAGTCTGAAAGGAACATTTAATTTTAGAAATGCAGCCATTCATTCTTTGAAAGTGAGAAAAGGTCCTCTCTGCACACCCTTTTTAAAAAACTAGACATTTTGTTAAATCTGAAAGAGTAGTGACCTTGTGACAGAGTTTATGCAGACTGGTGGAAATAGAGAGTAAACAATAACTGTCCTCAAAGAGCTGACCTTTAGGGTACAGTCAGTTATAACGAATGTACATTGGACTGGGAAACACTTTCGGCATTTTAAAATCGGTTGGCACTTCACTGAATTTCCTATGTCAGAGTAAACTGTACCACTCTATACTAATCCAACTCATTTTTGAGTAACTCAGCAAAAACTAGGAAATATGACAGCTTTTCCGAGGCTGTGTAGTCTCTCACCCTGCGTCTTCCAGTCTGAGGTGACTCTGATCCAGGTCTGTTACTCACAGGCTCTGTGCTGTCTGCTTCTCTTCCCATCTCTCCATTGTTGCTTTATTTCTTAGCTTTAGGGCCAAGGCATCAATTTTCCTTCTTTCTCTTTATGTTATCTGAGAATTACAAAGATAAGAAAAAATGTGATGTAGCAGTTGCTTAAAGCTAGATCTTCTCTGGACACTGCAGGAATTCTATGAGGAAGAGATGTGGGTTTTTGAGCAGAAGGGCACATTCACCCTCTCCCCCATCTGTTTGTCATCAGTTATTTCTCACTTCCATTCTGCAGTCAGACCAGCACCAAGGAGCCTATACTATCCATGTACAAAGGCTCAATCTGGAAGAAATCAGGGAGAAGAGAGGCCAACCATAGGAGTTTCTCCTGGGAAGGAGTGTAACTGGAAAGAAAGGAGATGCATATGAGGTCCAAGATGCTAGGCAAGGCACTGATCCTGGGTCCACTCAGTATCTAATATTTCACAAGCCTTCAGTGGGTGCTCTGTCTGCTTTTAATGAATACATGCACCAGAGTGGGAATAAATGGTGTGTAAAATCCTGTAGGGTCCTTTGCTTCAGTCAATAGCATCTCATATACACCCCCAGGGCACGCTCTTAGAGATAAAAAATACGGCCCAGAAGAAGAAGATAGACCACCATGCATAAGAGGTGGGGTGTTAGCAGTGTTGCCTTAGAGGTCAGCTTTATCTGTGTTGCAGGAATGGGGGTGATTCGCAGGGAGGACATGGCAATGTGCCTCTCAGAAAATAAGGGCTTCTATGAGAAAGGTAGAGAGAGAAGGCACATATTAGCCAAAGGTGCGACATGTAGTTTAGTGAAGGTGGGGAATATTTTTCCCCTGTTCCTATCCCAAGGAAAAGGAGAATCACATGCCTAACCTATCACTTGGCAGACGAGACCACTTTTGTTAGGGTGCATTTGGTGCATTTACTAACCAGCAGTGAGCACAGATTTGGTTCTTTCAGTCGTCTCTGATACCCAGCCCCCCGGGGAATATAGTCAGATGGAATTTTCCAGCCATTACAGCAACTCAAACCTTCCCACCAGGGTTGACATCATCCCATCATCTCAATTTCTAACCAAGTAGTTTTCCCATCCCCCAGGTACCCTCCTATGCAGACAGTCAGTTAGGGACCTTCATTCTGCACTATCATCAGTGTGGAATGGCACCTGGGGGGCTTGATTGGATCTCCACATGGGGCCACCATCCCTATGACTTTGCATTATACATATTTATGTGAAACCAGTCAGCCTTGTCTGCCACAGTGCATCGCACCTAGCCATTTGTATCTGCTGTCAGAAATCTTGGCTGCAGACAAGTGAGATCAAATAGGGGTAATAGTCATGGAATCCCACATCTTGGGTTGGGCAGCATCTTATGGCAGAAGGAACAAGGACTCTGAAATCATGAAAATAGATTTGAATCTATATCCTGGTACTAACTAGCCATGCAGCATTGGTCAAGTTGTTATAAAACAGGGAAATAATATTTCCCTGCAAAGACTGTTGTAATTCAATTTCTCATACTTATTTAGCACCTTCATAACAAATATTTTTGGTGATTCTAGATGGAAATAGACAACAAGGCAGTTAATTAACATTAGCAGATGATGAAACAGCAGGAAGTAAAACAGTATTCAGAAAGAATGACTGGGGAGAGGGAGGTGGAAAAACTAATTTACAGAGGCTGATGATGATAAATGATAATGCAGTAAGGGAGGAAGGAGCACAGGGTGTGTACCTGGGAGGCAGGAATAGACAACTCTCGGGAAGGAATAGTGACACAGAACAAAGCGACCTGTGGATAGATAGGTTCAGAGTTAAGGCTGCATAGGATGGAAGCCAATGGGGTACATGGTGCTGTAGGATCTGGCTTGGGGGAAGGTCCTTGGCAGTTACATCACTACGAGTTCAGGCTGCCGGCAGCAAAAGGGGAGTTTGCCTACCCTTTAGCAGACTGCAGAATCCCAGAGACAGATGGAGAAGGTGCCACTAGTTGGGTGAATTTTGAAAATTGAGCCAGTAATACTGTACCTAGTGCGTGCTTGCATGTAAGATAAGAAATAAAGGACTCCATGGTCATCCTCCCTAGTATATACTGGATTCATAGTAGACACAGAATTAGCTGTTAGTAATTGAACTGGGTACCTTGATGACATCCTGCTACACCTGGCTTCTGCTTTCTGGCTTACATGAACAGCCAGGTACCTGCAAAACCCTTATCTCAAGAGAGGTGAGTGTTGATAAAACAGCGAGGCTAAGACCATGGTTTCAGTGGCTGGGGTTTACTTTCCTGTACTTCCACTTTATCAGTAGAATAATCTCTACACTCTCAAAGAAACTAAGGTACCTCTAATTGATTAAGGTATCAGACACTGCACAAATACCGCTTAGCCAGATCTTTTTCCTCAGGGTCTAACTTTCTATAACTTGGTCTCCTGGCGCCCATCCCATTCCCGTAAGAATGCGCATTTCAGAGAACATGACTGTTACTTCAGATACTCAAAGATCTTACAACTTTTAGGATTTCCCCCTTTCTCATATCCTTTACTAAACCTGCCAGCAAATTCTCTAAACTTTACCTTTCAAGCATATCCAGTAGTGTCTGGAAACAGAATAACAACTCCACTTCATCCTTACACCTAAGGTGAGATTTGGCATGGTTTGAATTGGTTATCACAGCCATGATAGGTATAAGCAATTTAATTTATTGAGAAACTAGTCTGTGATAGGCACTTTTTTGACAAAGAACCCTGCTCTCATGGGTTCTGCATTCTAGAGGACAAACCTTCAATACATTAAATGTAGAAAAAGAAAGGAGGATATAGAATAAGGAGGCCATGGAGCTTACTGGTCCATGTCATAGTCAGAGAAAGTCTTACAGATAAGTGGAAATGAGGAAGGGTCAAGCCTGGTTGGGCACGCATACTAACAGAGTCCCTGGGGCTCTGAGATGGGGGAGAAGAATCAAGGCTCCAAGGGGTCTGAACCACGGGAGGAATTTGCAAGTTGGGAGTTAAAGAAAAAGCAGCATGTCACAAGCCACATCCAGGTGCACAGTGGAGAGGCGAACACGAGCTGGGGTTGTGCAGGGAGGGCTGGTTTGTGACACAGAAGCAACTTAAGACTGAGGCAGAAATAGAAGAAAATTCCAGTTATGAATGTGAACATTTAACAGAAGTTCTCAGTAAAGTGAAAAATCCACTTTAAATACATGTGATAATTATGGTCCCTGGTCCATAACAATACATTTATGCTGATGTGAAGAAAAGTTGACACCTGAGTTTGCACATACGATCTTCACCTCGCAGGGCTCTGCTGAGAATCCCAGATTATGCTATCCTGCGTCCAGTGGGTCTTGGGAGCTCATCTTCTTTAAATGGCTAGAGAAATTAGAAAGGGAAGATATTAAGGCACCTTTTCTGCAGACTGGCTAGGAGATGGTTGTAGCTGCCTCACGTCCAAGTGATTTCTAATGCATTAGGCTCCCAGCTACTGAGCAGCAGCAATTTTCAGAAATACAGATCTGCAGCCCCACTCAAGATCTTCTGAATCTGAAGCTGAGGTTCCAAATGTGGACCAGGGGATCTCTAAACTGCTGTTCCGGGGTGCTGCCCTCCACCACTCAAGTCTATGGTGCTTGCAGGCTACCACTGCTTTCTTACTGAATGTGACTTTTAACATCTAATTTTCCCCCCTAGATTTTGCTGATGGTCACAGTCCCTTTTGGTATCTTAATCTTGCACCTGCCTTATTCCAACACACAGAGGCCCAAAGCATTTGTCTTAAGATGTGGGGCCAGGGATTTAGCTCAGCAGCATAAGCGCCTGCCTGGCAAGTGCAAGGTCATGAGTTTGATCCCTGGTACAAAAAAAAAAAAAAGATGCAGGTCTATGGCAGACAGATGGGGGAACCCTGGCTGACACACTAACTGTGTTGTCTCATTTTAGAGGATCCATCCTGTATAGATTTCTTCAGCTGGTGCCACCTGGTTCCTCAGCACGGTGTCTGCAATCACAAATTTTACGGGAAACAGTGCTGCAAGTCCTGCACGAGGAAGAGCTGAACTTGGTGAAACCCCAGTAGTCCAGGGTCAGGGTCCTACCCTCAACCTCCAGAGAGACCAGACCCCTCCGATCCTAGGCTGAGCACTGTGACCCTTCACGAGGTGCTACAGGGTCTGATGTGCACACGGGCTGATGTCAGGCTCCCTGATCGACACCCTGAAGCACAAGGGACTCTGAAGCACTTGAATATCAGAAGCAGCAACAAATCTGACTTACAAATAATAAGAGAAAACTTCGATTTGCACTGTTACACAGAAGTGAGGTGTCACACTGATTGAGTGTCTCATCTTTGAGACAGGCCTCTTGCCCACTCTTGAACGTCAAAAGATTCAGTGGTAAAGACATCTAGACAGGTGTGTGTGTTTTTTTTTTAAAGGTCCTTTAAGACTTTGGGTCCAACAAACTATGGATGGAACACCAGTCAGAGGTTGCTGTTGCTTGGAATTTACAGTTTGATGGAAACTGTGAACACCCAAATCAGGACTTACAGCAGAAGACACATGGTGCTCACAATTGTGCTTGCTGCTGGACTGGCAAGCTCTCTGTTATGTTTATTTAGAGTGTGTTTGTGTGTGTGTGTGTGTGTGTGTGTGTGTGTGCACATTGTTGATGATAATGATGAAAATATATTCTGGTTACAGAACGTCTCCAAGATTAAAGTTAACAATTTGAAAAGCGTTCCAAGGAGTATGTTAAAGAAAACCATGGACTATTTAAGATCACCATGTATCTGAAATTCACGCTGGGTGGGGGGAATCTCATGAAAGATGAATATTAATGTCCTTCATATGGTATCAATCTCATCACTTTTGGTGCTTTGCTGAATGGCACGGGGCAGCCTGGCGCCTGCTCTTTGAGAATGAGAATTGGTGATTTGTTCATTTCTGGTAAAAATCTAGGAAGAACTAAATGGCAAAATAACTGCATGGAGGAGAGAAACCCATCATTTATCATGGCCCCTACACATTACCTACAATCCTTCTGGGAAATTAAAGCCTGTTTGTAGCTTTTTCCTACCAATGGACAAATTTAAATTTGCCCTAGGATTTATTTAAGGGAAAAAAAAAGTGCAAGAGAAAAATCCATCTGTCTTCTCACTACCTTAATATTAATCACAATATACCATGACCCTTTAATGAATAAGAGTATTTTACAGTGTTTCAAATGATATTTTCAGTCATCAGTCAACCGCTGATAGGTATTAATGAGCTAAAAAAAAAAAAAAGTCCTCAATTGGAAAAACACCACACTATTTTACCAAAACCAAAGTAGGTTACAAGACAATCCTGTAAGTTTTTTAGTGGTTATAAAGGGCGTATTTGTATAATGCTACTCTATTCTAACTTGTTTGATGACCATAAACCAATTTTTCTGCTTTAAAATGTCTCAATTCAGACAGAGCTGAGCCATCTCAGCAGAACCAACCAGACAGTGGTTTGTTGAGTTTAGCAGCATCCTTTGTCCCCTTGGTAACTAAAACCACAAATTCTTGAATCTCACAGAAATAATGATTAGCAGCTTTTCTCAACCTACTTGGCTTGGCCTTAAGTGGCAGCCATTTTATCATGAGGAAAACAATGGTTTCCCATCACCACATCTTTGCCCTCTAAAAAATGGCAAGTTATTTGTGTCTTATATAATTATCATTTTATTTTATGGAAAAGTTAATTTATTAATAGCCTATTATGTGTTCTCACTTGCTTCTGAGTAAGTGGTATTAATTCTGAGGAAAAATGTTGAATAAAACCATGGATTATAGAGAAAAGTCAAAATATATGTGTAATATTTAATTATTTTATAAGTTTTATAATAAAGAATTCTGTTTCTTTACCTTTGAAACTTGTTATGTTCTTGAACAAGTTAGTGGGAAGACAGTTATTTTATAAGTAATTTAACTGTATAAGTCTTGTTCAGGAATCTCAAACTTGAGAGTAAAAGATGCAATAATGACTTTTCCCCACTTTATGTAGGAGGAAACTGGAAACTCTTAAATTCTGAGGTGGAACAGATGATATGTTTGCCATGTTGAGATTCTGAATTATTTTGTTCTATTTTAACAGGATTATAAGCATTTGTGGAAATCATCTAAGATAAAATGCCATAATTTTTTTTTCTACTTAGAAGGCATTTTGCTAAAATTTTTTGGCAAAAACAGGGGAAGAGAAAGATGAGATGGGACAGGAAAGTGGGAATAAAAAAAAAACTAAAGTGCAGTTTAAGTTTTTCAAATTTTAAAGCACCAGATCCATGGCAAATAAAAACTAAGCAAAAGTAAATCCAAGTGATCTGAGTATTCAGTGTTTTCCCTGACACTTGTGATCTCAGGCAGACACACAGTCATGTACGTATTTCTAAAATATGTTTAATAGAGTTTTACATGCATTATTGCTATTGTGAAAATTATGTTTATAAAATATAAAATGGAACACACGTCAGGAAAAAAGGGTATCTTTATATCTTTTGGTAATAAAGTTTCACCAGAACCAATTCCATTCGTGGAGATAATGAGCGCCAGGTACTATGCTAAGTCTTTTCTGTGTGTTATCTCATTTAATTCGCAACCAGCTAGCAAAATAGCCTTACTCTTTGTTCACAAAAGAGGATGCTGGGATTTAGAAAGAGGATTCTGGGATTTGGCCCACGGACAAACGGTCAACTTGAGATGGGGTTAGGACTCAAACCCAGACCTCCTGGGGTTCTCCTGTCCCTGCCTTCTGTTATCTTGGCAGAGATAAGGAACTGGGGGCCGTAAAACTTTTTTTTTTAAATCAGGGATTTAGCTCAGTAGCATAAGTGCTGCAAGTCCTGCATGAGGAAGAGCTGAACTTGGTGACATCCCAGTAGTCCAGGGTCAGGGTCCTACCCTCAACCTCCAGAGAGACCAGACCCCTCCAATCCTAGGCTGATTTTTTTTTTTTTAATCAGGCAAGCACTTATGCTGCTGAGCTAAATCCCCAGCCCGGGCCATCAAACTCTTATGACCCTTGAGATGCATGTGATTAGAGCTGTCAATAATGACAAATTTTAACAATGACAAAGTATGGGCAGAACTGGGAACTTAAGGGAGGAAATAAATTCCCACCAAGCCCATATCTTCAACAAAAGATATGTAAAGACTTGTTGCCTTATTTTCTATGTCTTGTTTTTTTCCCTCATAACTGCATCTCTCTGTGGTGATAGTATTTCCTGAACATAAGCAGCAGAATGGCTGGAGCTCGCAACCCCAAATCCGTTTGGATGGAGAGAAGATACACAGTAATGCTCTTGGAACGGGTTCATTTTGCTAACTGCAGGGAGAGAGGATCCCCCAGCAGGGTATTACATTATGACTAATGAGATGAATTTTAAAAGTCCATTTCTTTATGTTTATAGTTTTACCTTTAGATGCTATGCTTTGTTTGCCTCGTCTTTCCTCCAAGATTTTATTTCCTTGAATACCTCTGCAGTCTTCAGTGATGCTGAAATTCTAAACATCTATTTTTTAGAAGTCACTGCTGGTTCTGGGAGGTGACCATTATGTGTTCCTGCTCCACAGAGGTCACAGGCTCATGATGAAGCCAGGAGATAGAGTTAACTACATGTCCAGGCCCAAATGAGTTCGCGTACCACAGTACACCCTCAAGGCCTAGTGAGACGCAAGAGACAAAGCATGGGTCCTTAACCAAATGGAAGAATCACTGGAGGAAGAGAAATGCTAATGAAACAGCTTGTCTGGCCTACCTGAAACCAGGAACGGCCTTGCTTTTATCAGGCACACTGGTACCAAAACCTGTATAACACACTAATGGACCTCAACATCTATGGTATCCGCCTTACGGAACACCCCTCTCTGACTAGCAGAGAGCTGCTCTTTTACTCTTTCTAGTAAACACATATTCAGCCATTCCCCACCACTTGCCATTTGCCATTTTGTCTGCTTCAGTCTTTATTGACCCAAAACAAGGACTCAAGGTCTGGGTTCAAGGAGAAGTGATTCTCAAACTGCTGATACACATTTACCACCTTCGTGAGCTTCCCATAAGCACATGTCAACTCTGCTCATTTTTAAATTTATCCAGTGTAGTAAAAAATATTATTTGCTCTAAAGATGATTAGTTTAAAAAGCAAATTTTCTTCCACATTAGCCATAAAACAAAGCCTGGTAAATATTAAGATACAAATTGTAAATTTTAATTAAAAGTAAAATATTGTCATCATAATTAGTTTATAAAATTCTTGCCTGAACAAAGGATCCCACAAGATTAATGACTGAACTATTCCTAATTCCTCCAAAATATCCAGATTAGCATCACTAAGCTTAGGATAAGGAAGAAATGTCCTGTTGATAAGATTACCTTACATCCCATCCACATTTGCACGGAGGAAAAAAAATTCTAATTGCACCTCGCTGATGGAGCCGGACATTTTGAATCATGACTTAGTTTGACAAGGTTTGGGGCAGAGAAGGCTTCCAAGATGCATGTAGAATGTGTTTTTCTGAATGTGCCCAGTTACTCCCCTTTTCCTATACTACTGTCCTGTTTGATCATCATCAAAACATACTTGCAAGGTGTCCCTCTGTGTTTCCCTTAACTATGTTGAGTGAGGGCCACAGGTGAGTCCATAATCATGTCATTTAAGGAAAAAAGTTAATTTTCTATCATTGTTGGTTGTACTGGACAGCTGAGGTTCCATGGTCATCCTGAAATCTGAACAGGAATGAAAAAGAGGCACCAATGTCCAGGAACAGGGAATCCTGCAGGCCATTTCTCCCCATGCCATCCCATCCTCTTCCTCAGATAACCTTGGTATTACATAGGTAAGTTAGGAGTATTGTAGGCAGTCAGTCAGGGCTGGGCCCTCAGAGTCAGTGCAGAGCATGAGAACACATTACAACTGTGGCTGGAGGCGCATCTGTCAAAGCTCAGGTGTCTAGATAAAGATGCAAAGACCAGGGCTACATGCTTCCCTAAGGGATAAGTAATAAACTGAAGATTACACTCACCTGGTCCAATAAAGTCAGTCACTCAGGCGGGTGAGCAGGACTTTGTGACCCGTCCTTTCCTCCCTCGCTCTTTTCATGCACACTTGCTATGTGACCCAAATCCCCAATATCAATATCAGTATCACCCAAGTGGCTATCGGTTAATGGTTGATCACACTTTTGACCCACCTCATGATTTTGCTGTATGAAACTTCCTTTGAAAAGTGGGCTCATTTGCTATCCACTTTCGGGTCCCCTCCTGTCTCTCAGGAGCTGTCTCTCTCAAATTCTCTGTACTCTTAACCTGCATTTTTCCTGAGAATTCATTCTTTGACTCTGCGGAACAGGAACTCAGTATATCTGACGGCTAGCAGGTTGGGGGTTATGTTTCCCCTATATCACTGGCACCCTGTGTAGGCTACCTGGGCCCTGTACAGAGTGAGACAGCATCTGATGTCACCCAGAGCTGCCCCATGGCCACACAGAGCATGGAACACTGTCCCGGATGGCATTTCTCGGTGCCCCTCAGCCCTCCATTCATGTGCCGCACAGGCTTTATGAAACTGCAGTGTGGTATGAAGACAGCCTCTCTGCAGGGGCCAGTTCACAGAGCCCTGGAAAGTGGACCAGGGCTGTTCCTGCTGGAGAGCTGGCCGGGCATGTATCCCCTTGGACTTCTCTCCCTGCTTTCCTGTGGCCAGAGCACTGGAGGGGCCCCTGTAACCTCCCTGTGTGCAAAGCTTTGCCGGCACTGCTGTCCTTGGGTAGCCCCTGGGGTCCTGCTGACAAGGCACAGGGTCTCCCCTTTTGTCTCTCGCCTGCACCCATATCCTTTCAAAGCCAAGTCGGTCTCAGGACAAAAGGTTTCCAAGTAACTACTTGCATCACAGTCACCTGAGGGTATCAGATACGCAAACTTCCTCCCTTCAAGAAATTGAGGTTTTTTTAAGCTTAGGATTTGGGCCCAAGAATTTTTGTTCAAAAGTTATTCAGGTTTCTCTAATAACTAACTATGGAACCACTAGTCTAATGGGGGAGAAACAAAAAGCACCTTGCTGCTGGGTCCCAGGTAGACAAAAAAGTTCTTGGCACATGCCATTCAGGGGTTGGACCAAATTCAGCTAGTAATACAGTGACTCCCTGCTCCCCATCTATAGGTGTTCTCTGCCTGCAAACTGTTGTTCGGACAAAATAAGGATTCATGGGTGGAGATGCAGGGTCCTCTTCAACTTTCTGTTTTTTCTCCTTCCCAAGCACACCAGTCACCTACGTTCCAGGGCTGGTGGATAAGGAGCCATGGTATTGGGGATGAGTGGCTGTTTTCTTCAGTCAAGCACCCACAGGCAAGAGTTACAGCACAGCTTGAGAGGGAGCGAGGGAGGAGGAAGAGACGGGAAGCCAACAGAACGCTCATCAGAACATAACTTTGGCACATCCATCCCAAGGCCTCAGCTGTGTATATTTGTAGAGAAACCTGCAGTTCATGAAAATCTGAGACTTAGAGTCAAGGCCGAATAAAGGCTACTGTCCTGTTTCCTGCCTGTCATGGGGTGCCAAGGGGCAAATCAAATGGTTCTGTGAATGGTATCAACTGCAATTCCATAATGTACTGTGAGAAATGCAATGGCTAACGACTGAACAAAATGCTAACTGCAGCTTTTGTACAAGAGGAGACTGGAAGAAAAGGAGGGAAGGAGAAAGAGGAAGGGAAGGAAAAAGAGGAAGGGAAGGAGGAAGAAAAGAAAGAAAAAGAGGAGAGAAGAGGAAAGGAGGGGAGGGGAGAGGGGGGAGGGGAGAGAGCAAGGGAAGGGAGGGGGAGGGGGAGACAGAGCAAACCTGCTAAGGTGACACGGGGAAGAGCTGACAGAAGGATGTTTGAGGCCAAGCTGAAGCACAAAGAAGGGAAACGTACAGTTTTGCAGGATTCTTGAGCTCTGATGCCTGTTAAATGGCTAAAGTTATTAAATCCCAGTGTTTGCATTAAAAGTAAAAAAGATTGCTTCCAGATACACAAATAGACAACACGTTAGCTTTCATCTATGCGGTCCAAAGCCATTAAAGGGATGATTGCTACTGTGTTCAGCAAATCTCTCCCGTTGTTGTGATGCCCTCATTGCCCAAGGTTTTGATTACTTGCACCCCGCCCGCAGAGGGTGCCCACATTTCACATTTCCTGAATGTTAATGTTCGTCTTCAGGCTCCAAGCTGCTCTGACACGCGGAGTCACATTGACTTTTACAGTTCTGTCACCCCAACTAACACTGTCATTCTGCCTGTTTGCTGAGTGACACACATTCATTCTTTCAACCGCAGAAGTTATCAACCATTTATGAATATAATCTGCAGTGTGAGAGCCTAACATGGAGAGAGCTTGTTCTTGTCCCAAGCAGACTTACCCGAAAACAGAGAACAGAGAACGCTTATTCATACCACAGTGAGACAGTGTTCCAAAGCCCTATTGTCCTAGACATTTCTTTAAATACTCACTTTCATGCTCATCGTAATCTATTAGTCAGTGTCACTTATATGCAATAGGATTAGGCAAGGGATTTAATCTGTTTCTAAAATAATAAAACCACATAATTATGGCATTAAGCAAAATGGATCACTTGCAAATAAATGTATAGCAATTAAAAGCCAGAAGGGTATTTAAATATTATTTCTCTTTCTACAGATGTAATCACTGAGATTCAAAGATTTTGAGGCTTTTACTAAAATTATCAGGTTAACAAGAAGGCTGTCAGTTATAATGATTTATATAATCAAGCTTTTTACTGTACTATAAGTTATTTGTTGATTTTTACTTGACAAGCAAACAGATTATGTTTAAGGACATTTTAACAAGTAGTGAATTTCAAGTAGAAATTTAGAAAGAAACATTACTAGGTTTATATAATATGCATGATGTTAAGTTCTTCTCCAAAATGAGTACTCTGGTACTATAAAAAAAGCCTGAGAATTCTGTCATCTTCCCTTTGGTGGGACCAAAGTTGACCTCATGAAAAAACCAATTTTCAAAACTATCTGACTCATTTTCTTTAAAGAAGTCTACTATATCTAGGGAACTGAGTTACTACACTTTCCTGAGCCTTGAAATAATAACAGTGTGGAATGCTGTAAAACTCTACAAATATACCAAAACCATTGGATTGCATGTTTTAATACTTTTAATGGGTGAATCGTAATACACATATATATGTGTGTATACAAATATAAAAAACCCATTAGATTACACACACACACACACACACATATTATAGTGGTTTTAATAAAAACAATAAACTGGAAATAAGAATTGTCTGTGCTCAAACATGCTGTTGTGACTATCACCAGCAAGCCTATTCCTGCTGTGTAAGTAAAACTCCAAATTCTCAACTGTGGTTTCAGAAATCAGTTGGGATGATGCTTCTATCACTGAAATTATACCTGACTCCCTGACCTCGCTTTTAGGAGGACAGCAAAAAATGTTGCCACCTCCATCCCATGAGGAAGAAAAACATCTAAGGTAAGACTTGGGTTGGAGAGTGTGGACGGTAGGAAAAGGTAATTTGACAATACTACTTCCTACCCCACTTCCTACGTTAAGAGACATATATCCCTGGGAAGCACTATGGACACAGTGTTCTTTATGTTGTGGATTTTAGGAAGCCTTTAAAAATATCTGCTTTGAGTAATCTGATGAAATTTTAATATTTTCATCAAAATTTCCCACAACCTACATAGAAAATCTAGAATAATGATGTAATAGGATGTCAAAGATCCCAAAGACTAGCGATAAGATTGTGCAGCGCAGGGAGAAGCAGTGATCTGTTGACAATGAGTGACACTGAGTCACATCTGCTATCTACAGGGGATGCACTTTGTGTCCTCCCATGTCGAATCTGAATTTCTGTAATCAGCTGAATGGTAAAATACTACATGAAGTTATTAGTTCTCTAATTCTGTCTTGTGAGCCAAAGCTCACAAATAAGTCATACAGTGGCATCTGATTCATGGAGACCCTCACGCTGGTTAAGAGCAAGGATGTCCATTCCCATCAGCCTCAAGTCCATAAGCCAAGTTCCCCTAAAGAACCCATCTGGCTGATGGTAATGCCGCTTTTCTTCTTTCTTTGAGCTTAACTTTCTTCATCTAAGAACAGACATTTAATCACTTATTCAGTTAGCACCACTTGTACTGAGTTACACAGCACCGAGGAGAGAAACAGGTTTCTGCCCTCACTGGAATCACAACGGATAGTCAACTTTTAACTAAGGAATCTCTCAGACAAAAACAAAATTACAGCCCTGACGAGGTTCAGCGGAAGAGGCGTGTGACTGCAGCAGGCGCTACACTGGGTTTTACCAATTGCTCTTTCTTGCACATTTGCCTGTGCTATGATTTCACTCCCAAAGCTAGACTCCAATTTTCCCCAGAAACATCGGTGCTGGCAGTCTCACTTTGCTTGAAAACACACAAAGCCACAAGATCCTGGAAATTCACTTTTCTACCCAACCTTGTACAATCAGTCAACCAGTATGACATTCTCTTCCCAGTGAGTGACCCAGTCCAGGGTAAATATGGTAACTAGAATTGATTGGAATATTTTACAAGGTATTGCTCACTAAAGGGAAGTACCTGGCATGTAGTAATATTCAACAACGGTAACTACAAAAATGACAATCAAGAAAAAGATAAGGGAGGTAAACATCATGTACTGTAAACATGTTCTAATTTTTAAAAAGAAAAGAAAAAGAGACAGATGCTCTTGCAAAGGCTTATGAACATTTTTGAGAGTAGAAGTGCTTTACTCATAAGCTAAAAGCGTCTTGATGTTGGAAAAATGACCTTTTACAGATCTAGAGAAATGTAAATATACAAAAGGGACTACATCAAGCTTCAGAACTTCTATACAGCAAAAGAAATAAGAAAGTAAAAGGGCAACCCATGGCATATAGCAAATATTTGCAAGCCATATATCTGAAAAATCCAAATATATACAGTCTATATAACACAATGGCAAAATAGCAAATAACCTGATATCCAAATGAACAAAGGACCTACACAGATATTTCTCAATAGAAGACATACAAGTGACCAACAGATCAAAAGATTTCTAGTATCATTAGTCACCAGGGAAATGGAAATCAAATTACAATAAAATATCACCTCACACCTGATATAATGGCTTTAATCAGAACAAAAGATAAGCATTGGGAAGCAAACACAGAAATGGACCCTTGTGCACTGTTGGTAGAGTGTAAATTAATAAAGTCATTATGGAAAATATGTCAGAGCCTCAACAAATAAAACTAGAGCTACTATGCAGTTCAACAATCCCAGTTCTGGAAATACGTCCAGAATTACACCCCCATGTTCACTGTACCATTATTCACAATAGCAAAGGTATAAAATCAGTTATTATATACTTGAAATTTGCTAGTTGCTAAAAGGATAGATCATAAGTACTTCACCGTACGAAAGAAAATAGTTCCAGTGAAAGGTGATAGGTATGATAATTAGTGTAGTAATCATTTCAGAATTACACATATATCAAAATATTCTGTTGTGAACATTGAATATATGTATAATTCCAATCAGGCGATTATACATCAATAAAGCTAAAAAAAAGAGTTTCATGGTTTTCAAGCTTTTCAGGAAATATTCTAACAATCAGGTTCATTTGTGGCCTGGATCTTGTGAGGCCCTGGCTCATCTGAACCTCAGCTGCCAGCCTCCTGGCACAGGTGCACGTCTGAGGTTCTCAGAGGGCTGAGTTGGCACCCTAGGAGTAGCAGGCCGCCAGCCTCCTCTTTTCCCCTGAGTGGGAGGAAGCTGTTGGTTCCTGTGTGACAATTAATTAAATCCTAACTGGGTGGGCACTGTAAATGTCTTTTCCAGTGTCACAGTCTTGCTAGCAAAGTTCATAGCTGAACTGCAGCCAGCCTCGGTCAGGAACAGGAAACCACCTTTGTCTGAGGCCGGAGCACTTGTTCTCTTTCCAAATGTAGTCACCCAGGTAGAAGTCTAGTGGAGGTCAGCCTGTGATTCTCAATAGATCAATTGTTTTTACCCATCTCCCCTCTGCAAGGTCCGGAAGACAAGAAATAGGATTTGAGGCAAGATTAACACAGTGCTTTACCATATTGTCTATCTGGAAGGCACACTCTGAGCATTGTTTGCAGGCACAAAGAGTCTTTCAGAGAGCCTTCTTAAAGGATTGCTTTCTAGAAGATCAAGTTTTAGAGTTAGGTGTCTCAGTATCCCCAGTACACACTGACAGGAAGATTTAACAGCAATCTAGATAATCTTATCAACCCAGATAATTCAGACCTTGGTATCACCGCCTCAATGCAGTAGCCAAATAATCACCAGCTAGTTTGATTTTCCTTTCAAAAAGAAAAGTGGGCAAGTATTTCCCAAGCCCCAGATCATGTGCCAAATATTGTCCTAGCCACTTTATCAGCAATTCTCCTTTAATTTTCACATCAAATCTCTTATTACTTCTTTCCTTTTAAGGAAGAGGAAAGTAAAATTTAATAAATAGCTCATTTGAGGTTAAACAGAAAAAAATGACTGAGTTTAGGATACAGGTCTGTTTTATGCTCCCCAAAAAGTGTTTAAATCCACTTAGCAAAAAGAGGTAACAATTTTTAAGAAAACAAGTCAATAATAATCTAAGCTTGGCAACAGCCCTGAGTCGTTCATTTATAGTTTGATGGTATCAGCTTCCCACTATCCAACTTCTAAATAAATAAATTTTAGACAGCATGCAAGAAACAGAGATCCTGGAAGGAAAACTGAAGCATGTGTGTTGTAGAGTAGAGTTAAATGTGGAGAAACAAAGAGCAACTGGTTGTTACTTTCCTTCTCTATCCTCCTTATCTTTCCCTTTCCTCTCCCTTCTCCTTGTGTTTTTATTTATGGTTTTGTCCTGAGGAAACACTATAAACTCAGCAGAGCATCTCGGTGGGAACAAGAATCCTGACAGCATTCTTGGACAGGAAAATCAAGGGAAAGGAATCCAGACATGGTGACTGAAGTGCAAATGATAAGAGAGATTTTTAAATGGGAAATAACCAAAGAAAGGCATTTTCCAATCCAGAGTATGAACTCAACCTAAATATCTGACCCTGACTATATGCAATGCACAGTAAATGTCAGGTATTGAACTGATGTTTAAATTAACCACAATAGGTCAGTTAGAGTTTGCTTTGAGTCTTACCTAGTGAGTTGTCTGCTAAAATAAAATCATCATCCTTCAAAGGAATGTAACAGAACCCAGAACCTCCACAACACAATATTTACTATATCTAGGATGCAATTTAAATTATTTAACAAAAGCTTTTCCTATGGGAAAGAAAATCAATATATGTAAAACCAAAATGATCCAGAAGTTGGAAGAATCTAGATGTTTAAAATGAAAGAACTTTAAAGCTTTTGATAGAACTATCTTTAATGATAAAAAGAAAATATATTTAGAATGAAGAAAAATATAGGAAATATCAGGAAAATATAGAAGAGAAATAAAAACCAAATAGAAATTTTATCATTGATAAATATAATACTGGCAATAAAAGCTCACTCCCTGGGCTGAATGGAAGAGTGGAAATGACAAAGTAAACAGTAACTGGAAAATACAATATCAATAGAATATATCAATAATCAGCAGAAAAGTATCCAATATGAAGATAAATGATTGAATAAAAATAAAGAACTGGGGTTATGGTGCAGTAAGAACCTGGAAAATTCATATCTATAAAGAGAGATCATAAATATATATGCATCAAGTACTAGGGTACCCAACTATATAAAACTAATATTAATACACATGAAAAATCAAATAAGCACTAAGAAAATTGTAATGGGGGACCTTAATACCCCACTGTCACAAATAGATTAAATAGACAAAAAAAATTCAAGAAATATTAGAATTGAACCAAGTTTTTGAACAAATGGACTTAGTGGATATCTACAGAGTGTTCCACCCTGTAATATCAGAATGTACATTCTTCTCAGCTACACATGGGACGGTCTCCAAAAGAGACCATGTACTAATACAGAGAACATGCGCTAGTAAATGCAAAGAAATTAAAATTATGCCATTCATATTATGAAACCAAAGCATAATGATATTGGAAATCAATGGCAAAAGAAACCACAAGAACTTCATAAACAGGCCATGTTGGAACTTAGAGTGCTGGGAAACCAAGCAACCAGCCTGTCTCCCTGGTAAGCAGCTGCAGCTCAGGCAAGCAGCAGCCGCCCCAGGGGGAGAAATAGCCAACCCTTCCCGAGATCCACACCATGTTGGAACTTAGGGTGCTGGGAAACCAAGCAACCTTCTTGCTTCTCTGGTAAGCAGCCATGAGCCTACCGAAACGCAGGCTGAGAATCAAACATCCCATCCCACCCCCCACTCCCATTAGCAAATGGGAGCCAGAGGTCTGAGCATCTCTTGGGAGGTTGACCATATGCAACATAGCAAATAGGGGGGATTTCCTTCTGCCATCTCTTTCAAGGCAATATTGTCATCACTGTTTTGCTTTATTCTGATTAATTGTATTGCTCTATTCAATATTGTTTTGATAAGTTCTATAATGTTCTGTATTTGGTTTGACTTTGCTAAACCTGATTGAAAGAACTATTGTGAAGATGAGATATACTATGGCACCTATTACTGTTATCCCGGTAACATGTTGTGATGTTCTGTACCAATTTCACAGCACTGTCTCAATTGGCTGTGTTATGTCTTGTTCTTGTGTTTCACTACCTTCAAAAAAAAAAAATAGAATATGAGAAAACAAGGAAACAAAATACCTCCCAAAACTCTCAACTCCACCAAAGCTGATCAATGGGGCATGGGTGAGGAGAAACTCAAAAAGCAAAACAGACTTTTATAAGGTGATTAAAAAGGAAATAACAAAACAGATCAGTAAGGTGCTGAGCAAGCTGAAACATGATATAACTAAACAGATAATGGACTTAAAAGGCAAAAGGAGGAAAAGAAAGTGCTCTAAAGGATATAACTGCATGTATGTTTTAAGTGTGTAGGATTGATAACCATATTACTAAGTTTTTGTTAAATCGTTGAACAGAACTGTTTACAGTCTCACTGTTTGAATGTCCACTTGGTATGCTTTAATTTTGTAACTTGAACAACTATTTCTAAGGGGACAATATGTAATTTATCAACTAGTGATTTCTTACTGTTTTTTTTAATTCTGTATTATTTCCTACACTTTTTTCTGTTTTGATTTTTTTCTCTTTAAATAAAATTTTTTTAAAACTTCATAAACACATGGAAATTAAGTAACATCTTCCTGAACAACCAATGGGTCACAGATGAAATTAAAAAAGAAATCAAGCACCTTCTACAATTAAATAATAATCCAATACAACATATCAGAATTGATGGGATGCAATAAAGGCAGTCCTGCAAGAGAAAGGGAAATTTATAGTGGTAAATTCACACATCAGAAAAACAGAATAAATAGATCACATAGATAACCTAAGGTTGAACTTCATGCTTCTAGAAAAAGAGCAAGTCAGGCCCAAAGCTTATAAAAGAAAGGTAATTATAAAATTTAGAACAGAAATTAATGCAATTGATACAAGAAAACAATAAAGATTAAATAAATTTGACAAACCCTTAGGTAATTTAAAAAGAGCCAAATCCATGAAATTAGGAATGAAAAGGTAAAATTATAATGAGTCCTGCAGAAAATCAGATCATCAATACCTACTTTGAGAACCTATATTCTAATAAGGTGGAAAATGCAGAAGAAATGGACAAAATAAACACAAATTACCAAAGCTGAATAATGAACATATAAAGATTCTAAATAATCCAGTATCAGTCAATGAAATTAAAGATGTAACCAAAACTCTACTAACAAAGACAAGCCCAGGTCTTGACCAATTCACTACTGAATTCTACAAGACATTTAGAGGAGATCAAATGCCACTACTCCTCACACATACTCTTTAATGAAATTGAAAGGGAAGCAATACTCCCAAACACATTTCTGAAAGCAAGCATTACCCTGCTATCAAAACCAGAGAAGGATCCAACCAAACAAAGAGAACTACAGGCCAATCTTTCTAATGAACATACATGCAAAAGTCATCAATAAGATACTAACAAACACAATGCAGAATTATCAAGAAGATAACACACCATAACCAAGCAGGTTTCATCCCAGGAATGCAGAGATGGTGCAGCATTCACAAATCAGTAAATGCAATACACCATATTAACAGAGCCAAGAACAAAAACCACGTGATCATCTCAATGGATGCAGAAAAACCTTTAACAAAGTCCAGCACCCATTCATGATAAAAGCTCTACAGAAATTTGGAACAGATGATTTTTAACCTCAATGTGATAAAAGCCATCTATGACAAACCAACAACCAACATCATACTAAACCAACAAAAACTGAAAGCTTTTGCTCTAAAACTGAGAACAAGACAAGGATGTCCACCATCACCACTCTTATTCAATATAGTTCTGGAAACATTAGCCAGAGCAATTATACAAGAGAAAGAAATAAAAGGAATAAGGATAGGAAAGGCAGTTAAATTATAATTATTTGCAGATGACATGATACTCTACATAGTTGGCCCCAAAAACCTCACCAAAAGATACTTTTATTTTAATAATCAAATTCAGTAGTGTATCTGGATACAAAAATCAACACTCAAAAATCAGTAGCATTACTGAGCATAAATAATAAACTGCCTGAGAGAAATTATGAAAACCATATCTTTCATAGTAGCATACAAAAATGAAATAACTAGGAGTAGTACTCTGAAAAAGGAGATTGAAGAGAATTAATTTGGAACCAGAAGAGTCCTAGAATATTAAAAGCAACTCTGGGAACAAAGGCTAGACAAGGGGCATCACAATCCCCAAGTTGAAATTATACTACGAAGCTATAGTGATTAAAAACAGCATGGTACTGACATAAATTACATACATACATACACCTCAAGGACCAATAGAACACTTTTTGTTAAAGAATGAAGAAACAACTCCAAATACACTCATCCACCTTATCTTTGACAAAGGAGTCAAACACATTGACTGGAAAAAAGATAGCCTCTTTAATAAATGGTGCTGGAAAACTGGTTTTCCACATGTCAAACACTAAAAATTATACCCATATCTATCACCATGTATTAAACTAAAATCAAAGATATAAGCAAAGATATAAATGTTAAAACAGAAATATTAAATCTGTTGGAAGATAGAATAGGTAGAACTCCTGAAGACATTTGTGTGGCCAAAGACTTTATGAAAAAAACCCTGATCATACAAGAATGATCACAAAGAATTAACAACCTAAATTTCCTCATTAAAAAGCTTTTGCACAGCAAAAGAAATCAACAGAGTGAAGAGACAATCCTTAGATCAGAAAAAAAAGTTCTGCCAGCTGTTCCTCAAAGAACTAATATGTGGAATAAAGCACTAAAAAAAACAAAATTGGACTCCCCCCAAATTTAAAAGCTGTAATCCAAAAATGGGCATCTGAAATAAAAAGGAACTCAGATGAAGTACAAACAGCAAATAAATACATGAAAGAATATTCAACATCACTAGTCACTCGAGAAATGGAAATTAAAGCAACGCTGAGGTTCCATGTCACTCCAGAAAGACTGGCTAGTATCAAGAAAAATCAACCAACAACAAATGCTGGTGGAGCTGTGAGCAAAAATGAGCCCTTCTCTACTGTTGGCTGGAGTGTAAACTTGTGCAACCACTGTGAAAATTGGTGTGAACATTCCTCAAAAAATGAAAACTAAAGATTCCATTTGACCCAGCTATTCCTTTTCTTAATATCCTCCCAGAAGAATTAAATCATCATACCACAGCGATATATTCACTCTCAAGTTTATAGTGGCACAGTTTGTAATAGCTAACTAAATCTTGGAAATGACTGAAATGCCCATAAATGATGAAAGGATAAAGAAGATATGATTTATGTGATATATATATATATATATATATATATATATATATATACACACACACACACACCTACATACACACATATACAATGGAATGTTACTCTGCTATAAATGATAAACTTGAGACATTTTTAGGTAAATGGATACACCTTCATACCATCATATTCTGAAGTGAAATAAATCAGACACACATGTTCAAATATTCATAGTTTCTCCAGTGATATAAACTGAAAGTGTAAGACCAAAATGTACAATAGATATTGTGAAATAGGAAGAAACTGTTCAAATGGGAAGGGGAACTAGGGAGGATGGAGGGGAAGGAAGGGAAAAGGGAAAGGAACAGAAAGAAAAATGGAAACTAAGTTTTAAATAAGGAGGGGAAGAGGAGTTGAAGGGAGGGGAGGGGAAGAGGGAAGAAAGAATTCAAGACATATCACATTCAGCTGCAAACTCCATATGATCAATATTATCATTACATGTATCTAAAGTGTACCAATAAAAATTAAAAGAAAATTCATCTCTGTAAAAGCAGTGGAAACATAGAAAAAAATTGAATCAACTTTTGCACAATCAAGAAACTAACCAGAGATTTTAAACAAGCCAGTGGGCATTTAAGAAAAATAGCTGAATATTTGTAAAAGCAAATATTCTATTTCTATCATCTTCCCTCCAATCACATGGTAGCCTGGAAAACTGAATGTTTGCAACCACGATGAAAACCAACAGCCTGGTAGCTGGAAGAGTCAGGATGACATTGGGGCTCCTTCAAAGCACAAGTCCCAGAAAACTGTCATTATTCAGTCTGTCTGGCGGTTTCCTAGAAAATTCCACCCACAAATCTTGTCTCTAATTTACCTGACTCAGAGGTCATTCTGTGTGGGGGAAGTATTTATAAAAAATAACCAGTAGCAATTGACTCACATTGTGACTGTCTGAGGTTGTAACAGTTGAGAAGAACAACAGGCTAACCAAAAATGCTTTGGAAATTCTGGAAAAGGATATGTCCATGAGGACTTCAAAAAGCTCTGACATATTTCTGAAAGGCTGCGAACAGGCTCGAGGCGGTGCACATACTCAGGAAATACCTGCGAATGCATGTCTACACTGACCCGAGTGTAAGCAGGAATAAAGGCTAAGGCAGAGGGGTAAACTGCCTGCCAAATACTAAAGGCATTACTACAGCATACAAAGAGAGCTTTTAGCAAAGCCCACAATATCTGTATATTTTTATTTACATAAATTTATGGAAATATTTGTTCAGTCATCGGTCAACCCCTAAGCTAAGAATGCAGAGACATCAGTCTCCCCACAGGTCACCACAGCCCTAAAGAATTCATTCAGGAAAGTCATTAAACAAATACAATAAACTGTACAAAGAGGAATGGGTTTATTTTCCAAAATGTATTTTTTAAGTAGTAAAATTTCCAACAAAAATATCAGATGCAAAAAGAAAAAAAAAAAGTATAGTGGCTGTACTAGGGAGAAGAGCTATCAGAAGAAATCACCCATGAGAAATTCCAGTGTTATGGTTTAAATAGGAGGTGCTCCCCCAAAGACTCACGCAGGGGGTTTGTTCCCCACTGTTCAGAGGTGCAGCCTCCCAGAAGGTGATTAAATCATGATGGTGGTAACCTGAATGATGGGTTAATAGCAAAATGGGCTATTGAGAGGCAGAGCCTGGGTAGAGGAAGTAGATCACTGGGAGCTTCCTCTGCAAGGGTATATGGTATCTTTTCTTGGGGTCTTTTTCTACACCCCAGAGATGCTCTGGGGACACTCTTCCACCATGATGTCCTGCCTCACCTCAGGTACAGAAACGGTGGAGCCAACCAGTGACGGACTGAAATTTCTGAAACCCTGAGCCAATGGGTTTTTTCATATAATTTATAATACAAAGGTGCATCTAGCTCAATAAACACAGAAAAACTTTCAACAAAATTTAAATCTTATTGATGATGTAATGAGAAACTATCAGCAAAACAGCATATTTAGAGAACTTTCTCAGTCTGACACAGTGTATATATGAAAAGCATACTCATAATATCATACTTAAATTTTAGAAGCTGAATGCTTTCCTTCATGATTAGGAAGAAGGTTAGGAAATCTACACACACTATTTCTGTGACTATAGAGCCTGAATAGACCCATGACAGGCCATCTGCAAGCTGGAGAACCAGAGAATTTGGTAGCACCCAGCTGTCCAAGTCCAAAAGCCACAGGAAGAGGGAAGTTGATGGTGTAACTCCCCATCTGGAGCAAAGCTTGGTGGTTCCTCTGTGTTCTAGTGGTGGTGTCTGTTTGGAAGTACCAGCCAACAGCCTAGCCTAGCCTCAAAATAAAGCAGATTCTGCCCCCCTCCAAGAATTTGGTAGGAATCTGATTGGGGTCCCTAGCTGGCCAGCTTGCACACCCAATCTCACAGCCCACCCCAAGGCTCTACCCATGTAAGAAGATGCTCGCCATAGAGCACTTTTTACAAAGCATAGGGGCTGGACTTGGTCATCCTCAGGCAGAAAGGCAAGCCTCAGAAGTACATTTGGCAGAGCGCAGCTTCTGGATCAGTCAATCTAGAGTAGCTACTCTGTCTACTCAGTCTGCAGCCTTGCCAACTGTATAATCAAAATAGCAGTGGGGGCCAGCAGAAGTACACACATGATCCAACTTCATGCAGTCTGCAGAGACACAGTTTACATTCAAATATACAAATAAACTGAAATTAAAAGGACACTATTCAGTGTTAGTAAAGGAGGGAGAGAGAGACTAGAATATCAAGCAACCCTGCTCCATCAGTCAATTTCAGTGTTGATCCAGCAGGTTTCCTGGTTGAAAAGCTCAGTCAGTGGTCTTGCTGGACCATGGAGCCCATCCAGCAGCCTCACCTAACCTCTGAGCAAAGGCTACAGTGCAAACAACTAAAGAATCCAACAGCAGCTCAGCCCAGCTGGAGTCATTACCAGCTGGTGAATCCAGAAATCACAGGCTAGACCAAATAAGAAGGCGTCACTCAAAGAATACCCTTAGAGGCCAACAAAAGTAGCTGACTCCTCAAATGAACTAGAAAGAATCAGAATCATTACATATCACTAAAAAAAACTAAAGAACCTCCAACAAGTTCCCCCAAAAGAAATAGAGGTCTACAAGATGACTAACAAATTTAGAAGACTCTCTTTAAAGAAGTTTAATGAATTATAAGAATTTACAAACATACTCAGGCATGAAAGCACATGCCTATGATCCTAGCATTCTGGAAGGCTGAGACAGGAGGATCACAAGTTCAAGCTCAGCCTGGGAAAACTTATCAACTTAGAAAGAACCTGTCTCTCTTGGGCTAGGGATTTAGCTCAGTGGCTTAAGTGCCTGCCTTGCAAGCGCAAGGTCATGAATTTGATCCTCAGTACAAAAAAAAAAAAAAAGAAAGAAAGAAAGAAAGAAAGAAAGAACCTGTCTCAAAATTAAAAAAAGAGGGTTGGATATATAGTTTAACATAAAGACCTCATGCTTGATTCCCAGTAGCACAAAAATAAATATGTAAAAAAAATTAAGTAAAAATTGAAAAATAAATGAAACATGAGAAATATGATAAAGATATATAATAAAAAATATAAATCCTAGATATGAAAAATACAAGTGAGCTGAAAAACTCAATAGAAAATGTTAATAGCAACCTTGATCAAGAAGAAGAATCAAGGAAATCAAAGACAGAACATTTGAAATTAATGAAAGGAGCAAAAAGAAAAAACAATGAAAAATGCCTACAGAAATTTGGGATCCCATCAAGAAACCTATATTTGTGTGAATAATTTTTGTAGAAGAGGCAAACAGAAAACTGATTAGAAATTTTAAAGAAATAATGGCTGGAAATCTCTCAAATATGAGGAAGGGTGCCAATATCAAGATACTGTGAACAGATCTCCATTCAAATTCTACACAGAGGAGTTCATTAAAAACACAAGCTAACAAAAACACACACACACAAAAAAAAGACACACACACACAAAGAATCCATACTGCAATAAGAGATAAGGAACCTATTACTATAAAGGAGTCTTGGTAGCTCTTATTAATCCATTAGAGTCCTGTCCACTAATCCCAACCCCAAGAGGCCTTGTTTATTCATCTTAATGTTTTTTCTAAATAATGAGACTCTTAGGTCCAGGATAAATAACAACATATTACACTTATATACCCAGACTTTGAATCATTTGGACCAGCTGGCAACCTAGGTGAAAGCATGCTTTGTAAATTCACAGCCCAAACAAATCTTTGATCAAAGGATCCAAAAATGCAACAGGAAAAGGGAAAAAGAAAAAAACTGTTGAGCTCAAAATAAAAAGAACAGCTGTTCACAGAGCAGACAAATGGACAAACACAGATGATCTGTACAGATTCAAACAAACACAGAAACAAGCACACAGCCTATCAGGGTCCAGGAGGCCTCTTTAAGCTCCCCAGGGGCTGTTTATGTACTTGTACCACACTGCTTTGCTAAATTAGCTCACCTCCTACACCCCACGCTCCGTGCTGGAACACCTGTTTACCTCCAGCACCCATGACCTCAGGGCGTTTCCCAGGTGCTCCGTGCCACTTGGGCACTCCGGTAGGGCATTTTTGCTTTCTGCTTTACACATGAACAGTCACTGGCTCAGCAATTCCCAGCAACTGCTTACAAAGACTGGACAAACAGACAACAGATATACGGACAGACTGACAAATATGCACAAAAATCAGAGTGCATTCAAACACATCCTTAAACCAAATCACAATAACTTCTTGCAAATTTAGAATCTACAACTATAAAATCGAACAGTCGGATTTGTTATAGGCCAATTAGCAGAGATCTCATATAAAAAAAAGGATCTTGGAAAGGACTGTAGGGGTTCTGCAGGTAAAGAGAAAATAAAGGGACATATACACCAGAGGTCAGCAAAAAGGCTGTGGCTGGCCAGCGTAAACAAGTAGCTTTCATTTAAAATACTGCCAGGCAAGTGGTGTAAATGCAATCATTCAACAATAAATACCATGCTGCTCTGGACGACAAGAAGAGCCCCGGTGGGCAAAGGGGCTGAGTGAAAAAATGAGCAAGGAGAGAGGGCAGCCCTTTGGGACTCGGCCCACCACCACTGTGGTGTGTGTGTGTGTGTGTGAGCAGTTCTCCGAAGGGCCTGCTGTAAACGAGGAGAGTCAGAGACCACATCAGCGGGATCTGTGTAAACCCATAAAGCATCAAATAGAGGAGCTAAAACCTGAAAAGGAAAGGTTGTCAATAGCTAAAGAGAGACTTGGGCGTTTATCTCCTAGGAGAGCAGCAGTAGCCACTACAGTAGAACAAAATCCTTGATTTCCACAAGAACATCACAAGCTTTAGAGGAGACATAAGGCAAGACAATCAGTTGAGGTACAGATTCAGAAACATGTAGTTGAATGGCCAAGAGAGACCACAATTGAAGCAACAACAGTCCAGTGCACTCAGCATCAATGACACCGGAAATCACAAAAATGCCTCTTTTTGATGCATCTGAACAGGGAAGACCTAGTCCAGTTGTCCTGGGAAGCAAAGGATCTTGAAAAGTAGTAGGAACTTATAAACAGTATCAGGCATTTCCAAACCGATAGCTTCAGCTAGCAGTAAATCTATACACTACATTGGCTGGCCCAATGATATCCTTTTTTGCGAAGGGGACACGGGGTATTGGGTCTGTTACTTTTAGGCTTCATCCTACAATCTGTGTACATCTCTGGACTTTCCACAATTGAAATAAGTAGCAGGGGGCCATAAAGCAGCAGCCAACAATTGCATTTTAGGTGTTTGAGTCTCTACACTTTGGCAAGCTGAAATCATAGGAGCCACGGTAGTTTTCATATGCCAATAGCTTTAACAAAATAGAGGCTGCTGCTGTACGTCCACCTGGCTTTCAATAGCTTTATTTAATCTCTCTATAAAGGTAAGGAAACATTCAGTGGTCTCCTGCTCAATAGCACCAAAGGAACCTTGAGCATCAGTTGCCTCAGGATTCTTTTCCAAGCTTTTAAAGCCTTTTGAGCCATTTAAGAATAAGCTTAAGGGAAACATGGCCTGCCTTAGGCTGTGCTTCAGACAGGGATTTCCCCATGACTTACCTGGTGAAGGGATTTTCCAAGGAAAATGAGGTAAAATGAAGTAGATGTGCATCAGGGCCACGTTCCACCCCAGGAACACAGCCTAGGTAAGTCATGCTCGCCAGCATACATCTCCACTGTCAAGTCCCTGTTCGGACTCCAGGCTGTTGGGGTCTGTGCCTAGATCCCCAGCCCCCTAGATGGGTGCACAGTGAAGACCCAAAGCAATGAGACAAGTGGCATGATCTTTAGGGCTCCAGAAGAGCTAAAATCCTCCACAGAGTTCCTAACTCTACTAGAGGACTGACCGACTGACCCCGGGCAGCCCATATTTAATCAGAACAAGCAAGAAGTTGAGTGGAAAATGCAGGAAACCTGAGCAGGATCTTGGGAGGGGTTCAAGGACCCCTCAGAGCAACAGATGATGCTAATTAACGAAAACTATCCAGAAAGGTCTCTCAGTGGGCTCAGCTGTGGCCCATCTTCCCCCGAGGTGTCTCCTCGTTCTTAGTTCAGCCATGCCCAGGCCACGCCACAGCCCTGCATGTGTATTCAGCTTCAACGGCTCCAACAATAAAGTACAATAATTCCCAAGTACATTGTGAGGAAACATTGGTAAGATGATGATATTGGAATCCAGAAAACTTGAGTTTAGACTGTGAAATAATTCTCTGAATAAATGTAATTCATTCTTACACCTTCTCTGGATATCATTAATTCATGTGATTCTAGGTGTACGTTATAATTACTGGCTGGAGAGATTGTAACATATATGCCAACACACCACTTTCACACAGATCTGATTCCACCGGTTTAGGGTAAAGTTGTAGGTTCCCTCGGGTTATTCTAATATTCCTCAGGGTAGAGACACTAGGTATGGTCCCAACTACATCATCGATGAGTCATTTAAGGGCTCCTCAAAGCCCTTCAATCTGCCATAATTTTATGATGGTTTCCATTCTTAATGAAAATCTGATAATGACTTCAGCCTATTGTGGGAGCAGTTGAAACTATTTCACGGTCCTGAGTGGGTTGGACAAACCAATGCTGAAAACACCTGTGCTGAGTATTAGTCTCTGCAATGGCATGTGACACAATGCGGTCAGGGGAAGTGGTCTCGAGGAACTCCTTGTTGTAAACTCAAATCCAACGTTGGGATGCATTTCACTGTGTCTATCTAACAGCAAATGACCTGCCTACACCTTAGTAGTGGTTTTGGTGCAATGGTGCGGTTTGTACTTGAGTTGTCTTGATACAAGCATAGCTTCTTTTCCTCTTCTTCACCCAGGAACATATCATTTTTGGTACCGGGGATCTACTCACGATCTCACGCTTGCCAGGCAGGCGCTTAACACCCAGGAATATTTTAAAAATCATGTTGATCATGACATCACTGTTGACAAGGAGAACAACCTGTCTAGATGTGAAACATCACAGAAAAATGACACAGGGACCTTAAATAAGCCCTAATCTACACAGACCGCTAATCTACCCAGAGAAACATTACTGCTTAAATTCAAGACTGAATTTGCAAAAGTCAGTGTGCATTCTCTCTCTCTCTCTCCCTCCCTCTCTCTCTCTCTCTGTTCCTTTTCTCCTTCCCTCCATTTCCCTTTTCTAAAAGGAAATCAGCTTTATCATCAGTTCTTGGGGGAGCTTTTGCCATTGCACTTACTTTCACTGCTGCAAAGAATGTTCCCCTTTCTCTGGAGGTTAGATCTGATATGGGAAACTGGGGCCTCCTACAAGGTTTTCTCTTCAATTTTTTAAAGAGCTCTTATCTAGCTATGCCTGGTATATATCAGCCACATGTCTCGCTAGACTCTTACTGAAGTTCTTTGGAAGCTAAAAACCACTTTCCTTATCACTTTTGATCCATTCAAATCATTTATTCTCTATTGTTGTCCTTTAGGAAGGTTTACAAGGATCAGAACAGGGATTACGAAGGCTACAAAATAAAAAGGTAATTTTACTCAAGATGCTTGATTCTCTTCTTTTTAATTAAGGTAATTTAACTCATTCTAGTTTTAACCATGAAAAAGGTTAAAATACAGACTTCAATATTTTCCATTTGCAAAAGGATAGATTTAGGCAACACGATTGTAAAAATTTTTAGTTCCTTTTTGCTCTAATAGTTATAAATTCTATTTTATCCCAGTTTTCCCCAACAGAAAGTTGTTCATATTAAAAGTTAAATGCCTTTGGTACTTATATGAAAAAATAGCACTTGGTGCCTTCTACTATGTTCCTAGGAACTTCTTTGCATTTTCCTTTTCTTTAGTATTAATTTTGGCCTCTAAAAACCAGTTAGGCAAAATGAGACAGGGAAAATCAGAATAATTAATTGAAATAGTTCATAGATATCTGTTATCTGGCAAGTCTTAATATTAAAGATACTAGGTAAGATGCACTTTGTACTTTATTTAAAAATGCATCTTATGAGATATAACATAGTAGTATATACAAAGTATCACAGAAAATTAGAAAAAAGAAAATTCATTCCTGTTTCATGGATTCAGAGAAGACTCCACAAAGATGGAGAGATTCCATTCTGGAAAGATGGACAGGAGGATACTAAATAGAGAAGTCAATGAAAAGCAAGACAAAAGGAACAGCATGTTCAAATTTAAAAGCATAGCAAACATAGTCAAACTCCAAAGAATCCTTCCATGACCTCTGCTGACTGCCATTCATGAATTGTGTAGTCCTCTTTAATACTTAAAAGCATTGACTCACACAACCTATAGCAGACGTTATGTGTGATTATGGGTGCTTTCCAAGACTAGGTCATAAAAAATCTTGTGGCATTGGCTTTTATACACTTCCAAGGAGTCAATCACCATATTCTGATGGTGCTCAAAGCAGATCATGAAAATACCTACAGGAAAAGAAACCAACTTCTTCTAACAACAGACCATGAAAGAAACACTCTGAAGCCACCTCAGCATTTAGGTAACAGGCTTGTCTCACCCAGATCCTAAGCCAGATCCACTCAACTAACTACTTCCAAGTTCCTATGAAATAATAAATGCTTAATTTTGAAGCCACTGTGTTTTGGCTTGACTTGAGACACAGTAATAGATAGCTAATGTAGGTGGCACCCATGTTTACAGCATCCTCTGAGATATGAGGTGGAATGGAGAGGGATGAGGTCTGAAGGGAAACATGAAAGGTAGATTGGAGAGGTTCTATAATCAGGACAGATCACAGAGAAATACCCAGGCAGCTATTTTTGCTTTTAATAATTAAGTGGTACAAGTAGGCTTATGAGTTAGGAAGTGTGCAGACACAAAAGCATAATCTAAAGAAAGATGCTAGCAAATACATACTACTACAGTGAATTGTTTTCTGCCAGGCTATCTATGCCCTCTTTTATTAGCGACTGACTTCTGGAGTTGCAAGAGTTACCCTTGGCTACTCTTTTCCTTTTCAGGACTCTCACCCATAATCTACTTGAAGGAAGGCTTTCCTGCCACTGCTTAAACATCTTTCAAGAGAGGGAGCTCACTACCAAATGATCTAACCACCTGTATCAGTGGTGATGCATCTATATATAGCATGCGTGCTGCAGTGGGCTGTATGTATCACTGAACATTCTAAAAGGTTTGCCATCACTGACCTATGTGTTGAAGAGCTAACCTAAATTCTGACAGACTATGGGACTGGTTACTGGTCTTGTTTCTCCCACTAAAAAACTGGTAGATCCAAGACTGGTAGTTTTAGGATCCATGTAGACTAGTTTGGGGTTCAAGATTCTTGTGGCTGCCACCAAGCTGCTCATTCTATTTAGATGAGCATAATTTTTACCTCTAGCACATCAATCAGAAGGTACTCTGATCTCCGACCCCAGGGATATTTTCTTCTGTGTCATGATTGAGATTCTTCCTACCATTTTAAGACTTGTCTTTATAAAATAGAGTTCGAGAATCATCCGAGGAAATGCTGAACCCATGTCAGTCAATTGATCTGACATTTTATTTGCAACTTAAAAGATCTGGAGCAACATTTATGTGTAAGAAAGGTTGTGTATTGATTTGTAGTTTCATGAATTCTCCAGAAAATTCACACCTGGATGAATCTCATGTCATCCCACTCTGATGGTCCACAAGTATTGGTCATTTAAAGGTTGAAGTCCAAGGGTGTCTATGATGAAGAAAGGTCACAGTGAATCAAGACTTGGCTCAGGCCAAGTCCTGGTCAAGGAAGGCAGCAGGAGAAACAGTCCAGTTTGGGTAAATCCCGTGCCTGTCCAGCCCAAGGCTTCAACACTTGGCAACTGTAAAAGCCAGTTAAGGGATTTGAATGTCCATAGAGTTGCTTAATCGGTAGGTTAATCATCTAGGTTTTAATAACTTTTCATCATTCAGTCTATTATATGGCCCCTGTAGGTCCTGCCAAGACAACTTCAAGAGAAAAGAAACAGAATAAACGAAGCAATGTGAACCCGAAGGTCACCTTCAATTTTGTTTTATGTAGGACACTGAAGTTTAGGATACTGATTGTGTTTATATTATGCTGATCTTGGTCAAGCATTTGCTCTTTGAAACTTTATTTTGGAATATGTAACAGTAGGCCCCTAAGTTTCAGAAGTATAGTGTGGTAAAAAAGGAAATATGGCCTTTTAAGTCAGCCTGACTCCGTTTCAAATCATGGCTTTGTTGGGACAACTAGATTAAATGTGGGAAGGAAGCCAGGTACCTAAGAACATCCAGTTGCAGGACCTTCAGGAAGTATTTGCCTCAAATTCTGACCATCATAGGGACATTAGAGTATGGCCATTCCTGCCCAGCATTGGGCGTCTCCAATAGGGAAGCTTTGCTCGAGATGTCCCTCGTGAATTGGCAGATACTTCCTCAGATCTGTATCATGGGCTTCGGCTCTCCCTGATCTACAATGAACTATGAAGAATTTCCCTGGTGAAATTTGGTCTTGTTTTCCTTTTTTGTAAAAACATCAGCCCTAAACACACACACAGCAACCCAAACACACACACACTCACACACACACGTCCACCCACTCACACTGACCCACTCACAATACCAACTTCATTTTAGAGTTTGCTTCCTGAAGGGTCCAACTGACATGGTAAGTTACTTAAACTCTCTGATACTCTCTTCCTCTTCCAGATTATACTACTACCATCTACATCATCAGGATTTGGAGAAGTTAAATGAAGTAAAATACCTAAAGTCTAATGGCTCATAGCAGTTTGAGCTTTGTTGTTGTGGTGTGATTTTATTTACTTTTCCCGTCATTAGAATCACCAGCAGGGGTTAGGATCTGTTACCACCTGTGTTGAAATCACATGGATTCATGTTCATGTTCATGCACCAACTCTGACTCGCCTAAAAGAACATTTGCCACCATAGCCGTCCGTGTGTGCGAGCACTTGGAGGGTGAGCACTTTGTCCTAAGTTTGATGACAAATGTGAATACAGAGTGTCAGAGGGACACAAAACAGAGACATGTAGTCTGTTTATCTGGAGTGAAAACGCATGGCTTGAGTGTGGAAGAATGAGTACAAGTTGTTGACTAAACAAAGGAAGGAAGTTGCTATCAGAAACAAGAGCTGCCCTGCCAGCTTCAGAGCCAGAGAACAAGAGAGCATCAAAGCCAAGATGATGAGTTATCCCCAGAGGAGGAGAGGTGTCCTACAACAGCGGTCCCACTAGGGGCCAGAATGGGGGGGATTTTCTGCCCTATTTTACAGAAAAAGAAGCTGGACAGGAATAGTAACATCAAGGCAGCACCCAGAGACAGCCCATCCTAGAGATTTTACTACCTTCAAGCACTTAGAGTCCAAAAGGGCCACTAAAGTGACTCAGAGAAAATGTGACTAGCTGATTGCCTATGGGATCAGGAGGGAGGATATAGAAAATGACCCCAAAATCAGTGCCTGAGGCTTTTTCTGGGGGGAGAGCCCCTATGTTCAGTAGTTTAGGGAATCTGAGCACACTCTGGAGAAACAGAAGCCAATGTACACATTTACAGCGCTCAGCTTCCCAAATCAATTATGTTTAAGTGATGTTAAGGGCTGACAGAGCCACAAAAGAGAGAACAATCTTCAACCTCAGAATTGAAGCTGACCCTGAAGCCTTAATCTAAGCCATTGTGTCTGGCCCCGTTTGCAGGCCCAGGTCTGGTTCTCATTGCTTTTATGGATTTAAGTAAAATCCTTCACTTAACTTAGTTTGGGTCAACATACTGCTTTAATAATATAAAAAGAGAAATGGAAGAAAACACTCAAATTCCTATAATCCAGACCCCTGATCTAGTGGACACAGATTATCCCAATAATTGAAAAGAGCATTCTCCTGAAGAATGAGACTGAGGTGCCCCCTTTTAAAGAGCCGGATGGGCTCAAGCTGTCCCCATCTCCCATTTGCGTTATTGGCATGGAGGCCAGCACCAGACCTTGCAGGATCCAGGAGGCTGCAGTGACAGACTGTGGGACTGCTGAATTAAAAGCGGGATTTGAATGTCATTTATCTGGAAAGAAATCACATCTCAGGCCGAGTGAGAACACAGCGACCAATCCAGCTTAACTCCTGTACTTTCTAGATGGAGAAATTGATTGGACAAGATTTGATTGGACAGGTGCCTTGCTGCAAATCAAGGTTAAGTTCACAGCACAGGCAGGATTAGAATCCAAACTTTCTGATTTCCAAGCCATTAGTCTTGTTTGGCTCAGCTACTACTCAGCAAGCAATGAAAGGCTCCACTTCCATTTGGGTGAGAAAAATAGGACACAATTCCTACAGAAAAAAACTGCCAGGGAACAGAGGGAGGGAAAAGGCACTGGGAACAGAAAGAAAGTTACAAAGCACATTTTCAGATTCTGCATATTATTGTCCCATTTACAGAGGCACACATATGCGTGCGCACACACACACACACACACACACACACACTCATGGATGTTTACCTTATCCACATGGCTCCGGATAGCTGTAGGCCTGTAACTTGTCCTGTGCAGTACAGGTTACTATTGATTGGCATAGCTGTGCTTGACAAAGGAACAGCCTCTCTTGCATTTGGTACATAAACTGCAGAAGGAAAGACTGACTGCATGTGACATGAAAATAAAAAAGATAGCTAAACTTGAAAAGACTCAGATCACCTCGTTCAGCATGTCTTAATAATCCATATGAAATTGATTTGATATTATGAAAAGAAAAATATCATATAGTAAAATGACTTTGGAAGATGTCAGCGAAATCTAAATCAAAAAGTTCTTGACTGCAGTACTGTTTCAGGGTCTTTATTATAATAATGTGTATTAAAGATTTCTAGGAGAATAAAAGATACAAATTGTCCCAGACTAAACACTTTTTCATTTTAAAGGTAATTTCACAAGTATGTTTCTTAAAATGTTGACCTTTTCCAAAATCAGATTAAAAAAAAAAAACAAGTTTGAGAAAAAGTGACATCTCCTAGGTCACAGAAATTATCAGTGATAAAACCTATGCTCAAATCCAGACTCTCAGACCATGACAACAGAACTGAATCCCTTCATTGCTGCCATATCCCTAACACTGTGTTTCTAATAGATTTGTCAAGAAGTAATAATGCAGTGTGAATAAATCGGAGCTGAATGGTTTACCTATGTGGTCTTGTATGGTTTCAGTTACTGTCTCTGTGTGTGTGTGTGTGTGTGTGTGTGTGTGTGTGTGTGTGTGTGTATACACCGGGAATCAAACTCAGGACCTCATGCTTCCCAGGCAGGTGCTGTGCCACTGAGCCATATCCCTAGCCCTAGGTAACATCTTAAAGAGATACTTTTTTTATTATCTGTTTCACATATAAATGGCATCTTAAACACAAAAGCTTTTGGACCTTGGCCCAGAGGTAGTGCTAGGAAAAAAAAGTGAAAGAATACAATGATGTAGAAGAAGGCACATCCCCCTATAGATATAAATGCCAATCTCTATTGCCTCTCCAAATGGAGGAATCTGCTGGATTAAAGGAAGGAGTAACAGAGCATTCTGGGTTCCATGTGACCATGGAAGAACATCTCGATCAAGCCTGAGCTTCAGTTTCAGGTAGACTCCATTCCCACTCCACGTCTAATAGCTCCACAGCTCAGGCCCTTGTCGAGCACAGTTTGTGGCAAGCTAGCATGGCCTTGCACGTCTTGCAGCATAACTTCTGACACACGGTCCAGGAGGTCCATATCGAGGTATAAGGAAGACATTAATTTTCCTGTATTCTATCATCTCTTGAAAGTTGCTCCAGTGTTTTCTGCCACTACAGAAGTTTCATCTCAAATCGTTTGTCATCCTTACATTTAATTTCGTGCTGCCTCAAAATAAAAAGCTCTCAAGATGGAACATTGGTGACTATTTCAAGAACTCATACTCTAATAAAATAGAAAAGCCAAAAGAAATGGAGGCGTTCTTAGAAACATGAACTGCCAAAGCTGAATCAAGATGATATAAAAATTTCAAATTAAGCCCAATATCAGTCAGTGAAACTGAAGCAGGAATAATAACAAAAACTTTCAACTAAGAAAAGCCCAGTTTCCAACAGATTCACTCCTGAATGCTACAAGACCTTTAAAGACCATCTAATATCAATATTCCTCAAACTCTTTAATAAAGTTGAAAGGGAAACAGTATTCCCAAAGTCATTTCTGGAAGCAAGCATTACCCTGATTCCAAAACCAGAAAAGGACCCCACCAAAAAAGAAAACTACAGACAAATCTCTCTAATGAACATAGATTTAAAAATCCTTAATAAGACCCTGGCAACTAGAGTGCAGAAAACCATCAAAGCATCATACACAAGTTATACTACAAGTAGGGATGCAAGGGTGTTTTAACATATGCAAATCAATAAGTGTAATTCATCACATAAATAGAAGAACAAAACCCATATGATCATCTCAACAGACATAGATAAAGCATTTGACAAAATTCAACATCTATTCATGATTTTTTAAAAAATCCTCAAGAAAATAGGAGTAGAAGGTCCTTATCTTAATCTGATAAAGGTAATGAACCAATGACCAATATCATACTTAATAGAAAGAAGCTGGAACTTTCCTTCTAAAATCAGAAATAAAACAAGGGTGTTCACTATTACCTATATGCCCATCAACAGATGAATGGATAAAGAATGTTTATATAGAATGGAGTACTACTCTGCCATTTTGAAAGATAAACTTGAAGCACTTGTAGGAAGATGGATGCACCTTAAGACCATATTATTATATGAAATAAACCAGGCATACAAGCTTACCATTATATGGTTCCCATTCTATGAAAAAGTTAATAGGAGAAAAGAGATCAAAAACAAGGTTACTATATTCTAAGTATGTTTCAGCTGCCAGTTTCTGAGTTTGCCCCAATGTGGTGTGAGAGCCCACTTTGCGGGATTTCCACTTATCTGTACATGCTAAAGTCTTTATTGTGTTTATGAGTACAGCCTATTTTGAATGAAAGAGTGAATAAATAGATAAATTCTCAGAATAGGAAAATCTATGAAGATAGAAAGTAGTCCAGTGGTTAGGAGGGAGAGATTAGGAGATGATAGCTAATGGGTACAGTGTTTTGTTTTGAGGTAACAAAGATTATCTAAATTTGATTGTGGTCATGGTTGCACAACTCTGCCAATGTGTTAAAACCTATGCATCTTACAAGTTGTTTATAAATTGTGTGGCATGCAAATTTTAGTTCAATCAAGCTGTTATTGAAAAAGAAAAGACTGAACATTGGGAGACACAGGAATGGGTCCTAGCTCTGTACAGCACCCACTGTGTGACCCTGGACAGATGTCTTCACATAGTAGGAGAACCCATAATATAATCATCACTGTAGACCTTATTATTAGCATCATCTACCATGATTTCTTCTAAATTTTACAACAAACTATTGTGGCAAGTGTTGCGATGGCTGACCTTTTAAAATAGGATGTGTGAACAAGGGAAGCTAAACCTGTTTTTCACTTTATGACCTTTGGTAGAGAATTGAACTAGCCTTTGACTCCAAGAAGCCCCAGTCCAAGGTTCACTGCCTAACAATCACTGAATAAAACATTTTAAGTGCCAAGGGTTGGGTATGAGTGTTAGTGTGAATGAATTCTCCTCTTTGGTCACAAGTCTATGAGGTAGATATTAGCATCTCTATTATAAGATGAAGACACTGATCTCAGAAAGATTTAAAACCTTGCTAAATGTCACACAGCACCTGAGTAGTGAGGGTAGGAGACAGAACTGGAGCCAAGAGCTGCACATCTGAAAAAGTCAGGCTCTACTGACTCTACAATTCCCATCCTTCCAAACCAATTTCCTTGTTCATAAATGCAGGCCCTAGTAATCTCTCTGTCTCTCTCTCTCTCTCTCTCTCTCTCTCTCTCTCTCTCTCTCTCTCTCTCTGTCTCTCTGTGTGTGTATGTGTGTGTGTGTGTGTGTGTGTGTGTGTGAAGCATCAAAGAAGATCATGGTAGTGAAAGATCTCAAACTGCGTGCCCCGTAACAGTCACCTATTTTAATCTCTGTCTATGCACACCAACAATGAGGAATCTCTCTGGCAGGCTGCCACCTGCTGACGGGGTTCACGTGCTGGCTGGGTGTCGGAGTTGCTCACCTAATTTTTTAGGGCCTTGTAAACATATGAGGTAATTTGTCTTTGTTCCTGAAAGATGCAGTGATGAATTCACCCCGCAGCATAATTAGCCCCAGGCCCGTCTGTCCCTGAAGGGATCTTTCCTATCTTAGTAAAACACAGACAACCTGAGGCCCAGGGCATGTCACCTCTGTCAGTCCAGCTAATCTAACACAAAACGCATTGAATCAACAGTGTTCACTTCTGCCATCTCCATGAATCTCCAGTGCTCCTCAGAGCAAAACAAAAGAGGAGTTTGCGCCGGCATTAAGGTCAATTGAATGATGGGAATGCCAACTAATAGCTATTAAGAACTGCTGGATTCTTGATGTGTGTTTCCACAGTTGCTGCTCTGGGTTGAAGAAACAAAGGGACAGACATGAAGCGGAAGACTCTTGTTATGCTTGCCGTTGCTTCCAGAACATGCTTCTACTTGATTTTCAAAAGACATTCTGAACATAAAGGCAGAGTGGTTGCCAGCTCACCTCAAAATGACAGAAGGATTTGCTCAAAGAAGTTTGCGCTTTCATTTTAAATTGTGCTTTGTTTCTGTCCACAGAGCAACCAAGACTGTCAGGAAATGTCTGCTATTTACCCTCAGGGACTGAGACCATTTGACTGTCATTTGACCTTGGGCAATCCAAATGCTCCGTCTAGGCTTTGCCAAAAAAGCTGGTGGCTGTTTCAGTTTTTCTGGTGGTTGTTCAGCAATAATATATCCTTTCCCTACTGATTGGAGACAAACGGGGAAAATCCTGTGGAAATTCAGCGAGCAGTGTATCATATGTTGGCCTAGGTGGCTTCTGTCTTTGTATCCTGAAGTTGATGTGCTTTCACAAAGATCTCAAACTCCCTAAATTTAGGATTCACAACGAAGTTAGGTCATTGCAACTCCTAAGAAAGCAGCAACTCTCCTTTAGTCCAGTTCAAACAATGTGACCAACCCAGGAAACAGGACCCAGAGATGACAAAGCCAGGAGATCCAGCATGCACTGATCATCAAGGTCCTGACCAACCCCACAGAAATGAAATGATTCAGAGACTATTTTACGCAGGGCACATGAAGTGACACTTCAGGTACCCAGAGAAAAAGGCCACTGTCTAAATCCCTTGATATAATGTTCTTTTGCTGGACTATTCCATTAAAATCATTTAAGGCCTTTCATGATCTTATGCTCATCTGCATAAGACCAATATTTTTTATTCCATAGACGATTCAGTGGATTGTGGGACACTGATAAGTGTAGTTATATTCTCCCCCTGCTGGGTCTTTTCCCACAATTTCTTCCCTGATTCTCTAATGACAAACACTGAACTTCCCTGAACAGGCTGGCCATGCCCTCTCTGTCCCTCTTTGACATGCTGTGCCTTCCTCTGCTTATCCCTCAAGACTTTGCCTCTATGGGGTCACATTTAATTGACTTCTTTAAAGAGACGGAGCTCTATTTCCTTGCTGTTCAGGTGTTGGTTAGCCTCAGACTTGCCTTGACTAATGAATGGGTATGACAGAAGTGATGCTATGTGAGTTCTACAAGCCAGGCCCCAACCTACCTTCAAACCCCTCTTGAACTGCTGTCCTAAGAACTCATTATAAAGAAGCTCTGCCTATGATACAGGAGGAGAAGCATCCAGAAAAAGAAGAACCAAGGTGCCTGACGGAATACCAAGACTACCAGAAGTTTGAGGCCATTTGGTCCACCCACCTTGACTGCGAAGTCAATATAGGAAGTAGCCTCGAGAGTGCTGTCAGACACATCAGGGAATCAGCTGGCTGAGCCAGGCACAAGCTCTAAAACCAGGAGTAGAGTCATAACAAAGACCTTTTCCTTGGTGTGCTAGGGAATCACAGGTATCTCTACGTTTGAGATGGTAGATTGTTCCCATGGGAAAATCCCTTTTTTTCTCATCCTCTCTATCCAACAAACTCCTATTCACTATTGTTAAGGACAATTTATAGGAGGCTATTAGTGTGGCCTGGGCTCCTGTGTTAGCTCCAACAGACCAAACCAACAGAGTTTAATCATAGTAGCCAAGCTTTAGTTAATTGCAGAGGGCTGTCACCAATTAACCAATTAAGCTCCCCCAGTTAAACTGCCTTTAAACCTCACTTCCATTCTCTATAAATGCTGTCAGATCCCATTGTTGGTGGGAGTTCTCGGGACTTATTCTGGTTATGGGAGCTACACATTTCATGAGTTATTGTTTTGCTCATATAAAGTCTCCTAAATTTAATTGGTCCAAGGAGTTTTATTCTCTTAACATGACTCAGGTCTCAAATTGGGCAACCTTCCTCTGGGAATGCTACTCCAGCTCCCCTAAAGAGAAATTAGGATTAAATGCTTTCTGATGGGCTCCTTAATGCCCTGCTTTTTCCTCTTTTGTATATAGGGTTTCACAACCATGGTTTCCAGCCCCAGACTGAAGCACTGACAAGGAGAGCGCAGAGTCCGCCTTAGTCCTTGTTGTACGTCCAGCCTCCAGCTTAGCATATGCCATAGGTGGAGAAGATTTTCTGCCTTTACACGTTATTAGACAGTCAGGTGTTTTGTCAGTGCTGTCAGTGTGACAACTATTTGACTATTGTCCAAGGGGTATTTCTTCCTGAAATGAGTTGCTGTCTCTCCCTGTGTCTTCCCCCTTTTCATTAGCCTGTATCTGGTTAAAACCCCCTAGCCATGAGATGAGGTTCAGTGGTCTGCTTAAATCCTATTTTCTTTAGCCTATGGTATAAGAAACAGCTGAGGAGCCTGAGGCCATCTGGCCTAAATAGTACCCAAACATTCAGTCACTTTTCTGGCAATTTTGTGGTTGCCAAAACATCCTTGCAAAAATGTTGTGACAAAAATTTAGCATCACCAAGGACTGGTCTAACCAAGACAAACAACGATCACATCCATGGCTTTAACTTTATTGTTTTATTAATATCAGTTAAGTCTCATGCTGATTTACAAGATAGCCTCATTTTGCTGATTTATGATGGCCTTGTGGCCAATAGTAGCCTGTGTGATAAAAGATTCACACTTTACCTCCACCTGAGAATATGTACTTGATTCTATGTATTAATGTTATGGGCAAGAAAATGCATTGATTTATTTAGCATTGTTTTAAAATTTACATAGTTTTTTCAGTAGTATTGGGATTATGAAAAAAGAAAGCTATATTATGCAATGCTCCTGAGAATTCACATTAAACCAGAATTCCACATTACACTCCACTTAACAAAAACTTGCTTTTGTTTGAAAATTTTCGGTTCAGCAGTTGGCAAAACTGTTTGTCTAATTCAGTGCTCTTCTATTTGGAAAAAGAAAAACAATTCCCAGTCACACCTAAATTTCTTTCAGAGAAATAAATATTTTCTTGTTCCAATGTCGTAAGGGAAAACAGGGTTATAAAAAGAACAAAAGATTTGGAATTGGGGATTGAATCTTTTTTGGTCACCAGGTAAATGTATGACACTAAGTAATAGTGCACCAGATGACTACAGTAGAATCGAGAGATAAAGAATAAGCTACTTGTAGCTTTAAAAATACATAGTTACAATCATATTGGGTAATACACAGCATGGTCACCATGCTGGTTGCATAGTTCTGGTTCTAGTTCATAATTTGCCTGTCATTTCCTACTGGGTAATGCTATGGCCCAATACATCTCATAAATCCTGCCTTTGATACACTAATGTGGGACTTTCCTGAGACACTGAAATGTAAGGGAGGACTTATCTGATCCTTGAAGTGTGGCATCTTAGTAGCTTTGTCTCAGCCCGGAAATCTTACGTGGAATGGTGTGCATATGTAGAGTTGCTGCACAGATGAACAAAACCACAGAGACGCAAGGATGGTTTTCCCAGGAGGTCCTGTGAACCAGCTGCCCTCCCACCTGGCAGAACCTCAGCACCCTCATGCACAATTCGAGCTGCATCTCTGGGTGGATGCTGCCATCACCTGGTCACCTTCAGCAGGGCTACTCCAATGTCCCGTGAAGTCTGCTTCTGGAAAATGTGGAAATTCAAAGCAAAAGTGAGCTGGCTCTCAGCAGAGCCCCTAATTACGTCATAATACCCTCTGCGACACAAACTCCAGCCACAGAACTTAAACTGGGCTTTGTGCATAGTTTTCTTTCTGGTCTTTGAAGCTCGTTATGAGGCACACATGATTCTGCAGTATCAATGTCATGGAAAGATGTTATTATTGTTGGTGGTGGCAAGTTAAGCAACTTTTCCAGAAAGTACTGGTAAATGTTGTTCGCACACTGAAACAAATATGTATTCTGAAGTGACACATGTCGGTTCATTTTTAAATACCATAGAGTGATAGAAGCCACTTCAACCACACATCCAAACGTCTACCAGAAGCCTTGCATTCTGCATTACCCTGACACAAAAACCAAACAAGGACACACACACACACACACACACACACACACATGCATGCACATGTGCACACATCCACATATAGAAGCTGCAAGCCAATACCCCCCAGTAATTTATAAGCAAAAATCCTCAACAAAAGACTAGTAAACCAAGCCAAGGAGCACATTAACATTATTCACCATAATCTAATGAGATTTATTCCAGAGATGCAAGGATGGCTCAATATACACAAACTCTTATGTTTATACCTAGATGTCCCCAAGACTCACATGTGCTCATAGATGGGGCACTTGGAGAGTGATTAAAAACTTGGGGAAATATAGCAGACTTGCTATTAGGGGACAGAGCCTGGTTAAAAGAGGTGGGTCTCTTTCTCTACTTCCTGACTGCCACGACAGTGAGCAGATTTTCTTCTCCCACGTTCCTCTCTCATGCTGTCCTGCCTTGGAATCTACAAAACTTCTGAAACATGAGCCTAATTAAATGTCTTCTCCATCAAATTGTGGGTACCCAGTGTTTTGTTGCAGTGACTAGGAAAGTGACTAAGACACAAACCAATAAATACACTCTACCACAACAGAATAAAAAATAAAAATCATGTGATCATATCTATAGACATAGACAGCATTTGATAAAATTGGGTGTTTCTAGCTGGGCATTGTAGCATAGCCTGTAATCCCAGCTCTCTAGAAAGCTGAAGCAGGAGGACTTGAAGTTCAAGCCCGGCCTGGAAAACTTAGCAAGACTCTGTCTCAAAATAAAAATAAAAAATAAAAAAGGCTGGAGCTGGAGCTCATTACAAAAGCCTGAGTTCAATCCCTAGCACCATACACAAAACAAAAGAAAAATAAAACCAAACAAGCATCCCATCCTGATAAAAACTCTGAACACATTAGTATAGAAAGAATGTACTTCAACAAAGTAAAGGCATTTGTAACACACATCGCTGATATCATGGTAAACAGAAAAAAATTGAAAATTTTCTTAGATATGGGATAAAACAAGGATACCCACTTTCACCAATTCTATCCATCATACTACTGGAATTGCTAGCCAGAATAATCCATCAAGAGAAAGAAATAAAGGGTATCCATTTGGGACAAGTGAAAGTCCAATTACTGTTGTTTACAGATATGATCTTAAGTGTAAAAAGTCCTCAAAGATACCAAGCCACTATTAAAAAACAATTGAAGTCAGGATATTTGTAGGAAACAAAATCAAAGTTTCTATACACTAATAATAGTGAGTTATCTGTGAAAAGAAATGAAAAGAACAATCCCATTTACAATTACCTACAAAAAATTACCTACAAATAAAGATAACTAAAGAAGTAAAATATCTGTACAATAAAAACTGTAAAACATTGATGAAAACAACTCAACATACAGATACCACGTTCATGACTTGGAAGAATCCAATTGGTTAAAAGATCTATACCAGCCTAAGAAATCTGCAGATCAGGCCCATCCCTATCAAATCAGTGACATTCTTCATAGAACAGTCCAAAATCTTTAAAGAGACAACCACATACAAAAGCCCCTGAATAGACAAAGAAATTTTGAGCAAAAAGTACAAAGCAGGAAGTACTACACCTCTAAATTTCAAAATACATTATAAAATTATAGTAATCAAAATAATAGGATACTAGAATAAAAGGCACATAGACCAATGAACAGAATAAAGACATTAAAAGTAAATCTACTCATCTATAGTCAATGGATCTCTGACAAAGGTGCTAAGAACACCCATTTGGGGGAACAAATTAACCTCTTCAATAAATAGTATATCCATATGCAGAAGAATAAAATTAGACCCTTATCCCTTACCATATTAAAAAAAAATCAACTCACAGTGAATCAAAGACTTAAATGTAAGACCTGAATGTACAGATTTACCAGAGGCAAACATAGGGGGCAAGCTTCATGACATTCAATTATGTAAGGATTTTTTTGGAAAGGACCCCTAAGGTACAGGCAAAAATAGATAAACAGGATTACATTAAACTATAAAATTTCCACACAGCAAAGTAACAACTACTGAGAGGGAGGAAATATTTGTAAACCAAACACAAAAACCAAACAAGGATATTAACGCCTCCTGATGAGGAGTTAATATCTAGAATACATAAGGAACTCAACTCAACAGCAAAAAACAATACAATTGAAAAACAGCAATAATGGACAAGAGAACCAAAGAGACATTTCTCAATAGAAGACATATAAATGGCTAATGGCTATATTGAAAAGTACACAGCATTAATACTGATCATGGAAATGTCTATAAAAACTACAGTGAGATTATCTCCTCACACCTGTTAAAATGGCCTCTGTAAAGATGACAGAAAAAATTACAAGAGTTGGCAAGCATGCGGAGAAAAATGACCTTAACACACCATGTACCTCTGGTGGGAATGTCAGTTCGTGCTGACAGTGGGAAATAGTATGGGGTCTTCTCAAAAAAAATTTTTTAAAAGAACTCTAATATGATCCAGCACTCTTACTACTGTGTACATCTCCAAAGGAAATGACATTGAGGTCTGTAGGCTACGTCTGCTTCACAGGAAGCCATGAAATGGAATCAAACCTAAGTGTCTACCAAGTGATGAAGAGATGAGTTACACCCAGTTACAGCAGAATATGGTTCAGCCCAAATCAGGATGAGACACCATCATTTGTAGCTACGGGAATGGAACATCATGGTAAGTAACATAAGCCAGGCAGAGAAAGGCAAATATCACACAATCTCACATATGTGTAGAATCCAAAACAGTTGATTTCCGCACACATGTGGAATCTGTGGAAGCTGAGAGCAGAGGTGGGGGAGATAGAGGAAGGGATGGATGTCCACTAAGTTGTAGTCAGGACAAATAAGTTCCCATGTTCTATTGCATATCAGAGTGACTCCTGACAATGAAGCACTATATATTTCAAAAAAAGCTACAAGAACTACTTTGAATACTTTCAATGCAAAGAACTGATAAATTAGGAGGTAGGTTTGCTTACCCCAAATGAACATTATATAATATATACCTGTATCAAAATAGCAGATGATACTCCATAAATATGTACATTTTTTGTACCAGTTAAAAAAATGTAAGGTGTTCAAAGTAAGTACATATAAAGACACAACAATGAAATTCTACCTTGCCTAATTTGGAGGTGAACAGGCAAGGGTCCGAAGTGGAGGGAGATGCAGAGATAGAAAGGCAGACGGCCCTAAGACTACTGAGAAAGGCTTTGCATTCTGGAGTAGGGTTTTAGACTTGCCCTGCAGCTTGTGGTAAACCAACACAGATATAAAGATCTATGGTTTTATTTGTTCTGACTCCATTGTGGTTGATGAACAAGAATGGGTTAGACTAGAGGCAGAGGAGAAATGAGGGTCATACATTAGCCAGGAAAGTGACAATGACATCTGAGCTAAAAGAGCAGCACTGAGAAAAAGATGGCAAAAAAGATGGATGTGGGGAACAGCTAGCAGATATTACTAATTACTTATACCATGAATTCCATAGAAAAATTCAGCTGCTTGTCTTGGCAAAGTCTAGTCAAAGAACCATAACATGAACACCTTAGGGAAGTTGGTGGAAAGCCTCTCCATTTCTCCAAAATACCTTCTATAATGTCATTGCATTATTCTTTATGTAATAAAAACGTATGTCTTCCTTGAGACACATAGGCAATGTCTGAAATGAGTAAACTTCAGTAAATCATTCAGATGGCAACTCTGCTTTGATGAAATGAACACACAGGTTGATGGAAAGCCAGTGATTTGTGGGACTTTTTGGAAACAGGCCTTTGACATCTTAAAAGTAATAATTATCAAAATAAAGAATCACCAATTTATTTTGAATTTTTGAAATACATGGTGTGAGATTTGTTAGTGAATGCCAGCCATAGCATTGCTCTTGAATGGTCTATAGCACAAAGGTCATGAGTTTATTTTGGTGAGTATTTATCAGCTTAACCCTGGTTTAAAAAAATCACCCAGAGGCCCTCAGGTTTAAAGAGAATTAATTTAGGGGACAGGATATTTCTTGATAAGCCGTACCTTCCATTTACTGAAATATAAAATGTTATCTCCCAGAGATATTCAGAAGACCCGCCAAGGCACAACGTATATGGATTTTTGGGCCCCAAATGGATTTAACTAGGTTTCTATGTTCTGCTTCCAGCTTTGGATAAAAACACATGATCTCCTTAAAATTTGATTTCTTCACTTATTAAAATGGGAACATGAGGAAAAGTTGTTGGTAGAATTAAAATAAATGAGAAATTAAAATAAATTAAAGACAATGTGAATCACACAATAAAACTCACTCTTATGCAAAAATAATATACCTGAGCATATAAACTCCCATAATATCCTCTGAGCATCATTGGATTCCTCTTACTTTTTCTCACTATGCCGCTGCAATCCAAGCGTATTTCTCAGATAAAGAAACAGCCTCTCCCTTGTGTTACTGCTCCTGACCAGGATTACCCCTATGCACTCACACAAGGGGCACCCCCACTGGGAGGTATGTCCTGCTCTCACTCTCAGATTCAGTGTCACCTCCTTAGGACAAACTGCACTGACTTTCTTAAGACAGGAAAGGACTCCAGTGATCTCACTGGAAGTGCTGGAAGTCCTTCAAAACACCTCATGCCATCATATTACTATTTATGTAATTATCTGCTCAATAGCTATCTTCCCTGGTTTTCCTACAGTCCCTTCAAGGCTAGGGCAGAATCTTCATTCATCACTGTCTTCCTAGAGCCTAGAACACTTACCAGTTCATGGTAAGTAGTTACTGAAGAGTATATGAATGAATGGAGCTCAGTGGCCCAAACCCTGACTTGGACTATTATAGCACAAAACAGTACCCAGGTCTGTCTCCTTCAGAATACTCTCAGACCCTTTGACCACAACTCCCATGAAACAGACTTCAAAATCTTTAGTATTCTAGCACTTCTCTTTACTCAGTGGGCTTTATTTCGTTAATAGTCAACTTAAGCTATGGTTAGCAATTTTAGAAAATGCTCTGATCCAAGACTATACCAGGACCACCACAATATTTGTCCTTTAAAGACTCATGTTCTATCAGTGTATTTAAAAACATGTGTTTTAGGGGGCCGGAGGTTTACTCAGTGACTGAAGTAAGCCTGGTGAGCACAAGGTCATGAGTTCAATTCCTGGTACCAAAAGAACAAACAAACAAAAACATAATGTGTTTTAAAAGACATGCATCATAGCTTCAATCTAAAATGTTCATGTGTTCAGGAGTGAATCTTTTACAGAATGACTGGACTGTGATGTCTCTATCATGTGTTAGTCAGTGGTTGGAGATTATAATTTGATGGCGTCACTGGGAGGTGATGGAAACAGAAAGCATGATCTTGGGGACCATAATCCCTTCCCTTCTGGTTTGTTACCCTTCCTTTACCATGTCCTTCTGCCATGGTGCTTGTGCCTCACCACAGGTTTCCAAGCAATGGAGCTGAACCATGGACTGAAACCTCTGAAACCACAAGCCAAACTAAACCTTTGCCCTTCTAAGCTGTTTTTCTTAGCTATCTGATCACAGTGACGAAAGGCTGACTAATACAAAGGAATAATAAATATCCGTATATAGCATCATCTAAACATGCTGCATCCCTTTCACAAGAACATCTGTTAAGTTTTTTACACAGTGACGCTGGTCTGTTACCACAGTGTAAATTATTCACATTTATCCCAGGACTGTGTGTGTTCCTCCCTGTCTTTCTTGTTCTCTGTGACAGTAGACGGCTGTGGTTTCTGTGAAAGATCCTTGAGTGTGGAAACAGTGACTTTGGTGCAGGCCCTCTTTGGTCTTGGCTATGTTGAGCAAACTAATTTTAAATATTCCTTTCCAAAAATTTACAAGGAACTTGTGAAGGACTGGTTACCTTTAGAAGGAAATGCAAAGCAAATCAGGAAACAGGACAATTATACTGCATTCTAGAAAAGTATAGTTCCTTGCAAACCAAGGCTTTCCTCCTTTCAAAAGGGGATAGTAGAAGCTTAGAGGTGTTATCAGACATTTTAAATCAAAATACAGTTTTCTTCAGCATGTCAAAAGTCTTGAAAGAGGCATAACACCATTCCCGCATGATTCAGTGTTATTAAAGTAGACACCTGGGCTACATAGATCACAAGGGACACCAGAGAAACACCGATCCAGTTTGGCAGATACATTCAGTATTCCTAGGTAGAGTCCAGGCTGAATACATAGAAATGGATATCATCCCTACCAAATCCAACTTCAGACTTCAGAATCCCCAAAGTGAGGGAGGAACAGAAATAGAAACCTTATTTTGCCCAACAACTTTACTAGAATGATTATCTTAATTTCTGACTTACAAGTGAGATAACTGGAGATTAGCCAGAAAAAGAATTTATTCTGCAGTGCAGTTTTCGATGTGAGGATCCTAGGTTTGGACCTGAAAATTCTATCTCTAAAGGCTGCCTTTTTATCTTTAATTCACCCACAAGAATAGCCATGAAAAAGTGGGAACATTTAGATGTTCTGCACTGTGATAGTTCAGGGCTTCTCAAGCCTAAGCATTTGAATCATCTGTGGGGTCTGAGAAACTCAGCCCCCTGGGCCTAACCCACAGAATGTCCCAGACAACAGGCCTGGGCTAGGATCCAGCTACTCACATTTTTGGTAAGTTCCCAGGTGAGACTGATATTTCTAGCCCAGAGAGCACTACCTTAGCCAGCAGAAGAACTGTATTCCTTATTTCTGGTAAGTGTTTGCAATGCCAAATGCACATCAATGACTGGAAAGTCTTAAAATAAATATACTCAGACCTGGGCCCTATCCCAGACTGGCTGAATCACACTTTCTAAAGACAATTCTGGGCAACTTAGTTATTTTCTCATTACTGGGATAAAACACTTGACACCCAAAAGTTAAAAGAGGAAAGCTTTATTTTACTTTGGTTTGCAGAGGTTTTAGTCCATAGCTGGCTGGATCCAAGGCAAAGCAGCAAAGCAGTGGCATCCAGACTCCCTTTGCTTTTTATCCCATCCAGGCTACAAGTCTATTGGGTGATACCACCCACTCAGAGGTGGGCCTTCCCATTATTCACACCTGAACTAACCAATGCTAAACCAATTAGTAGGCTGATTTTGTTATCATACACCCTTAATGCATATCCCCACACCCTAGATTCAGCCAGCTCTAAAAAGCCCCACCTATGAGTACATGAGCCCATGGGGGGACATCTAGACACAAGCCATAACAGCATCCTTTCCATGATGCTGCTACCGATTCTGGTGCACAACCTGCTCTAAGATCAGAGGGTTGTGGCAAATATATGAGTGTTCCAAAGCTTGTAGTTAGGAATATAATTGTGTCTCAGATGGTCGCTATGCTTTCTGCAGATGAACAACTCAATCCTGGGTTTTTCGCCAATCTGATCTTGGGAGTCTCCATATAGAGTAGCTATTAATTTACTCCACCCTGACAGAACAGGAAGTCATGGATGTTTATGTATGTCCAGCATGTGGCCTAATGTCTATGTATCTGACCCATAACCAGCTTTTGGCTTGTGTCATTTGTGTTCAGTTTATTCCTTCCAGGGAGTTAGGTGCTCTTTAGGAGAACCCTGACTGGAAGAGAGCTGGGTTTGGGTGTGTCTGGCACAGGAGACAACAAAGAGGTGAAGCCAAACTGAGTGAGACTAGGGTGCTGACAGGAAGTCCAGCCGTGAGGCAGCAGGAAGCTCAACCTGCAAGTGGGGAACACAGGGCAGAGAGGGCTTATGGGACCAACTATGCCTGGATGCAGTGTCAAGGGCCTGTCCCTTTGGCTTTCTCAGGAGGCTGTGAGTTGGCAAGAGAAACCATGTGCAAAGTGGGGAACATATGCTCGAGACTCCAGAGTTCACAATCAGGTTAATTTTGTGGTCAGCCCTTGAGGGTATGCTGAGTTTTTGGATCAATGGGATGAGGAACAACTGGGCTGTACCTCAAACAATCATGCAGGGAGGGGAAGTTTCAACATAGCCAAAGGCGACAGGATACCACCGGCTTCAACTTACTGCAGTCCTAAAAATTATCAATACTGATACAGGTCGTTGCTTCTTCCCACAAGGGAGAAAATAAACAAAGTGGCAGAGAAACACGAAGTAACTTCCCTAAGGTTTTCAGGGCAGAGAAAATACGAATTAGCAACATGAGGCTTCATTCTCCCTATTGAAAATAAGAAAAGAAACTCCCCCAAGCCCTGACATTTTTCTAAGAGATATGAGAAGGATTTACTAGCTTAGGTACAGGACACACACAAGAGTGGAGTGTGGGGTTCAGATAAAGAAGCACCCCTGACTTTTCTTCGGACACCCACCTAAGAAAACGTGTCCTGTCAATTCCAAACGCATGTAAGTCTTTTAAAAAGCTAATACATCTCTTGCCATGTTTGTGACCTTTCTCAAGGACCCAGGAGCCACCTCTTTGAAATGTAACCTCAAGGAAGATTACATTAACTCCCAATGTATTGTGTGTGTATGGGCACAGGCGAACTGCCTTCTGCAGGTGCCTTGCTCCCAAACTGCCAACTGTCATGTGATTTTGCTCTGTATAAAACAAGCTAATGAACGCAAATGGTCACCCCAATTTAGGATGAACTGTGTGTTTGACAAACGCGCCAGGTTCACTTATTTGAGGATTGGTTAATGTTCATGGGAGAGTAGACTACAGGCTTGACTGTGAGAGGGCACTACTCCTACCTCTGCGATCTTTACTGCAGGTTGCCTGTGATAAGCATTCCTTCCGGTGTCATGCTCACTCAACAATAAAACTGCCTTCTTTACGTTTTTTTGTGGAGAGGTTGTGTGAGTGAGATATTCTCAGTTTATTTCTCCATCAAGGTAACACAGGGAAGCAGGACTAAATCACAAGAAGGGCCCCTGGATTCTGGGGTTGGTATTTCCCACTAGCGTGCTGCAGTCTGTCTGCTCTCACCCAGTGAGTGGGTCTCTTCTCCCTCCAGGGAGTCTACAAGTTCTATGAGGACAAAACTTTGACTCACATATTTCCTGTCACTTGTTCAGTGACCAACAAAGTGCCAGGAATATGACAAATGTTCTACAAATACATGTTGAATTGCTGAATTTAGAAAACGTTGGTCTAGTGGATTTCTATCATAATTCATGCCGTGGTTCCCACATTGTCTGAGTGTCTCCTGAGGTGTCATGTGTAGACACGTAATCCCCAACCTTCATGTTTAGGGTGAGGGCTTTGAGATGCAATTAGGACCAAATAAGGCCACTAGAATGAAGTCTCCATGATGGAATACTGGTGACTAAAAAGGGAAGAGACATACGGATGTGCTCTGTTTCTGGCCACGTGATGTCCAGAGCCTGTGACCATAAGGTTATCACTGAACTTCGAGTGACTCAGGATGACCTTCTAATCTTTATGAAGTCACCCAACCTTGGGTAACACCAACTACCACATTCACCAACAAGCTGGCAGTGGGTGGGGAAGGAGGCCTGCTTGGAATGCGAAAGGAGGAGGCACGATGGTAGCTTCAGGACAGCCAGAACTCTGGAAGTCCTGGCCTTGAAAACTAGTTAGTTCTTGCCTGGTTTCAGTTTCTTGATGCTTTAGGTGTTGGCTAAACTGAGGCACAACCGAGACCACTGAGGCAGGCAAAGTTGAAGCAATGAGCGAGGACTTTATGGCTGAGCAGGTGCAGTCAGGCAGAGAGCAAAAAGACGCTGGCCCTGAGCAAGGGGTGAGCAGGTGTTTTTATAGGGGTATTTAAGTAGGGGAGGAAGGTACTGCTAAGGACTGTGCAAAATTTTGGGTCACTGAGTAGGGGGTGGTGTCTAAGGCTAGGTGACAGACAGGCTTGGGTACAGGGGCTGCTGGCAGGCACAGCATGTCTTGTGGTTTTTCGTGGAACCAGCTCTTTGCAGGCTGGGCAGTGCGGGGAAGCTGCCGGCTTCCTGTTGAACACCATACCCCACCTAGGTGCAAATACCAGATCTGTTTGGGGGTGTTTTTTCTCTCCTAGTTGGGCAGGGGTCCAGTTTGGGGACCTGACATTAGGAGGGACACACACACACACACATACACACAGCCAAAAAAACCTATATGCTGCTCAGTGTGTAGTATTCCTGGGGTGATGACCTACAGAGGATATGAAGATTCTTTGTAACGCCAGTACTCACAATGTGCTGAACCGTACCAAGAGCGTCTCACACATTAACAGTTAATCCCCAAGATGATCTTTATTTCACTGATGGAGGAACTGGAGCCCAGAGAAGTGATCTGACACGGCACAGCTGGTAGGCACAGCTGGTGTTGCATGTGACAGTGTCCTGGTGACTGCTGTGCCACGACCTGCCTGGACAGTTATCACCTACAGGGAGGACCGCCCTACCCTGTCCAGTAACCGCCCCTCCTTGGGCTCCTCTCGTTTCTTCATAGCTGGTTTCTTGGTAGCTCAATTCTGAGCCATTTAGAACAGCAGAGAGTGCAGAAGCTTCCAGGAGACCAGGGGCGGGCGGGGAGGAGGTGTAACCCCCGGCTGAAGACAGTGCAAAGGGCCCGGGACACTGGGCCTGGCGTGCTCCAGGCCTGTGAACCGGCAGCTGTGCAGCTGGAAGCCAGCACAGGAGGGACAGGCCAGGATGGCGACTGCCAGGGGGTGGAAGTGTCGGTGAGCAGAGCCCCACCGAGGGACCTGAGGCCTGGTCTGGATCTTCAGCGGGGTCCCTCAAATCCTTGCTGATACTGCAAAAGGAGTGATGCGAGAACTCGAGGCGTGGCCGTGGAGGAAAGACGACCCTGCTGCCTCGGGAGACACCCACCCACCCGGCGTTTACTGAGGCCCGTGTCATCAGCGGCTGGCCACCGGGTTCGCAGAGGCCCGCCCACCCCCGGCTCGCGGTACACAGGCAGCCAGAGCCCGGGGACAGTTCGAGACCTCTCGCTCCTTTATTTCCGGGCAGCCCCGCAAAGGCCGGGGCGGGGCGCTGCTGCTGCTCACGGGGGCGTCGGCGCGGGCTCCGCCTGCGGCTCCGGTGCCCCCTCCGCGTCGCCGGCCTGAGAGCAGCGGGAGTGGGGCCGCAGGCCGAGGTCTCGGAGCCGGAGCCGGGGCTCACTGCTCCCCCAGGCCTGTCCCGGCCCCTCGCCTCCGTCCCCGGCCTCTGGGGCGCTCCCGGACGGTCCCTCCGAGCTCTGGACCTCCGCCTCCGGTCTGCGGAGGAGAGAGGAGAGGAAGCCACCGACGCCCGCAGAGGCCTGGGCACCCCGAGAGGCGGGAGCCAGGGGATGCTGCCTCACCCGCCGGTCGCCGCCGGGGCGCCCCCGAGCTCGGGCGCGGGGCGCAGCCGCTGCTCCACCTCCTGCAGCCGCGCGCGCACCAGGCTCCCTGCGGAAGGGGCGGCGTCGTCAGGGCGCCGGGGCGGGGTCCCCCTCCCCGCCGGGCCGCTCACCCTCCGCCCGCAGCTGCTCCCGGGTGCGCTCCAGGGCGCGGATCTCGCGGGCCAGTCGCTGCTCCAGAACCTGCGAGGACAGAGGAGGCCTGTCCGCCCGCCTGACGGTCCTTACCTTCTTTGGGTCACTCATTCACTCAACTATGAACAAGGCGCGCGGGCTCTGCAGTGGCCAGAGACCCGATTCCCTCAGTGGCTCATCGCGTCTTTCCCTCCGCATACCTCAAACTTCTTTTCGGCTCCCCCTCTCCACCTCCCGCGCCCCCTGCTGGCCTTTCCGAAAATGCGCCAGGCAGAGGTCGGCCCGGGCCTTGCGTTGCAGGCAGCTTCCCTTATGCAGGGAGCACCTGCACCAGGCACCTACGCGGCCCGTCCCCACCTCCATCTCCGTCTTCAGTGGTCTCCCGAGGTGACGCTCTCTGCCTTATTTTCCCGGCTAGAGCCAGCCCCAAACTAGCCTCCCCGTCCCAGCATGGGGTAGGAGAAGGCGGCTTCCTCCCGCCACGCGGCAGATGCGACCTCCACAGGGGAACAAGGCTCTAGGGGCTCCTGCTGGCCACTGTCAGGTGACCTCTGTAGGACATCAGGGGAAGCCGACTCTGCCATGCTACTGTGGTGTAGTAGCAATGGGGCGTGGTGTACAGTGGGCCAACTGAAGGTTTGAGGGAACAGGGGGACAGGAGTCAGGGATTGTCCTGTGGCCTTGGGTCTGGGCAGACCAGGGCACCGGGCGGGTCAGCAGAGACACAGAGGTCAGGAGAGGAGGGCTTCATGGAGGGCTATGGCAGTGGCTCACACGGAACTCCCAGAGGTCCTTGTGCTGGGCCGCCGGATCCTTCAGCTGCTCTTCCGCAGCCAACCTGGGGGCCAACAGCAGGGACAGGGCTCACACACCAGGCGCACAGCCAGCCGCATGGCGCCAGGTGCCTGGGGGCGCCAGATCCTGGCTGCTAGGGAGATGATGCCTGGGTAGAGAAATGATGGCTGCGGGAGAAATAACGGAAGAATAACAGGGAATAGTGGAGACATGATGGGAGGCGGACTGGGAGGAGAGACAGAGGCCTGAGATGGATGGGCGGTGAAGGGATGAGTGGCTGAATGGGGAGACAACCTGGAAGACGGAGACAGGGTGACTGCGGGGTCGGATGCTGAAGATGTGGTTGCCTGGCTAGATGACCCAGGTGGGTAGATGTACGTACAGGTAAGAGGTGTCTGTGCGGGCACATAGGCAAATGGATGCACACGCAGAAGCCAATGAATAGATGGCAGAGGCTGGGCAGCCAACAGGGAAAGACATAGGATAACACCAGTGGGTGCCATTTGTTCAATAAACAAATTGACAAGTGACTACACGCTGAGTCAGTCTTACCACTCCCTAACAATGGGCACTGGGGGAGTCTGGCCTGCATGCTGTATTTTATAGAACAGGAAATGAGGCGTGCCTACCAGAGATTCAGCACACTAACTCTTGTTCATTCCCCTCTCAGGCCGGGGGGAGCCGTGGGGGTCTGGGGCAGGGCTCTTACCTTGGAGCCCCACTTTCTCGGGCTTGGCGGTGCTGCTGGAGGATCCTCAGCGCCTCTGTGGAGAGAGGAAGCCGGAAGGCCCTGCCTGGGGAGAGGAGTGTGGGCGGAGGGCAGGGGCTCCAAGTGGCGTGGGGCACCCGGGACTCAGGGGTGTCCTGAAGTGAGGAGGCCACTAAAACAGCGGTGTGGGCAGAGGGGGGCATCCAAGCCCAGGATTCAGTGCGGCTCTCCTGGCCTCTCTGGAGAATGGGAGTTGGTGGGGCAGGGCTGGAATAAGGGCGATGCGGCAACAGCTGCCTACCTTGCTTTTTGTTCAGAACCTCCTCTAGGTGCGCGCGTTCTCTCCATTCACTGGAAAGCACAAGGCCACTTTTAGCCCCAGGGGCCATGTCTCATGTCCCCACTGCAACTTCATGCAAAAGGCATCGTCACCATCATAGGGCCCTAGCGGAGGTGCCACCCCACACCATCTTGCTGAGGACCATACTGACCCAGCTTCTCCCCTTCTCTGCCCGCTGTGCCTGTAAGTGCCTAAGGGGTGAAGACCCAAGAGAACGCGGAGTTTACACCGAGGGAAGCAAGACTAGCAAAAATCAAGTCAAGCAGGAATAAAGGCTCTGAAAGAGACATCAAGCAGTAGAATGAGAGGACAGAGAGATGAAACCCTCAAAGCAGGCCTTTCAGGGCCTTGTGAACCGAGAGCTAAAGGATGACATGAGGTAGCAAGAGGTCCTCTAGATGATGTGGGCTCAGAGCATTGCAGGCAAGGAACAGCCCATGTGAAGGTCCCGAGGCAGGTGCAAGAATATCAGGAGTGATCATAGGCTCTCTGGGTCCACTTTCGAGCCCCACTTACAGGAATCTAATTCCTTATTCAGGGCCTGCCAGAGACCTTGCGTCTCTCCCTGTTCCTCGCCGGATTTCTTCTTTGCTGGGCCAAGGAAGAGAAGAAGACACTGAGTGCAACTTTTCTCTTCTTCCACAAACTATAACGTCACATACACATCTTCAAACAGCCTCCCAGGAGGACTAGGTGTTCTAGATAAAGCACAGGCATTCAAAGTCCAGGCCCTATCTGCTGGTCTTGGCTGGCTGGCCCGAGTTACCTTGTTGAAGCTTGTAAATCCGGTGAATCAGGTCCTCGATCTGTGGCTCCAGGGTCCCCTCTGAAGAAAGAAAGAAGAATTGAGCCAGAGAAGGCAAATGCCTGGCTGCCTGTGAGGTGGGGTGGGGTGGGGTGGGGTGGGGTGTGGTGGGCACTGGTGCTGGGGCTCTGCTGCTTGTCCTTCAGTGAGTATCTCTGGAGCACCTGCGGTTTGCTGGGATTTACCAAGGGCCTTCTCAGGGCTCACTGGGTAAAGGTGGCATGTGCTGAACAGAGGCACATGAAGCCATTTGGGTGGCGGTCCCTGCTGTGAAGGGAGATACTGTGAAGTGAGGTATGGGAGAATAAACGGTAAAAAGGTGCTTTGCTTCTTGAGGGAAGGAAGGATTCTGAATCAAGCGAGGGAAGCAGGCCTTGTGGAGCCTGGGGGTAGAGGGAGGAGTGGGAACCATCAGAGTTGGAGGGAGCATGGGCTGAGGCACGTGTGCAGAGAAGTGGGGAGAGGCTGGTGTGGCTGGGGTCTAGCAGGAAGGTGGGGAGGATCAGGAACAGTGGAAAGAGAGATGACGCCGTCTTTAGGGCCACTGCAGGGGCTTATGGGTAGAATTCTGCATGTAGCGGAGGCCAGGGCAGACATTCCACCTGCCCTCCCGTGCTAAGAGTGCCAGCAGCCACTTCTATCAATATGAAGTCTAGCGCTGGTCTCAGCTGAGGAAGGAGGAAAACACTGCTTTCATATTGTAGGTGGCAGCTTGCAAGATTCCCCGTGACAGGGAGATTACTGTCCCTTTAGGGAGTCACTTCTAACTTCACACAGTGCCTCCTTCAGGGTTCTGTAGGAAAAGGCGTCCTCTTCTTCCCTCTTGGGCTCTAAAGATGGAGTCACAGAGCTGGAAAATAAGGCTGGACCACCTCTGCAGGGTCTCACTGCTGCATGTAAATCAGTCTGGAGTTGCTAAACTCAGGCCTCAGGTTGTCTGAGGTCAGCAATTCCACCTCCTGGGACTGCCAGAAGAGCACTTGCCATGGTGCTGCTCACAATAAACAAAACTCCCTGGAGGAAAGAGGTATTTGTGTTTTACTGAAGACAGTCAGGTCATCCATGCACTTCCAGTCCCTAGACATTTTCACTCCTGCAATTTCTGTGCATACTTTTAGTTGAGGCAGCAGCTCCAGTGCACGCAGACACAGAGTAGGGACAAGAGGGCTCTCTCATTGGCAGCAGACAGCTGGATGCGGAGAATGAGCAGGGGTCTAATTTCAAACCCAGCCAGCACTCTGCTCCAGCCCTGATGTGAGTACTGGATGCAGGCTTGTTCCCAGGTTCTTCTCAACAAGCAAAGCATGGGGGCAGAGCAGCCCGCACTGCCATTTGTACATAAAAAGGCAAGACAAACAGTATACACCAATGAGTACACATTTTTAAAAAAAAAACCTCTAGAAAGATACTTAAGAATGTTAAAACAGCTGTTGCTGGTTTATGGGTCAGGGAAGTGGCTGACTGTGTGTGTGTGTGTGTGTGTGTGTTCACGGTAGGTTTTCCCATCCTTTTAGGCTCCCTGAAGTTCAAACAATGGGAATGTATTATATGGGGGTGTACTTAAGCTATATAAGAGGGAGGAAATGCAATAAGATGGTTTGCCAATATTGTGAGTCATGGGGTCTGAGTGTGAACCATATCTGTTCAGCTCAAAACTCTGCCAAGAGTTAGACACAAGATACATGACCTTTCTGCAGCTTTTTCACCATTGCCAGCAAGTCTTCAGGCTTCTTCAAAAATTCAGGCTGACCTGCGGAGATGAAACCAGGATTAAGAGGGCCAGCGACAGCAAGGGAAGGCTTGGGCCCATCTGGACAGGGAGGAAGAAAGTCCCTGTGGGCTCTGCGGACAGCCCCGGGCTGGAGGCGAAGTGGAACTGATGGCCAGGTTTGCAGCCAGAGCAGCACCTGTGCAGGATCTGGCTCCTCTGTCCCTGAGGTTTCTGGTGTGTGAATCAGGGCCTCTAATGGTCAGTTACTCTGGGTGGGGTCAAAAGAAACCTCAGCTATCACCCTGGTGAGACTTGGTGAGGGACAGATACACACTCTGCTGCTGTTCAACAAAACGCAGTCAGGTGGGCAGGTTTCATTAAAATCCTTACTGCCCGTAATGTGAAAATTCTGATGAATTAATGCATCTAGGAAACGGTCATTCCTGGCTGCATACATTTAAAAACAGACGACTGCCTATTATACGACTTCTGATGGAAGAACATAACCCCGTTTATGAGGATTTGTTTTCCTAAAAGGGCTGCAAAAAATAAATAAATCAAAATAAAAACATACTACCTTTCCTATTTTAATAGTAACCCAGAGGAAACGCACAGGGCAGGTGACCACCAGTGGAGACATGATCAGCATCAAACTGGGAAACCCAACAGGAAAAAAACTGCAAAAAGACTGAGGGGGAAGGGAGACATATTAACACGACGAGGCATGTCTCAACCAGCGGCAATGAAAAGACCTCATCTGATCTGCAAACAGATGTGCTTTTCATCATACATACTTCTATATATTTTTAACGTGAGCCTTTGCCACTTTTCAAATTCAACAACACACAGGAAAATATTTTTATGTTATAAACATCTTAAGTGTTTTAGAACAATGATAAAAGGTCAAATCCCAGGGACCTGTACCACTCCAAAAAAAAAATTAGGCAGTGAAGAATGACAGCTCAAAAGTTGGAAGGAGGAGGCAAGAATGAGGGATAAAAAGATGATTTAAGCAGGATGTGTTCTGTGCAAATGCCAACTCCCAGTGATACATGCAGTCACTACAGACTACAAACACATACTAACAAAAAGTAAGTAAACAGAACAACTGCTCATAAACACACAATAGCTACAAAGAGACTGTGGAAATGCTTATCCAACCAGGGTACCCCGTGAAAAGTCTCTCAGCTTCAGACCTGCAGCTTCCTCATTCCCCTCCTCAGAGATCACTGTTTCAAGCTATATAATTCATATACAAATATATGTTCCATCTTCTATGGAAATGGTAGCGTCTCTTAGGTGATGTTTCATATCTTGCGTTCATTAGACAATGCTGCATAGTGTTTTACCTGTTTACGTAAGAGCAGTCTCCTACTTTGGAACACTTAGATTCTTTCCCTTGTTTTGCTGTTGCAGACAATGCCTATAATCATCTGTATTCATTTGCTCTTCTTCTGTACCAAGTATGGAGTCTTCTGAGTGACTGTCATCACATGCCTTTCTCTTTGGGGGTCCATATTTATTTTTTTGTTATTTAAGGACACCAGCCCTTGAATTATGGCCCACCATAATCCAGAATGACCTCATCTTAAATTGCTATATCTGTGAAGACCCTATTTTCAGATAAGGTCACAGTTTGAGGTTCTAGTAGGTACATATTTGGAGAGGGACAAGATTTCACCTGGTACACCATCCTTGCACTTTCTTCTTCGTGCTTGTGTCACAGTGTATCTACTCAGTACACCTAGGATACTGCCCAGGTGTCTTGATTACTTTTCTCTTGTTGCTGGGACAAAGTATTTGACCCTCAAAGTTAGAGAAGGAGAGGTTTATTTAACTTACAGTTTGAGGAAGTTTCCATTCATATTCAGCTGGCTCCAAGGCTGGGTGCTATGGCTAAGGGGCAGCTGTTCATGGAAGCCACAAGGGACAAGAATAAAAAGGGCAAGGACAAAAGCATGCCTCCTTCCCTCCCTATAATTGTATGCTAGCTACCTGCCCTTGGGTGTCTGTGGCATTCATACCGCCAATTCCAGCACTAGACAATGAACCAATCACAAACGCTAGATTCAGCCACTGTTGAAAAGCCCACCCTCCATGACTGCATGAAGCTTTGGGGGGACATCCAAACACAAGCCATAACACCAGACTACTTGCCACGTCAGAAGGAATGTGTATCAAAGTTGACTGATACCATGAAATTGTCTCCTACTTTCTTCAGGCTCACAAAGTAACTTTTCCATATCTTATTAGCTGTTATGATTTTTTTTTTTTTTGAGACAGGGTCTTGTTATGTAGTCCAGGCTGGCCGTGAACTCACAGTAATCCTCCTGCCTTAACCTCCCAAATGCTGGGATTACAGGCACGCACCGCCATTCCTGGCAGCCAAGTTATGTTTTTAATCATTTCCATTTTTTGCCAGTCTGGTAGACAGAAAATAGTTTCATTCCAAACTTTGTGGTAGTAAATATCAAAATTATCCTCATCTCTTCTGGATCAGAAATTCCATTCTTGGGAACAGTTACGGATGGTGGGCAACTGTTGTTTCATTATGCAACCTTAAACTGTGGAAGTAACCTAAATACATCTTAGGGGATTATTTACAGCACATTTGGAGCATGAAATTCTTTACATCCATTAAAATTATATGGTAAGTTATTTTTAACCTGCGATTAAGTTTTATTGAAATGTGTGGTGACCCATTTTTTTACATCTTTTTGCCTGGCCTGAAGTCTTTCATATATTACAATGTATTAGTTTAATTTTGCATTTTAATTTTCTAGTTACCTAAACTATAAACAGATATAGAATATGAAAATAAAAGTCTCCTGTTGCCAACTGCCTCTTCTCTAGGCCTGTCTCCTTTGCAGAATCACTGCCAGTTTAATGACAACATTCAAATCCTGTAATGTCATAGATTGCTTTCTTACATTCTTACCCAAATAACATTCAAGAATTTTACACATCACAGAAACATGTAAAGTTAAAAATAAAACTTTCCCTTCTCTTCTTGGGCCTCAATCTTGCTGTTCAGAGATAATCACCAGCAGCAGGGTGTTTCCTCTTGATACATTTTAATTACGAAGACATTGTTCATGTTTTGAAGTTTAGTGAATATATGGCAAGGTGCCTGTGATTTAATGTTTTACAAAAAATTTTGAAGAGATATGAAAGGGCATACAAAGCCATACCATGCTGAACTCCAATGTACTGACCCCTATCTAATAATTGTTAATATTCATCCATATTTGCTTCAGTTGTATTTTTATTGTGTTAAAGTATCTTCAAGTTTGGACAGGCTTCTTAACGTTTCATTTCTAGGTACTTCATGGAGTTTCAACTACTTAAGGACATTTTCTAGTGACCCCCCAGTCCTCCCCAATAAGGTGAATAATCAACCTCTAATATTACCCAACTTGGAGGCCATATAAAATTTTTCTTGATCATCCCCACATCTTTCACAGCTGGTTTTTGCAACTTCCTGCAAATGCTCCATCTGTATTTTTTCTCTTCACTTCTTTGCTGGAATTAGTCATAAGATAAAGCCAAGGGCTACTGATAAGCAAATCTTTTAAACAATCTAACATCTTCATAAAAAAAATGTTGAAATTCCATGTCACAAGAGAAAACAGTCTGCAGAGTGAGTTCCCTTTTAAATAGTTTATTTTGAAATAGTTTCAAATGTGCACAAAAGTTGTAGAAATAGGCCAGAGTGCTTCCACTTAACCTTTGTATCAGATTCCCTATCTTGGCTTTTGCACTGTAAGTTGTAAACGTTATGGTCCGTTGCTCCTTAAGTCTAATGTGTATTTCCTATATACAGAGAGAATCTGCAAAATAACCACAGTACAGCCATCAAACTAAAACTCTGGATAGTAATCCTGATCCAGTGTTGATGTATGATCCTTGGAGGTCTTCTCCCTCTCCTCCTTTATATTTTAAAATTACATAGGATCACCTAAATTTTTCCAAAAGAAATATAAATCACACAAATGCATCTACCTCTTCAACACCCCCAAAATTTGAGTCCCTTGTCCAGAGTTATCTGATAGGCTGTTAACTTTCACCTATTTTCTTGTGTAACACACAAAAGTCTATATATACTTCACATTTCTCTTTTCTATATCAGGCCCAGCTGGCTTACATGATTTTTTTTAAAAGAGCTCTTTCTGTGTCGATGGATAGATTTTTAATTTTTCATTTTTTTGAGAACAGGATCTCACTATGTAGTTTAGGCTGAACTTGAACTATGGAGCCCAGGTTGGCTGTGAACTCATAGCAATCCAACTACCTCAGCCTCCCAAGTGCTGGGATCATAGGCATTTGACACCCATGCCTGGTTGAATAATGATCTTATCCATTAAAAATTAATTTTATCTGCCTTTCAAAGAAAAAAAAAAAAAAGAATCCACAACTCTCCCTCCCCACCTCCCGGCACTCCAGTGTACATACAGATTTAGCCATTTCTGTGAATATTCCTTGTATTTGGCCTCTGTTAATACTCTAGCAATCACTCCTGGCCGTGCGAATATGTACTTTCCTATCACTCAGCATGGTGACTGCAGATGTGGAAAGCATTTTAGATGCTGCAAATACTCTTCCAAATTGCCCACAGCAAAACCTTTACTGGTCTGTTCCCCTCCAGGTGAGGTAAGAGAAGGTATGTATTGCCTCAGGATCATTGGCGCTAGATACTACCCCCTCCTTTACATAACTCATGTGATGGGTTAGAAATCCTCAGTGTTTTCCAGTATTCTCCCTTGCTGAAGATAATCACAAATTCAATTCTGAGTCAATCTGAAAGGTAGTGACAGTTTTTTCTTTAAATCACAGTGGTAGCTATATTATATACTTAACATATCTTATTTCTATCCTTTTTTTCTCTTTTGAAAGTTGGCTTTACGACAATTAAAGTAACTAAAGCTATTTCATTAATTACAAATTACAGAACACCATGCGTGTGCCAACTATGCATTGCTGTAGGTACTGGGGAGATGGCAGTAAACTGTCTTTGTTCTCATGGAGCTCACACCTCAGGACAGGTAATAGTCAAATAAGAAATTATCTTGATGTCTGCAAGCCTAAATTTGACAAGATGTAATCTAATGTGTTTATTATTATACTGATTTAAAGAGTGCAGGAAAGTGAGAGGTAAACGAAGAGCAGGAAATTCAATGTGTACTGAATCAGAATGACAGGTAAATGGATATTCCTCATGTTATTTTCTCTACTTGGCTGTATTTTGAAAATATCTTGTAAAAAATTGCTAGAGGCATACTAGTGGATTACCTTGGGAACACCCCTCCCCTCCCACGGGTCTACAATTTCCAAGTTTCTAGGCTAAATTACCACCAACACCTTACCCCAGCCTCACCTGGGTGATTAATTGTCATCATCAAAGTCAAATTTGAGAACAGCTGTCGGAGGGGAAAGCCATTCTCAATTAAGAATCGATAAAGTGTTATCTTAAGCTGGGTGCAAAATGCTGATATTGGGAAGATCAGCTTATTTTCTTAGGCGTGCCAGCAGCAAGATTATTTTTTCCCTTAACCCTTTTGCCCGTTTCATTTGAAAAGATACATACAAACTATTTATTGTTTACTGAAAGATAATTGAACAAGTCAGTAAGATTGCCAAAAGTTAACCTAGGTGATGAAAATGTGTATGTTATTTATTTCCATTTTGTGGAACAGTTCCAAGTTTCAGTAATAAAAGGTTTAAAATTTTACTTCTTTTTCAAAAAGCTACTGCTGCCATCATTTTGTTATTGTAACTACAGGGTCGAATCGTCCCTCCCTTCTGTCCCTGGGAGGGAAGAGAGCAGACCACCGGCCCTCACTACCTTCACCCTCCTCCACGGGTTCCGATGAATCCTCCTTCAAATGCTCCAGGTCCTCCGCCATTTTCCAACGCGAGTTTTGCTCTACTGCCTTTAACGATTGGTTTAAAAAAATAAACCACCCAGACTAGCGAAAGGTAGTGCGCATGTGTGCTAAACAACTCCCATTTGCTAATAGGGCACAGGCATCGGGTATCCACTGAGCACGCGCAGCATGCCACGCCCCTGCAGAACCCCACCACGCATGCGCATACTCACTAGCCCCCTAACTGCTTTTGAACAAACAGGAACAGTACGGTTGTACTGGGCAGTTGGGCAATGAGGTTGTACACACGTGTAAACTCTCTGGAAGATCTTTCCTTTACAGATTCTTTGTGTTATTGCAGGTTGCCAGCATCTGGGGCAAATGTGATGTGTAGTGGTACATGAGTTCGAATCCCTCCCTTTCCATTTGCAAATTTTCATTACGGAGCCCATGCGAGTTACTTGTGTGATGGTTAAGTAAGATGAGCTTTAGAAGCAAATTACACCTCCTTTCTGTATACCTTGTGTTACACAGGTGGGTATCAGTAGACCCTTTCTCATTAATATTTGAAGCAGCTGTCATTAATGTGGCTCATTTTGGGGGCAGGATTCAGACAAAGGGCAAAGGAATATTCCTGTGGGGCTTAATTTTAAGCCTTTTACGTAGTTTTTCTTTTTCCTTTTCCTAAATACCCTTAAGGCTGGTTATAGGCACAGGCTGATCCTGCATTCCCAATTCTAGAACCCCTACCACTCACCCTGGAGACCTGGCCCGCCCTGCGCATTCAGGGCTCAGTCCAATGGGAAAGACTTCTGAAGCAGGTTTAAGGGGACAGTCTCTGACAGAGGCTGGACCATCTTCCACGGTGAGGAGATGAGGCAGAGTGTGGAGACCTAGGATTTTCTCTAGAGATGCAGGTGCCTGAAGGGTCTAGAAGGGTTCGCTGCTGCCACCCATCTCCCATTTGTGGGCAGCTGTCATGCTTGCCCAACTGCTCGGGGAGACAGGTATCAGCTGCCAACAGATCCCCGACACATTTTCAGGGTAGAGACAGAAGGAAGAAACCAAGGTGGGCCACTCCCAGCAGTCTGAGCGCTACCATTCAGAGTCCAGTGAACAAGCCATTGTGGGGAGCCTGGTCCACAGAGCTGGCTGGGGGTGTGGAGTACTTGGGTGGGTATCGGATGAAGAGCCGGTCCTCCTCTTTCTTCACCCAGCGCAGGAGTTTGGTCACTACCAAGATGGCACCTGCTTTGGTCACCAGGGGGCTGAGGCAGGTATAGAGCTCGAATTTGGAGGTCACCTATGGGTTTGAGAAAAGGCAGAGTCAGGATAGAGCTGACCATGGACCTTCCTGTCTAACCTAACCCCAGCCCCACATTTGTCTCCTGCAGCCTGGAAGATGTACCTGGCAGAAATGCCCATGTGGTGCTGCTTCAACACTAGGCTATGAAAGGGAAGCTGATACTTTTGGGTCACTGATGGGCCAGGGGTTAGCTGAACTCACTGGCTTCAACTGGGTGGTTTCTCTTGGGCCGTCAGTTTATCTATGGGCTGGGGATAAAAACAACAATGCTTAATGTTCAGTAAATGATCACAGTGGTGCCTCGAATTTTACTCTTGCCATGATTCTGGTCACAAACCTAACTGGAGGAGAACTGAATCAAAGTTCCCTCAAGGTCAACACTGAACCTAATCACTGAATTTGATTCAGTTCTCATTCAATTCGGTTTACGAACAGAATCGTGGCACAAATTAAATTTGTGTACTGAGAGGCACCACTGTACTCTACCAAAGGCCCAGTTCTGTGATCTATGGGACTGTTTTTTATCATTCATAGCCTAGGCAAAATATAAAGAACTCAATTTCATCCTCACACCAACCTGAGAGACTGTCTTCAAAAGTGCCAAAGCCATGAGCCAATACACATGCACACCTGGTGAACTATTTGAGAATAAATAACACCAGAAAGACACAATAAATCAATCTACCATGTGATTCTAGATTAGTAAAGGCACATAGGATAACTGATGAAATCTGAATGAAGTCTCTGAGCTAAATATTATTGAACCAGCTTATAACTTCCTGGTGTTTGGTAAGTCACAGTGGTTTCGCAGGATGTTAACCTTTGGAGAAATTAGGTGAAGGGGTTTTTTTAAGGGAAGTCTTTGTACTATATTTTTGCATCTTCTAGGTCTAAAATTATTTGAACATTAAATCCTTAGCCTAGATCAAGTCTCAGTACATAGCAAATATACAACAAATTATTTAATAAACAAGTTGCAGAGCCTGGGAAAGGTTCCATTTCTATGCAATCAGGTCATCTTGATTGGCCTCCTTCTATAAGTGATCTTTACAGATCTGCAGAACATGAGAAGAGGCCCAGGAAAGAACGGACATCCCCAGAAAGGGCAGAGTGTGGGACCAAGCCTGTGGTATTCACAGAGTGCTAGGGACTCACAAGAATCCAAACTGCACTGGTGGGGAACAGAATTGGCAGGCAGTGATGGTTGTAAATAGGGTCTCTTGAAAGTCAAAGCTAGTATATTGGCTGTTAATGGAGGAAAAGCAAGCAGTACAGGCGTAATGTAGGGTTGGAGGCAGTAATGAATCCTTCTGAGGTTCAAAGATGTGTGTCCAACGGCACAGGTAAGACCTCCAGGTGAGGCACAGCCCTGGTGCACTTGGTGAGGGCTGCTGGGATGGAGGGGCTACATTTAGGGAAAGGAGGCTGTAAGTGGGAAACTGACTCACTTGGGGCCCCATCCGACTCACCCAGGCCAGCAGCGTCTCTTTTTCAGCCACGTGGTAAATGAGGCGCAGGGGTCTGGAGGTGCTGTGCAGGCGAGCGTGCAGGCGGTGGTACAGGTCCGAGAGCCGCTGCCGCTCCTCCTCTCTGCTGTATGGGGCCTCGAGCTCGGGGCTGCCATGATGGGGGGAGGTGGAGGACAAGGTTAGTCGAGGGGCTACTTGGCTGGCCTGTCTTCTCTCTGTCTAGGGAACTTAACCAAGTTACACAGCTGAGCGTTTCCTATTAAACCTGAGGATTCTCAGTGACTACAACCGAGCTTTCCTACATCAAACTAAGGGATTTGCTAAGTACGATGTTCTCTGCACTAAAATAGGGACTCATCAGGTCCCTATTTTATGACAGCTGAGCCTCTGTCATCAGAGAATCGTTCTTTCTGTTGAGAACATTCCTGGGTATCTTGTCTAAGTCGTATCCACAGGATGCTGACCCCCCTGGTTAGAAAATCTTTCTACTGGGTAACTAGTCATAGGCTCTGGGCCCACCTGGTAAACTGCGGCAGCTGGCGATGATGGTCAGGGATGTCCAGTGGCTTGTAGAGGAAGTGCCGGAGGCCAGGTGCACCCACAGCCTGCACGCTGTAGGCAGGGGCACTGGCTTCCTGGGAACTGGAGAAGTTGGCAGCTTCCCCGAGGGCACGCAGGGCACCCAGGCTGCGCATCCCGTCTTCCACCAAGCGCCGGCAGGCAGCCATGGCATGGAAGGCTTCCCGGTGGGTGCCAAGCAGCAGCAGGCAGATAGGCATAGAATCCAGGCGGGCCACGTAAGCGTAGAAGAAACCATCAGGGTTGAAGCGGGGCAGGCACACAGGTGCCCAGGCCTCACCCGCTGCAAAGGCTGGCGCCCCCACCCAGTCAAGCAGCAGCTGCAGGTCAGCTGGATCCAGCCGGCACTCGGCCAGCACGTTCCGTTCCTGGGCCGCTGTTATCAGTCGGCCGCCGACTGCCAGCACCGACAATGCCAGGCCGGGTGCCGTGCAGCGCCGCAGCAACGTGCCCAGTGCGTCCCGTAGCGGGCGGGCAAGCGGCACGCAGCGCACAGCTCCCAGGAGCAGGGCCCCGGGGTCTCGCTCCACGTTGTCCAGAAGCCGGTCCAGCGTGCGCTCCGAGCCAGCCAGCAGGCGGCGGAGGTCGTAGTTCTGCTTGTGTGCAAAGATGCGGGCCACACTTGCACGCGTCAGTGTGCTCACAATCTGTGCATGCACAGCTAGTAGCTCTCCTCGGAGCTGAGCGGCTGACTGAGGAGTCCGTGACATGGCCACCAGCAGCAGGGGACCCTGCTGTAGAAACACCAGCTTGTGGTCCTCTGGAGGAGGGCAGGAGTAGAGATGGATCAGGAGTGACCAAGCACACACACCACACCTGGCCCAATCCTCTGCACTGCTCTGGCACCTGCACTAGGGCAAGGACCAACTGGGGGAGTACAGACATCGCAGTCCCAATGGGATGTTAAGGGACAGCATGGACTGGAGGTGGTGGGGACAGTAAGATGGAGCCAGGACACCCAGCTCAGCCCACAGCCTACATAGCCACACTCTCAGACACAGGGGCATTCAGCTACTTAGAGATGCCAGTCACGCAGAGCCCAGAAGGCCAAACAGAGGATGGTGCTGACACAGAGTCAGACCCCTGGCTCACCTGGGGCTGGCTGCTGGTGCCTTGGGTGGTAGGCAGCCAGGCAGGCAGACACACCTCCCATGGCCGGCCAGCCAGCCTGCCACATGCCCTGTCATGGTTCCCATTCTGCTTCCCACCCCTTTGCTCACCGGCGTAGATGGCGCGGATATTATCCCCAGCGCTCTGCACGAAGGACACAAGGGCTGTCATCACGCCCATGGTAGCTGACAGCGCCTCCACGCTACCATACCGTGAATAGATGGGCTTGCCAGCCTCGCTCAGCACAAAGACATGCTTCCGTTGGCTGCGCCAGTCCTCGTCACTGGGGTCCCCACCCTGGCCCCCACAGCCACTCTCTGGGCCATGAATGGGACTGCTGTCTGAGGCTGCAGAACTCCAGTGTTCACAGGTGCTTGATGGGACTTCTGGCTGGGGCAGTGGTGAGAGGCAGCCGGGTGGCTCATCCTCAGCTTTGGGTCCTAAAAAGGAGCTCCTGGTGGGTCAACTGCCTGTAGACCCCACTAATCCAAATGGGGCTCCCAAGGACCCACCAAACCCTTTCCCGCCCCCCTACAATCTCTGTGTGTTGATAAAGACCTCTGAGTATCTCCCTTGCTTCTCAGTGACTGGTGACTCTCAGTGGGAGGGCTGGGACCTCTCTAATGATATCTACTAAGTTCCCACAATCCCCCAAAGCCCCAAATAACCCAGTTTGATTTTATTTCATTCACTAGATTCTCTGAATCTCTATATGTCAGTTATTCTCTTTCAATTGCCATTTCCAAGTCTTCAAAGCATCTCATTGTCTCTCAGTGACCATTAATATCATATTCAGTGACCCATTAACTCCTCTGACCCATTATTTATTCTCCTGATATCTATGTTCCCCTTCGTGGCCACCATTATCACCCACTGATATCTGACTTCCCCACCCTCTGACTCTCTAGTCTTTTATTTTCATGGGTATCTACTGATCTCTGACTCCTTTTGACTCTCTTGGTCAACTATTTGTATTTTGAATGATATTCATTATTTCTCCCAATGACTACCATTAACATCCACTAACAAGCTAGGTACACGGAGGCAGGAGGATTGTCAGTTCAAGTCCAAGCTTGACAACTTAGTAAGCCTCTGTCTCAAAATATGAAATACAAAAAAAAGAGGGAAGAGGCTGGGGTTCCGGGTTCAGTGTCCCATACTGGGGGGAAATAAAGCCATTAACATGTAGGTGTTCAGGACTCTAACTCTTATTCACTTCCTCTATTTGCTTCCACTAAGATATTAACACCCTCCCAAGGACATCTCATTAACATCACTAAATCACTAATGTGTGTCTTTAAGGTCTCAGTGACTGCCCTGACCCACAAATTATTTTACTGATCTTCAGTAATGTAAATAATGAGGGCCCACCAACACTCACTGATCCCCTTTTCTATTACAATGACTTTATAATAATTTCGACACCCACTTCCTTCACTCCACCAATGGCCACCATGAATCTCACTTCATCCAGGACTTTTCATGACTTCAACTGTTGTTTTTCTGTTATGGTTTGTGTTCGGATGGCTGACCCAAGCCTCATGTAATCACAGACACAGCTGAATCTAGCATTCGTGAACAGTTCATTGTCTAGCACTGGGATTGGTGGTGTGAGTGCTAGACCCACCCAGGGGTGGAGCAGACATACAATGTAAGGGCAGGAAGAAGGTGTGTCTTTTCTCTTTTGCAAAGTTCCCTCTTGCTGTTTTGTGGGGACCATGAATGGGTAGTCCCACCATGCCACCATGCCTTGGAGCCAGCTGAGTATGTACTGAAACCTACAAAATTGTTAGAAATAAACCTTTCCTTCCCCAATTTTGGGTGTCAGGTATTTTGTCTCAACAACCAGAGAAAAGTAACTAAGATACCTCGATAATCATTATTAACATTCATGAAAACCCACAAGTTTAGTAACTCCTACTACATCCTGACATGCCCAGTTATTTCCATTGATGTCTACTGATTCACCCAAAGACAGTAATTATCCATTTGCAGCTATGTCTAATTTTCCCATAAAATCTCAGTGACCTCCTTTTCCCCTCAATGGCATTCAATGACACCCCCACATCTCCAGATACCAATTACTCCTCCTAATAACTGCCAGTCCATGCCAGTGATTCCCAAATCCTAAAAAATCCCACTTATTACTCTCACTGATGTCTTCTGACATTGCTCAGTGACCCCATTGATGTCCACTAATTCTAAAACAACTAATAAACAATGTTTTCCAATGATGTCCACTGATTCCCCAGTAACACCCTTACACATATACGAACTGGTGTTATAAATCTCCCTCCTCTCCTCAGTGATCACCTAGTTCTCCAAATCTCACTGACCCTCTTCCCCCACTGATTACCATTAATACACATTAACATTTGGTTCCTTAACAATCCCCTCAAATCCTCTACTGATTCTTCAATAATGTAGGCACTGAGTGCTCAGTAGTCCCCACTCATTTCCTTTCCCATCGCAATGATTTTATACCCCAGTGCGCCCAAACACTTAACTTCTAAATAGTTCCTCCTTTGACCCTATTCGTGTTCATTAACCTACATACCTTAAGCCCCGCAGTGGCCCTCTCTGGCACCAACCAGACTCTTGTTGATTATGAATCACCTGAACTCACAGAAAATAAATTCTGGTTTGCCGAGAACTGAGAGGTTTCTGGGATAAAGGTTTTCCAGAGCTAAAATGGATATTTTCCTAGACAAACAGGGACGGTCCCTCTCCTTACGTTTGATTCCCCACAACATGCATCTACCGGGACCACAGAACTGCACTTGGTGAACACCAGCTGATACCTACTGACTTCCTTTTAATCATTTAAACTACACCAATGAGTCTACTATTACCTCCTACTGGCGTGGCTACGGTTCAAGCTACTTCCCTGAGTCCCAAAGACTCCTGGTTGATCTTCCACTAATCCTCTTTCTCCCTCGCCCAATATGTCCTCCCCCATGCGCGCTTTCTTTCCAAGACCCTAGAGAGGGCAGCGTATACCTGCTTCCTCCGGGTCCGCGTCTCCGGGATCCGGCGGGCCCGACGGAACTCCACCATCTCCAGTCTCCTCACTAGTGAACTGCGTGCCCTCCAAGTCCTGCGTGTCCTCCAAGTCCTGCGCGTCCCCGGGGGCTGGGGCAGCAGCGTCTCCGCCGGCCTCCATCTGCACATCCCTGGGGGAAAGGGGAATCGAAGGTGACAGGCAGCAAAAGAAACTTCTCAGAAGCCTTTACAGAGCCAGGCCCCCGGGACACATTCTCAGTGCTTGCTTCCCACACGGCTTTCAACGGGATGAGACATTCAAAATCATGTCCAAATACTTGTAACCCTCCAATGCTTTCCGAAAAGAGAGGCTCTAGTAGCCTGAGGGAAACAAAGCTACATAAACACCTGTTTTAAGCCCTGTATCTCAACTGATCCTGACTCCCGAAGCCAGGGCAGCACCACACTTCCGGGTGCCGCTGAGGTTCGGCCACATTTCCGGAAACGCGCCTCACAGGTGACACTTCCGGTTATAGAGCTTCAGTCGCTCCCCGGGACACTTCTCTCCCGCAACCCCCTCACCGTTACGATGGAGCACGCCTCTCCAGGATCTACTTCGGATCAAATCTGGAACCCAGTGCACCGCTTTTCTACTGTCCCAAGGAACCTGCTGGAAGTCGGAAGCCGGGCGACAGCGGCCCACGTCTCTCACCCTGGCTGCAGGCGTGAGGGGGGCGCGGATCGTGTTCAGCCAATCCTGGAGCACAGAGGGCGGGCCTTTCTTCTTCTGGCTCAATCCGGGCGAGTCTGTCACCTTCCTCCAGTCCAGTCCGAATGGTACCCAGACCAGTGCTTGGTATCTGCTAGTGACGTCTCCCTGGGCTCACGAAGGCTCCAGTTTTTTTCTCTTCTCACTTGAGGACTTTTACAGCCTAGGCCCTAAAGGATACTCGCGCCGGTCCACTAAACGTGTTCCCCCACAACTGAGGTAACTTCATTCTTCTTTAACCTCCAAGAAAGGCTGGAACGGGGTAAGAGTCGGTGGGATGCTTGACAAGCAGTTGTTGCGTCCAATCGGAGTGCGGCGCGCAGTCTGGTCGGCCTATGGAATTTGGATCCTAAAATAAGAGGCGGACCTGTTGGAAATGGTAATTATTCGTGGGTCTCCGTGATCAGCCAAAGGGCAACGGAAGCTCGACCTCCGGACACCCTTGTGGTACGGAGAATGGAGTTGTGAAAGTAAAGGTGCAGGATAAACAGATGAGCAGAAGTTCACCCTGACATCACTTTGCTAAGTAAGGTGGGGGTCTGTGGGCGGAACCATGCAGATTAGGCTTCCAGGCCAAACGGGGAGGATTGCGTTGGTGGGCGTGGCTTTGAGGAGCTTCTACGTCTTCGTTGGCTGAGGACCGCGCCGCACAGCCCTCTGCACATCACTATTGGCTGACTGGACAAGGGGCGGGTTCGACGGCCCGCGGCACGCTCCATTGGCTTTGAAAGAAAGAGGAACGCTGAGGCCGGCTAGGAACGTCCAGTCCCGGGCAGCGTGAAGAGCGGTGCAACGCACGAAACGCTGCGAGGGGCTTGGGCAGCCAGCAGAAGGCGCTCCAAGCTGGCTGTTTAAGAAAGGGCAAGCGCGGGTGCGGGCCTCTAGCGACTCAGGCTCTGTCTCTGAGTGACTCTTTAGATCCGTGTTTCTGCATCTGTTTGACGCTCTCCAGGTTGCCTGAGCTTGGTCCTCCGCCAGCTGAGTAACACCGCACACCCAAACCCACTAGGTGAAGCCCTAGAAGGCCTGGTCGTTTGGAGCCACAGCTCTTTCACCTGGGGACTGAATTCTGGGTAGGGGCACGGATGGGGCAGCGTGGGAGGGCGCTGCAGGCATCTCCTGATGTTGGACTGGCCACACCCTGGGCGAATGGGAAGTCACTTCCCGGGATAAATTTGGGATTGTGTAAGAGGTTTCCAGGACCCTTTAGCATCCCAAGTGCCCTAGGCCGTGGCTTTCTTCCTGTGAGACACCGACTCAACCTTATAGACCTGTGGGCTGAGGATCTCTTGGGTTGAAATGACTAAAGGTGCTTAGCCTACTTTGAGCCATTGCTAAGTGGAAGGTTTTGGTGCTAGTTATTATGATTTTAATTATAATTAAGACAATGAAAACCAATTACAGATGTGGAGCTTTGATATATATAATAGGTAACATAAGTAATATATACTTACTATAACATAAAAGCAATATATAAATTTATGTATAATATAATATATATTTATTATAATACAATAAAAACTGTATATACAAATCATGTTAAGAACCACACGATAACTTATAAGAAAATGTACATAATACATAAATGTACAGAAAAATATATAGATGCAGACAGTAAAACAATTTTATAAGAAATGTATATAGCCAACAATATACTGTTAGTATTCTTTATAAAGTAAAATTGATAAAACATGCTGAATTTTAAGTAATTATATGACTTAAGCATTTACTGATTTATGTAGTTAAAATGCACATGAATGTAGAATATAAAGTGACACTTTGTACGCAGCTCTTAGGCTTATGAACTTACTTTAGGTTGGTGAAGAGTATGCACTCTAAGACCAGGTAAAACATTTCTGGTATGCAGTGTTCACCAGGTATCTCAGACAGGTCACTGTACCCTGGCTAGAGGTGTTCAGACCTCTCTGAGCCTGGCTTTTGTCATCAGTACAGTAGTGATGTCAGTAGTGGTACCTACCTTACATGGATGTTCTGGGTATTAAATGACCCAGTTTTACACCTAAATTAGCACCTGGTACGTGTTTGGCCATGACAATGTTACTTTATTAAATATTATTAAATCTTATGATTGTTATATGATAATTCATATGTATTGTAACATATATATATATATATATATATATATATATATTACACAAATTATACATAATATAGATACTGAAATTATAGTTCCACAACACTGATTGAGCATGGGGATATGTTAAGGTGTATAGCAGTATCCCAGTCAGATGGGCGCTTAGGAAGCCAGACGGTCAAACAGATGGAGCAACCTCTGAACATACAAAGGCCCAGGCAGGCAAACTATCTCCTAGCCAGACAGACAAGAGAGCCACCAGGTAACAAGATGTCTGGTGAAGAGTGGTCTCAGTATTATGAAGATGGAGAGGCTCAAGATGCTAACTCATAAATCATTAAAACAAGTGTCACATTGGAGAGAATTCAAACCAAGGACCAGGTGCGTCCTCCTTTCTGTGACTGGTGTATCTCTGTGTTGTAAATTTTAGATTATGTTTTTGGAGGTACAGTTGCATTTTTCACCTATATTTTACTGATCCTATATCTCAACAGAACTATACTGCAAGTAAGCTCCTTTTTAAAACTTTTGCTAACTTGTTCTGTGAAAGAAAGTGATTGATTTTTTTCAGGGAAAACAGCAGAGGAAAGAACACCAACAACACAATCTCTTATCTGAAACACTTAGCACCAAATGTGGTTTGAACTAACACATTCTCCAGTCTTAGGTGCATATGGAATAGATTATAGAATATATGGAATATATTATAGCCCTAGTATGGGCTGCACAGTGCCTAGTAATCACACTTCTTATCTCTCCATAAGGGTGATAAAGGTGGAACCACCTCGTGTGAGCACACTTCACATTTTGCTGCCATTGAATTTACAAAAGATTTTCATCTATGAATTTTATGACAAACCTAAATGGTAAAAATATACTCACTGGCATCCCATCAGCAATGAACTGTGAGAACAAGAAATATATTTAAAGAAACAATGGCCCCAAATTTTCAAATTGATGAAAATTATAGGCATAGGTTTGAGGAACTCAACAAAATCTATTCAGGGTAAAAATCAAAAGTTCACTAGGAAATATTACCAATACATTGCTGAAAACAAGGGAAAATGGCAAAATATTGTAAAGAAAAAGTAAGGTATGTTACATACACAAGAACAAAAATGAGTTAAAGCAGATTTATGAAAAAACTTGAAATCAGAACTAAAGGAAAGTTATTTTTATAAAGAAAATATAAATATATTAAATTTGTATTTTATACTTTGTAAGATAATCTTTCAAAATGAAGGCAGCATAAACATTTCAAAGAAAAGCAGCAAGATTTTCTCACTAGCAGGCTTGCACACCAAGAAAAGTTTAAAGACAATTCTTGAATGATGGATGTTAAATAAATGTAGTTGGAAAACTAATGTACATAAATGAATGAAGTGTTATAGAAGTGATTATCTAGGATGTATTAAAAAGTGTTAACTTTCTAAAATATAACTATCTAAATTAAAAAAACAGTATATCATATGGTTTATAATATTTGTAGAAATGATACAAATGACAGCAACAGTACAAAAGATGGAAGTCATAAATGATAGTACCTTGTTGTAATGTTCTTATATATTATTATTTGAAATTACACTGTGATAAAGAAGCATTTGTTAACCATAAGGAAAAAAAGGATACACTTCAAAATGCCAGAAAGTAATAAGCCTAGAATTGAGAAAAGGTAGAACCATAAATATAAGCAATCCAAGAGAAAGATGAAGAAGCATAACAAAAGAATAAAGGACAAACATAGGACAAATGGTAAGGTGATAAGCATTATGTATTTGTAACTGAATGAAGTATAAGTCAACAGTTCAATTAAAATACAGATTGTCAAACAGTGAATAACAGCAAGGTCCAACTATATGCTTACTAAAAGAAACTCAATGTAAGAATATGGTCTACAAAAAATATAAATAAGGACCTCCTTAAATACACAAAAAGATATGGTTTAAAAGTACACTGACCAAAAATCTTAAATCACGTGATGACATTATGAAATCAGACAGATCACCATAGCACCAGAAAATAGATATCAAGATAAGTGATACTAAAATGAGGCATATCACCATGATGGAAAGGTCAATCCTTGCTTTCACTTGGAAGACATAATTAAACTAAATAAGTACACATCCAAATACAAAACTATAAAGTACACGAATATTAAACTGACAGCACTGGAAGGAGAAACAGACAAATCCAAAACGACAGAGATTTCAGTGCTACAAAAACTGATAAAATAGGAAGGGCAGACAAAAGCTAAGGGCATAGAAGATGTGAACAGATACAGGCAGAAATGATTTAACTGATGGATAAACATATTCCACCCAGTCATGGTGCAGGAGACATTCTTTTTCAGTACTTATGGCACATTTACAAGGTAGACAGCGTGCTGAAACATCAAATGAGTGTAAATACATTTTTAAAAAGTTAAATCATACAGATTTCTCTTCAGTCACAACATGGAAATAGCTCTTTTGCCAATGAGAAGGGGACAAGGAAATAGAGGTGGGAAGGAGGGGAAGAAAAGCGGATGTAAAAAGAATTAAGATGGGTTATGTCCAGCAGTAACTCTTCCTCATGAATACAATTATGTTTTGCAAACATGTAGCCATAAAAATTTAAATGAAAAAGGAATTAACAAGAGGCATCTTGGAGTGTTCAAGATAATCAGAAATTAAGTCATAGTGTTTCATATTAACACATGAATCAAATAATAAATACTATAGGATATTAGAAAATATCCTTCACTAAATAAAACTAAAAACACAACAAAAATTTGGAGGATGTAAAGTGGTGCTAATAGGGAAATTTATGAGCACATGCTTAAAAATATATGAATATTATAAACATATAACTATATTCATATAAATATATGAAGAAATGCCCATAATTAATGTTCTGCTCTGAATTTAAGAAGTTGGGAAATGTAAAGAAAAATTAAATGTGAAATAAGAAATAAAGAAATAATATGGAGTGGAATTCAGTAAGATAGAAAACAGAACCAAAAGAACCAAAGTAAAAGTATTTCGTTTTCCAAAATGTCCATGTTACTAAAATTTGTGCATAACTAATAAGAGGGGAAATAAACTGTCAATTCTGGAATTGAGTCACGTGACTAGAGAGCCTCTAGACATTACAATATAATATTACAAATTACCTTTGAATTTTTTTTTTTAGGGAGGTATAGATAGATACGTATGTTCAATCACATCTGAGGAACTCGAAACCTCAAATTCCATACTAGAGTTAGTAGGGATCAGCCAGTGTGATTCACAGATGAGAAAACTGGTGGAGAGGAAGAAGTGACTGGCCTGGGGCCACCAGAGGGTAAGTGAGGAAGGGCTGACCCAACAGCCCGCCCTAGACTTGTGCCTCTGGCTGGACAAAACCAGGCTTTTGCTATTGTTCTCCCCTCAGAGGAGATTTGAGGGGCGTCCCTTGGAAAGCGGACACGCAAGCAGATTTCTGCGGACCAGTGAGGTTGCTGCAGAAGGAAAAGGGGACTTCATTTCTCTGCTTACATCCATACGGTGGTCTTTCAAAATTGACCAGTAGGTGGCATAAAAAATCCACGCTTCTTGGACATGTAGACACCTGAAGATTCTTGAACTTTGAAAATATAGAGAAGCTCTGAGATCAGCTCCTCTGCCTATCGAGCGTGAAGAATTAATTAGGCACCCTCGCATTCTCTGTGAAGAGCGCACTGTTAACAAATTAGCTCACCTGACCTCCTTGCCGCAAACTCGAATCTGTGAGTCTCTCAAGGCTAGTTTATCTCCCTCTTCTCTATATTAGAATCCATTACGAGTAAACAATATACTTTAGAAAATACTTTTGGAAGCGCTTGAATGTGCCATTTCATGTTTTTCTACTGGAATTTTCTGGAAAATAGAGATTATTGACCAATCCAAAGTGATTTCTCAAATGTCTAGAACAATGGGTGAAAGAATTTTTGCAAAACAGAGAGTTCATCTGTCCCTGAAATTAATTCAGTACTATACATTTAGCAGTAATAAGAGGTGACATTTATTCAATACTATGTGGTGGGTACTCTATTAAGCACTCTATCTACATAAATTTAATTGTTCCAGTCAATTCTATGCTGCTATAACAAAATACTATAGTATTTATAATAAAAATAAATTTATTTTCTCATAATTTCAAAGATTGGTAAATCTAAGATCAAGGGATTGGGATTTGGTAAAGGTCTTGTCACTGCATCTTCCAAGGGCAGAAAGTTCAGACAGAGAGAGAAGCACGAACTTGACCATTCATGATGAACCTGCCCCCTACTCAGTATATATCCAGAGGAGCTCAGTATTCTGAGGAATAGGCAGTACATACTATGTACCTGATGGACTTCTATGCAGTCATACAAGGATGAAATTCTCTCATTTATAAGATGGATGGAAATTATAGAAGGACACTATATTAGGTGAAATAAACCAAGCCAGAAAGATAAATATCACTTGGTTGCACTGTCGTATAGAATCTAAAATTTCATCTCTCAGAGGCTGAGGAGAATGGGAACCAGCAGAGACTGGGGAATGGTTGGTCTGTGCGTCCTGCATTGCAGCTAGGTAGCAGGAAGAAGTTCCAGTGTTCGAGGACTATAATGCATTGCATATTTTAAAAAAAGTAGAAGAAATTATTTTTAATGTTTTTCTTCAAATAAATGCTGAACATTTGAGGAGGTAGAGAGGTAGATATTCTTATCCTTATTTTAACATTATACAATGTATATGTGTACATTTTACACAAAGTAAAAACGGTACATACAAACTCATATATATATATATATATATATATATATATATATATATAATTTTTATGTTGTTTAAAAAATAAAACAAAGATATAAAGTACCCACTCCTGCACTAATGAGCGTAATACATCTATAATGAAATTAATCCATTCATCAGGGTAGAATGTTTTAGGTCTGACCTCTCAATATTGTTACTATCATTAAAATTTATTGGAACTGCATTTCAACACAAATTTTGTAGGGGACAAATATTTGAATCATAGTGATGGTTTTCACAACAATCCTATGAAGCATTCTATTCTATATTAAACTTTTTTTGTTGTTTTTACTAAACAAGATACTAGTAGAGAGTTCAAATAACTTGCTCAAGGTCATGTAATTAAAATGTTTATGACTATTTATACTGTATAGAGTTAATACTGTACTGTTTGACGTTAGCAACATTGGGAATTTTTTTTTGTTTTGTTTTTATCATCGATACCAGGGATCAAACTCACGACTGCCTGCTTGCAAGGCAGGCACTTATTCCGCTGAGCTAAATCCCCAGCCCCCAACATTGAGCCTTTGAATTCCAACAAAACTTTGCTCCCTTGACCTCGTGACACCTACGCTAATATCTTTCCATTCTAGAGCAGTGGCAATGACCAACAGTTTTAGCTGTGTCTCTCTGAGCCAGGATGCTACAACATTAATGCTTGTGGGAAGAAAGCTGGTGGTAGGAGCCAGGCAAATGGGAGCTGAGTATTTTGTGCTAGGACTGTACAGCTGGTTCCGGGTTCCATGATCCTCTGTAGTGTGACCGATGAAGCAGTCACATCACACACCCAGCAGCTATAAGGAATCAGCTCCTGTCTGTCCCTCATCTCCTCCCCAGGTGAGACGCTGCCAAAGTTCTTCCCACCTGATGAACATCCCTGGTGGTATATCCGGCGGTCCAAGACCTCGCAGAACAGCTCGGCATTCCTGGGACACAGCAAGCTTTGTCTGTGCCTCCTTGGTCTTGTGCCTAGAATATAGCTCCCTCCCACTGTTTCCTGAAACTCACTCATGTGGGTAGGATTCCTGGTTGTAAGTGAGGAGAAACTAGTTTTGAAAAGAGGCCCCTAGGAAAGGAGTTAAAATGAATCTCAGAACAGACAGTGTAGAAAGCAGCCGGACTTCAAGGGGAATTGGGGAGAGCCTGAGACTTACTCTGCCCTCTGCTTGTACTTCTGTTACTCAAATCTGTGATCGCTGCCTCTGTCTCTGCCTCTGTCATTCATATATATATATCCTTAGTTGTTTCTCAGTCCCTTGCTTTTTTCAGTTTCAGACTAAAAATCCAGTCCCTAAAAAAGCTCTCAAATCATCATGTTTAGGGTTCAGCCATGCAGGATGTTCTGACGCGCTGGCTCTGTTTCCAAGTCCCTTTGCAAATATCAGATGAACTCAGTTCTGGGGCTCATCTCCCACCATCAGTGGACACAGCAGGATCCTGGGTTACAAACACAGGTTCTGGAATCCTATCCCTACTGAATGGGTGGAAGTTGCTGTAGGAAAGAGTCTCCAAATCCAGAGAAGCTTTTCTTTCTAGTTTTGCTTTGAAAAGCAGAACAGCAAGGGGTGGCAGATGGTATCTAAGAAGCCATGACGTAGCTGTTATACTTTAATGGAGGATTTCCATTGAGTATCCAGCCTTTCTGGGTCAGACAAGATCCCAGCTCAGGCCATACTGATTGGTTTGTGGAAGGGCACGTGACCCAACACGGACCAATGATAGTCCTCGTTCAGATTTTTTCAACCTGAGAAGTGAAAAGGCTGCCTCTCTTCAGTAGGGAGTTAGCAGATGCGAGCCTGGAGCTTTAAACCCCCACTCCGCCCTATAAAGGGAATCCATGTGAGAAATGATGCCATCTAAGGAAGCAGAACTGTGAGGTGGACAGACAGACCAAAAGGCCAAAGGAGCCTGACTCTTTGGGTCAAGACAGCCCAGAAGCCATTATTCTGCAATTATGAGAGTCCATAAATCCTTTTTGCGTAATGTACTTTGAACTGGTTTTCTGTCATTTATGATACAATGCAATAGTTGTAACCCACAGCAGGCTCTGAGTGTTTAAACATTTCCTTAATAGTACATTACTCTACTTGTCTAGATCTTCAAAGCAGGTCATCGAAATAATCAGCAACCGAACCCCAGAATGTAACTATGCATCACTCTGCAAAGTAGTTTTAGTATGTGGCGCTATGAAGAGTAATGTTTGGTACTGCATCATTAAATAATTCATAGGTTTAGGAATAATATCTTTTTATTATGTATGTTCTCTCAAGTGAAACTTTTAAGGACAAGAGCCTGACATAATTTTTGTAAGAATAATTGCCTGACTTATCAATTCCACTAATTTATTTAAGCCTAATATTAGGCATTCCTGCAAAAACTAGATTAAAATATATTTATCTACTTATTTATAAAATATATTTATCTATGATGACACCCATCACACCTTATAGTTTTAAAGTCAATAATTTGTTCTTTCTAGTTGTATTGTGCCCTACAAATTCCATATTACGTTTCTATCATTCGCTTTTGGATATGAATTTAGCTATTAGAGCAGAATCAAAGTACCTTGTGACTTGGAATATTATGCAAAGACCTTAAATTTTCATTCTCTTGGGCTTTAGAAGTCTTTGTCTTGTTTTTTCTGTCAGAATGGGGCAGCTCTTGCTTACTTTAGATAAGGCTGCCTCACACTTCCAATATAACCTGTTAATTTTAGGAGACTGTAAGCTGGCTGTAACCCACATCCTCAGAATCATCTGTGCCTTTTTAAATGGAAGTGTACCCCCACCTTTGTTTCTCTCCTAGAAGCTGGCTTGCTATTCCTTCCCAGCATGCTAGTTCGGGTTTCACTTGTCTTTGACTACACACAGCCTGCTTTAGTTGCATTTAGGGAACACTCTCTCCAGCTGCTCAGGTGTGACAATGTTATTTTATTTTTATTTTTAGAGGTGACTAAGAACCCCCATTCAGTCTGAATTACTGATACCCACCTGGGCACCAGGGAATCTGTACTACAGAGTGGTCTGGGTCTACTTATTTCTCTAAGGAAGGGAGCAAGTAAAGCCTCAGGGAAAACTGACAAATGAATTCCATGTGTTTGGATGACACCTTTTTGGCTTTATGACCCTTTCTTTTCCACAAGCCCTCAAGTGTGGTGGGAGGCTGACCTCTGCCACCTGTCTACTTGCCTGGGAATTGCCAGATAGAACCCAAACCTGAGAAAAAAAACAGGATCAGAGTCCAAACAACAAAAGTCAGCCCCTAGACCTCCAGAGAAGTCTCTGATTTCTGCTGACTTCGTCCTCTGTCCATTTCCATTTCCTGACCTGAACAAAGATGTACGAAGATAGGCTGAGTGGGCTGGGCTCTTTCCATTAAATTTCCAAACAGTTTTGAAATGTTCCAAGAGCCTTATAAAGACTAGAGGGCTTATACAGATTGGGAGTCTTCACAAAGGTAAATACACAATTCATGCCCTTGGAGGATGTCTTCTAATCCAGGGAACTAACCTAAAGGGTGGAAAAGAGAACTTAATGATATAGGGGAATGAAACTTCCAACCTACTAGATGTCTGGTAGGAGTTCATGTGCTCTAAAATCAAAGAATGAATTTTAGGAACAATGGAGGTTAAGTGTAGAATATATTTATTGAGAGAAAGAAAGCCTTTGCCTGAGAGAGACAGAAGGGGTTTCGAGTGAGTTGCCAAAGACTCTGTCTTTTCCAGGGATTTTTATAGAGTAAAACCACGAGGTGAGACGGTTCTAAAATGAGGAAAACCTGGGAACTTACAAAGTGGACATAACGGGGGCAGAACTATGGTTAACCAGTAAGATTAATTGCTCAGGTAAAATTGATTAATTGGGGGACAAATGGAGAAGCCAGTCGACATGCTTCCAGAGCAGTGACTCTTCCCCTAGGGAGTTGGGATAGTGACTCTTGGCTTCCTCAGGGTGATAGAAACCTATTTAGAATATCAATTCTTAGGATGTAAGTGCAATTTTTTTGATCTTTTGTCTTGAGGCCTGGCCTACAGCAGGAGGTATCTGTCTTCCCCACAGTTGCAAAGTATCAGGGCTTTTGCACGGCTCCTTCCAGGACCTAGCTCTCTCTGACTGCCTATAATATTTCTATCTAACTCAGTTGTGTGTTTTGCTGGCTTTAGCTTAAAAATATCAATAGTTATTATAAAGTCTCATAAAATTATTTTCAGGTAGATCGTATGTATAAATATGAAAGATAGTTCAGCAGTGATCTAAAATAATACAGAAAGTATTTACATGATTTACTGGTTGACGACAGTTCAGTAGGACACGTACACACATTTACACTTAATGTGACAACATTATATACTGCCAGGTGGTTTTACATAATTTAACTTTCTACTCACATGATCATGCCATTTCAGAACAACACCCCACTCTCATAGCTTGAAAAGTAGAAATTCAACTTATGACTGGCTAATGACTTTGAAAATTCAGCTGGGGCATGACTAGACTGGCAAGCTGAGCTTTGCAGGTCAGGACAGCCGAGGGAAAGTTGGCATTGCAGTCTCAGGTTCAAAGTAATCTGGAGGCAGAATTCCTTCTTTCTTGGTGGGGGTGAGGGCATATCTGTGAGTTGGATATGACTTTCAATGGACTGAATGTGGCCCACTCATAGGCAGTAACTTGCTCTGCTTAAAATCTATGATTTAAATGTTAATTAAATCCAAACATGCCTTAGCAACGACATCTAGACTGACGTTTGAGTAAAAATGGGCACCATGGCCTTGCCGAGTTGACACAGAACATTATCCATTACAGTGGCCTTGTGATCTTAGGGAAGGGGGTTGTGTCATTTGTCACTTCATTGCTTGGGGTCAAAGTTGGAATCTAAACTCTGCCCAGTTTCAAAGTTACCCACCAGCTGGGTGGTGGGGCAGCTATGAGAGGGAAAGCTTGCCTGTAGTCTTAGCAGATACCAAAGCAGTGGAGAAGGAATGATACGTCACCTTGGTAATACGAGTGGGCTATGTTACTTCAGGTAGGATGCACTGGTTCCACACACACACACACACACACACACACACACACACTTGCATATACCAAATATACCAAGCAGGGTGAAATTCAAGATATTTCTACACTCTGTCATTATCTATGAACTGACCAGTTGATGGAGAAACATGTATCCTTCTTAGTAAATATCCTGAAACATCTGAGAGGAAGCCCTCTAAAAGACAATCCAGCAGTCACATTTTAACATTGTTTACATAAAGTTAGTGGCTCCTGGATGAAAAATAAATTAGTCAAAAAAAAAAAACAGATGGCAAATATGTAATTGCTGTCATTTAACTTTGCTGTATCATTTTAGACTTGATCTTAGCCAAAAGGCCAAGAAGCAATTGCGGCATTATTTTAAATTAATAGTTACATAGTCATGTAAATTCAGTATGATATGTTTAGGAAGGGCTTAAATTTAAATATTATCCATTATATTACATATTTAAGCAAATTTACTTTGAAAAGAAAAACAGTTCAATGTATTTCTAAAATACCGTTGTAAAACACTTAAAGAAATTAGGGGGGTCCTTATCAGTTGCATAGTAATGAAGGAAAGAGATAGCATTGAATATACACAGCAGTGGAACTGCAATCCAAGCTAGCAGTGTAAGGAGGCTAGAAAAATCCTATCTCCTAAATCAGTAATAAAACCAGGCAAAATTGACAAAACCAATCATTTTAAGTCTCTGGAAATTGACCCAATGCAATAGCTGAGAAACCTTTGTCAAGAGAAGCTAATAGATCATAATTTCTCTTGTCACAGTGACTCCTGTTTTTCTTCCAGGGTGGCTCCCATTTGGCCCAGTCTGTGGCATGGATCCATCTACCCGAATGTTCTGGGTGGGCCTTGGACCTGGGATGCTTTGCTGCTCCGCTGGAGAGACTGATTTCCCACAGAGCACAGAAAGTCTGTGCCCAGGAGCAATTCTGAAATCAATAGTGAGATCATAAAAAGGCTAACACTGTAGCCAGCCAGTTGCAGAGGAAACAGAATCTACAGAATTTGTATTTGTCCAGGAAAACCACTAAACAAACAAAATACAAACCAAACCACCAAAATCTACTCATGCAGCAGGGGGAAGAGATTGCAAATTTATGATAACACCGTATATAAAATGCCAAATTTTGAATAATATATGAGAACAAATGGAAAAACATGACTCATGCGGAAGGAAAAAAAATCTAATAATTCAAGTTTTTTGGGGGGGGTATGTTAGGATGAGAAATTGAACTCTGCATGAATGGAATCGCCAAAAGCTATTATAAATATATCAAAGAACTAATGGAAATATTATTTAAAGAAACAAAGTACTGTGACAACAATTCATAAAATAGATAATATCAAGAGGTCTGCTTAAAGTGTAAGAATTAAGTGCAAATATTGTAGATGAGAAATAGAGACTAGGTCACCATCCAATGACACCTCCTCCTACCAAGCCCAGACTCTTAATAGCACATTCAGCTATGAATTCACTGAAGGATTAACCCACGGGTGAGTTTAATGCCACCACAATCTAATTCCCTTCCAAAAGCTCCCTTTGGGTGGCACCGTTGATCCAAAGCATACTGTACATTCAAAATGATGGGGAAAACCTTATAAGCTGAGAATTAATTTCTAGAATTGCAAAGGCAGTTCTATTATGAAAGCATAGGCTTTTGAACAGATGATGATGTGTTAACTGGCCTATAAAGAGCAAGCAAAGAAAAAATAATAAACTGGACTTCAACAAAATTTACATTTGTCAATACACATCATCCAAAAGGGAAAAATTAAATCACAAAATAGGAGAGATTGCTTTAATTCACATGCTAATAAAATATTTGTATCTGAAAGAAAGGATGCTTTTAACTCAACAATAAAATGATAAATAACCAAGTTAAGATGGACAAAACATTTCAATGGATATTTTGCTAAAGATAATATATTTATGATCAACAAACAAATGAAAGGATGTTCAACATTATCTGTCATTATGAGGGAAATGTAAATTAAATCTATAATGAGAAACCACTTAATACCTACTGGGATGGCATTAGGTGTCCATATGCTACAACACTGAATAGACTTCTCAGAAGTAGTAGGTTAAGTGACACTCACCACATATACTGCACAACCTACTTTATGATTTCAGTTTTGAGACCTTAAAGGGGAAGTTGTGAGGGTTTGTGGGGAAAGTTCTGGAACTGATGGTCTCAGTGATGAGTATTAAACTGTGTGGCCAATCATGGTGTTATTCAGAGCTATCAGACTTCAGAAATCAGAGATGAAAATGATTGTATTAACAGGACAGCATATTGTGGTGGTGGCTATGGTGGGACATAAAAGCAATTATGATGGTAAGAAAGTGAGAAGACTGTTGTCTGGGAGGCCTGTAGGCTGGGCAAGAGGCAGGGGCCTGGTAGCCTTCCCATCAGGCGAGCCAATACTATTTCCTTTGAGGAGCTTCCTTTGTGGAGCCTGGAGTCTCCCCAGGCTCACTAGTGTCTTATTTGCAGTGAATTATGTGAGATTACAGAACTTTACTCCCACAAGAATGATAAGGTGTGTCAGATGTGCCAGTGCAAAGCAAAGACCAGAAGGAAGGCAAATCCATTGTGTTCATTTATTTGTGACGTAGAAAATAATTTGAGGCATAAATATTTTCACTCCTAGTTCTCTCCCCTTCTCTATCCGGAAATAGTGCTAGACCTGGGAAAGCTTAACTGTTCTTAATTCCCAGTGGCCTGGGGATGCACCGCAAAAGGCCCTTGGTCCCGTGAACAAGATTCACAGTCTTTGCTACTCTTCCAGGATGGCAGTCCTTTCCGTTGCTGGCCAAGCACACCACAGCCCCCTTAGCTCTGCAAAGCTCCTGAATTCCACAGGGACTACTTAATTACCCACCCTGTTTTCATCTTTTGACCACATTCTTAAGGGATTTACAGGATAATTATGGATTCACAAGCTAATTGTCATTTTCCTTGGTTTCTTCTATAACAGCCACCAACTCTACCCACTCTCAGGTTATATTTGTTTACATTGCTTTTTGGGAGTATGCTGTTTGTGATTTAAGTTTTTTGAAGCACTAATTATTTTGGATTACTCTCAGGTTTACAGAAAAGTTGTAAAGAGAGTGCAAATACCTTGTATAACCACAGTACCTTTGTCAAAATGACAAGATTAACATTGGTGCAATACTGCTACCTAATGAGTACATTTTATTTGGTCTTACATTTTTCTACTTAGATCATTTTTCCTTTCCCTGATCAAATCCAGGATGACAGATTACATTGAGTCTTCATGTGCCGTTTAACCTTTTATAGTATGTGACATTTTTCTGACTGTCTTCGTATTCAGATAGCTATAAAAATAGACTGGGCGGCTTATAAATATCAGAATTTATGTCCCATAATTCTGGAAGCAGAAGTGTAAGATCAAGGTACCAGGAGATTCAGTGTCTGACAAGGACCAGATTTCTCAGAGACAGTGCCTTCTCAGTGTGTCCTCACGTGTTAGAAAGACAAGTGAGCTCTACAAGGGGAAAAGGACATTGGAGTACTAATTCCATTCAGGAAGTTTCCACCCTCAAGTAAGCACCTCCTCTGAGCTCCAATTCAAAATACCACCAGCTTGGGGATACCATTTCAACGTTCGAATGAGGAGGGGCACAAAAGTTGGACCTTAGATCTGACTTTCCCAATTTTTCCAAATCATAAAACTTCTAAATTATCCTGGCCAGAAATGTTGTATAACGTCTCTTTCTCAGTGTTGCTTTCTCTGATATTATTTTTTACTTAGATTTGAGTTATGGACTTTAGGAAGACCACCTCAGAGGAGACATGCACATGAAGTCGGTAAAAGTTATCTCTGCAGCGACTGATCTTGATCACCTGATTAAAATGGTCTCTTTCCTGGGGATTTAGCTCAGTGGCATAAGCACCTGCCTGGCAAGTGTGAGGTCATGAGTGTAATTCCTGGTACAAAAAATAAAACAAAACTAAACCAAATAAAATGGTCTCTTCAGTGTTTCTGTGGAGAGTGCATGAGCTGGAGATTGACCACACATTTGGGGTTAGAGCAAGGCCAGCACCAGAACAAACAACACCAGAAGTGATCCATGTGAACAGGTTATTGGCACTAGAGCAAGGCCAGTCCAGCAGGGGTCAGGCTCTGGTGTTACTCCTTGTTAACTACAGCATAGAAAGCACTGAGAATGTTTCGCTTTCAGTGTTCTCAGCAAAACACTGAGGCCTTGATCTTCCTGCCCCTTCACACACTCCTTTTCTCCCCTGTGTAACTGTGCATACAGAAAGACACAGACCATTCTGGGTTGTTGCTGTATTTCGATCAGAGGGGTCAGGTCCCACCTGGTCCCAGTGTTCCTTTTAGTGTGTGTCTAGTTTTTGCTCAATCTGCTGTTGCCCCCTCTCAGGACCCCACTGTCTACACAGATCATGGCAGTTTCTATATTATAAAATCACTATTTCCCCTTTTGGTAGTCTATCTTTTGGAATATGGTTGCATTCTCCAATTATTTAAGTTGAAAGAAATTAATTTCTACCTCTAGACAGCAGGAGTCTACATGCATTATTTGGAATTCTCAGTAAGGAAGACTTGTTATCTCTCTGTTCAATTACTTTTTCAAACTTTTTAAGCATCAGTATAAACTAATGAATATTTATTATGAATATTTATTTATTCTTTGCTTTATAGTTCAACACTATCATTATATATCTTGCTATGACAATTGGTTATTGGAGACTTTCAGGTGGATTCTAATAACCAGGATTTTCTTGCATTTTTGCTGCCCTAGTCCTATATTCAACCCTTTCTTCAAAGGCCCTTGTTTCTTTTAATGCATAATGATGCTATGAAACTAGCAGTGTTTAGATCAGGACTCTAGGTATACTCATTGCTACTGAAATGAGTTTAAGGTACAGAGCCAGAAAAACTCTCTATATGTGAATATTTATAAATATTTCTGTGTACATGTAGCTAGATATACATTTTAATAAACATGAGTTCATATTGCACTGATAGCACTGAGAACTCCACCTCTGTGGGATACAATGTAGCTTTTCTCCCACTTTTTGAGGAAGGGAGATTGGGTGAATTCTTCAGTGGCACTAAGAGACCCTGAGAGAATGAGGTAAAGAAACTGGCCTTGCCCTGTTTTGTTCTTATGGCTGAGGTTGAAGAATGGGTATAGTCAAATGTAGGGTTTGTGATCTAAAAATTTATGTGTTGTATGTTAGGGGAAGGACTGTACTGGGGACATGATAAGAGGCCCCCAATCTGCAAGAAATTCCAACCCCATGGGTCTCCAGACCTGGGCATTCTCAGACCAGTAGGTGAGACTAAGGTCTTGTGCTCATCCTGTTGACCCACCGGCCTTGGGCTGAGGGGATAGGAACACAGCTATGCACAAGGAGAAGCAGGGACAGCTCTGCGTGTTGATGGAGGGTAATGATTGTAAGGACTAACCTTGGTGATCTTGGTGGCATCTTAGAGAGTTCTATCATGTCCCAGGACTTTTCAGGACTGATATGGTAATTATAAAGTATATTGCTATTCTCTTTGGGAATACTGGTTTCCCTCTGGGAAAGTGGAAATTTTTTAGTACATTGTTAATTTTGATTAACAGAATATAATAATCATGATTAATAATCCCATCATGGATCCTATTGTGTGCACTGAGGATAGCTATGATGCATCATCAATATGATTATATAAATAGTACAATTGATATTAATACAGCAATTAGGAATGAAGAGATTATTGTAAACACAGGAATAAATCAATTTTTAAATGGATAGTGTGCAGTTTATAAATGGTAAGCCCTCATTTATAAAAGGAGCATTGATTATTGGTAGTTTTAGTAATAATAAATACTAACCACAGAGTAATGATAATAAATATAACACAAATGCAAAATTTATTGAGTGCTTACTTGTTCTCAGGAATTTCAAGTGTCTTCCATTATTAAATATTTAATCTTGCTCATAACCCTGTAGAGAGTTTCTGTAATTATCCACATGTCACAGTTGAAGAATCTGAGGCAGAGCGCTTGGATGACCTGCCCCGAGGTACAACAGCCATGCATTAATAAAATTTGGATTCTCACCTTAGCAACCTGAGTCTAGGTTCCATTTAGTGAGCCTTTATGTTCCTGATGGCAGTTAAGGAATAATATTAGCTATCTACATTTTGTTAATACTGTAATGTCCTATCAGTGAAGACAGAGGAATTGAAAGATCTCTTTCTAAATCCTCCCCTATGCTCTGGGCTCTCACCTGGTCTCTGATGCCTGTTGGTCTGTTTCCTCCTGATTCTCTGCACTGTATTTGCTATTACACCACCAAGTTATTTATGTGAAAGGTTATGAGTCTGGTAGGAAGACAGAATCCTTCGCTATGGTGTCTTACTACTGTGGTGTGGTTATAAATGGGTGAACACTAGATTCCTGTGGAGGTTGAGTGGGGGACCCTGGGTATGGGTGCAGTGGCACATTTTGCTGTTTTGAGACCTGGATAGATGCATATATAAGTGGAATCTTGAATACCAACACATGAAGTGTCCCATGTATGCTCATTCTATCCTCTCAGGTTCTTTGTTTATCCTACGGACTATCTTCCCTACAAAAACAGAAGGAGTGTGGAAGCTATTTGAGGTCTAGAATGTCTTGGTTAAACCCTTCCTGCGTTCACTTCTGCTCCATTTTTCTTGTATTTTCTACACAATCCAGGATGCACAGTAAATACTATATATACTACATGATTTTTCTGCTTTCTATACCCTTTGGAGAGACTTCCATATAGATACTGGTTACTGCCTACTTATATTCTCAGTGTGTGGTAATATTGTTCCTACTGCATATTCAAGGAATGAAGTTTACCAAGGAAAATACCTATCTGCACTCTGTGAACAATCATTTTGAAAAAAATTCAAATAAAACTCACAGATTCCACGTCAACACTTGCTTTGTGCACTTCTTAATCTGAGTTTGGATAACAGGACCACATGATCTGTTCAATTTTGTAGAATATATTCTTTAGGTACACAGATTTCTGTACTGAGTTTTTTGAAACCGTGACAGATTTAGAAGAGCTTCAAAGATCACAGTAAGAATTTTTATATTCATTTTAAAATAAAGCAAATATTAAAGAACCCATATGTTCAGTTATTGTATTAGTATGCTCTCTGATACTACAACAAATGTCTGAGATAATTAAATTACAAAGAAAAAGGTTTACTTTAGCTCATGATTTTAGAAGCTGCAGTCCATGGTCAGGTGGACCTATTGCTCTTTGGGTCTCTGGTGAGGGTATCCTATGGCAATAGCATGGAACATGTAGTGGAGCAAAGCCACTCACCTCATGGCCAGGAGTGAGGGAGGGGAGAGAGAGAGAGAGAAAGAAAGGAGAGAGAGAGACAGAGAGAGAGAGTGAGAGAGAGAGAGAATATGAATGTATCAGGCTCTCACAATCTCTTTCAAGAACATAACTCTAATGACCCAAACACCTCCCAGTTAGAGAGAATTGAAGAGCCAGCATATAGAAGTTGATAAGGACAAGGGTGAAGAAATCTCCCATCCCAATATAGTCTTTAAAACTGACAATGAAAATTACAGAAGCTTTTTGAGTTTGATGAGATATCCAAGAGGGAAGAAATCTTCAGGTGATGAGTGTAGGAAGTGAAATTCTAGAGACTTCTAATGAGTCCCACATTGTGAATGCAACTCCCACGTATCACCCAAATCGTCCAAGCTCATTTTCCTTGCATTAGATCTTTTGTGTTAAAATTTTGTTTTCTTTCTTGCCTATTCTCCTTGTAGAAACTCGGGAGCTACAAATTACTGTATCAAATTATTTTGTAGATCTGCACTATGCCATAGTTTGGGGTCCACAATGGTAAAACAGGGAGCAAAACCCATTGAAGGAGACAGTGGATAGGTGAAAGGCATGTATGGGGGCTCGGGAAATTAACACAGTTTGCAACCATGAAAATAGGTGACACTGTGTTTCCTAGATCAACAGACATAGCTTGTGTTTATTACTTGATTCCCAAGTGTATAACTAGGATAGATATAAATGACACTATATTGAAGTAAATATTAGGTTTTATCTCCTTTGGTATAAGATTCATCTTAATGAGTACAGTAACTTCTGAAGTTGACCTCTGAGACAACAAAATAAACAATATCATAGTTAATGATAATGGCAGAAGTCATAGCCACGTGTTGAAGGAAGAGTGAGTTGGGGGTCTTCAGTATATTTGGATTTAATTTGCCAGTGTGACCTTAAAAATACAGTCTGAAGGAAGGAGCCTGCTAAGCCATGGTGACGACAGATTCAGGTGTTAGGTGGTCAGAGCTGGGGTTTCACCAAGCCTGGTAGTCATAACTTCAAGACATTGCAGCCAAAATTCATCAGCAGAGGCAAGTGCTGCTCTCCTGATCCATTATGAACAGATATATGGGGCAAAAAAGATACATAAACAAGTAGCCCAGAACCCGACATCAATATACTAAGGCTTTATTCCTCTTAAAAACTTTTATACAGTTGGTGATGCAAAACAAAGCAAAAAACCCCAAACAAACAAATCCAGGGATGGTTAACAAATGGGTTTTGGATACACAAAAACAGGTTGAAACTAATGGTTGCTGTTGGACATTCCTAATAGAGGGTGATCTTGAAAGAGAGATGAGGGCAAATCCAACACAGCACCCAAGGGACTTCTGATCACCTTGTTTCTCTGGAAAGAGAAGCGCTTGAAGTTAGGAGGCGTATTAACTCTAGGCAGTGGCCTGTGCACGGTCTCTCCACTTCAGTCTGAAGTTGAGTGCAGCCCCAGATGGTGTCACATGGAGGAGTCAACCCGCTAAACTGTAAGCAGCAGTAACACCATGGTTACCAATTTTATCAGGCTTTGTAAGGAAAAGGGACAGGCAGTGAGATATATACACTTTAATTGCACAGTTTGATGGCTTTTTAATGAATAAATATGCCACGTAGTGACATTTCAATTACAGTATAGCAGCAACTGTAATTACTGCAGGTCCCTTATAACCCTTTGGATCCACTTCAGCAGTATCAGTCCCAGGCCAAACTGACACAGCTGCTACCTCTAGAGATCCATTGTGTTTATTTTAGAACTTTCTGGACATAGATTCACATAGTACAATCCCTTTGTTGTTTGATGTCTTTCATCACAATACTTTTGAAAGTCACCAATGCTTTCCACATACTAGTTTATTCCCTTTATTACTGAGTATTCTTATACAACATCAGTAATGCACAAATAGGACAAAATGATTACTTCTGTGTACTGATGTCTTCATTGGTAGAAACTATTAAATGTGTCATGAAAAACATCCCAAATTTTATATAGTGTAGTCAATGAAATGGCAGAAAAAAAAACCAGACAATGCTTTAACTTGTATTTTTTAAAATTTATGCACTTTATTTTTAAAACATTTTCTTAGACCAATAGAAGCACTAGGTTATTACAGAAAACCTTACAACAGAATTCCAAAGTTCCCTTTTCCTATATAGTTTGAGTGCTGTGCTGCTCCTTATATTTTATACATATTAGTATGTTTTATACTTGTCTCCCAAATATACTTCTACAGGTATATGGCTTTGGGAAATTTTTACTGATTTTCTCTTCACATTCTTTATCCAGCCCTCTATTTTACCTAAACTTTCCTTAATTTGTAGTCATTTTACTGTTGCAATCCTTTCATTATTGCTGCCCTATGTGTACATAATTATTAAGAAAATTTGTTTTCTGGTCCATCATATATGACTCAATCATTAATTTATAAAATAAATATGTCATTATCATTATTTTGGGAGGGATTATTCCTTTTTGTTTTTCCTTTTCTGCTTTCTCCCCAAGTTACATTAAATTTTATATTAGTAGGTCAATAATATTTATATCTAGTACTGAAATCAAATCCTACATATTTTACCTATAGAGTCATATTAAAGTTGAAAACCAGTAAACTACATAGGTCATTATATATTGGTTTTGAAGCCAGAATTATCCTGATATACATCCTGAGAAAAATCATATTTTTGAAATGTTTTATAATTCATATCTTATACTTCATTTTGCTTGGTTGCTATGAGTATATCTCCAAATTTGCTGCTATGTCTATTGGTAGTGTGAGATCTGAGATTTCAGTTTTTATTTTTTTATTAGCACATATTGGTATGACAGACTGATTACAGTCCTTGTACATGTATATAACATATCTCAATTCTATTAGCATCCCATTTCCCTGCCCACCATGTCTTGATTCCCTTCTCATTTGAGACAGATCTATCTCTCTCCTTCCTGCTGTCTGCCTTTTATTTTGCTTGTCATTTCTATTTTGGGTTTCTTGTATAAGAGAAGCCACATCATATTTAAGCTTGTGGATCCAATTTATTTATTTCACTTAACACAGTGATCTCAAGGTACATCTACTTTCCTACAAATGAGGCAAATTTAACCTTCTTTATAGAAAAGTAGCATTTCATTGTGTGTAAATACTGTATTTTCTCTTACCACTCTACTGAAGGATATATAATTGTCTTCCAAGATTTAGCTATTTTAAAATGTGCTGCTATAAACATGGCTGTGCATGTTATTACTGTAATACAATGTCTTTAACTCTTTGCAGAAGATACCCAGAAGAGGCATAGCTAGGTCAAATGGAATTTCTAATTTAAATTCTTTGAGGAATCTTCACAATGATTTCCACAGTAGTTGTACTAGTCTGCAGTTCCACCAACAATGCAAATGAATTTATTTTCCCTCAGCCTTGCAAGCATTTGCTATCATTCGATTTCTTAATAATAGCCATTCTTTCTGCAGTAAAGTAGAATCTCATGTAATTTTAACTTTCATTTCTCTAAAGATCGAAGATGCTGAACATTTTTTCTCATATTTGTGGGCCATTTGTACTTCTTCTGAGAACTATCTGTTCATTTCAATTGCCTGTTTCCTGACTGGATCTTTGGGGAGGTTTAATATTTTTGAGTGCTGTAGACAATCTAGGACTTAGTCTTCTGTCTGAAAAGTAGCTGACATTTTGTTGGTTGTTTCTGTACTCTTGATTATTTCTTCTGATGTGCGGAAGCTTTGTTTGATATGACTCCATTTGTTGATTCCTGGTACTATTTCTTATGCCACTGGGGTTCTGTTCAGAAAGCCCTTACCTATACCTGTGTTTTCAAGAGTTTTACCAATTTTATCTTTGAGCAGAGGAAATGATTGTTTTAACATTTAGATCTTTGATTCATTTTGATTTTAGTTTTGTATGTGGTGATTTAATCTTATGCATGTGGATAGCCAAATTTCTTTTTTCCCTTAGGAAAATGCTTTTAAGATTCTACTATGCTATTCCCTGCATTGATGGCTAGTTGTTTTATTTTTATTTTTTATAATTACAGATTTGCAGGCATTTTTTATTTTTATTAATACATGTTTGCAGTACATAAATAACGTTTATTGTGGGGAGTTAGGTACAAGTGCATAACATCTCTTAGCTTGTTTTTTGTCCCTTGTCCCTCCTATTCTGCCCCTTTCCCTCCTTTTCTTGGTCTCTTTCCCATTTGCAAAAGTCTGTTTCCATTTTTTTCTTTCAATTTTTTATCCCCTTTCCCTCCTCTCTTTCCCTTCATCTTTTGTTTCTCTTCCTAGTTGAAAAATATCTTATTTTCTATTATCTACCTTTTATTTTGCTCTTTATTTATATTTTGCATCTCTCATATGAAAGAAACCATGTGACAGTTAAGCTTGTGCATCTGATTTGTTTCTTAGTATTATGGTTTCAAGGTGCATCCATTTATCTATGAGTGCTTCAAATTCACCCTTCTTAATAGCCAAGTAACAATCCATTGTGTATAAATATCACACTTTCTTTGCACATTCATCTGTTGATGGGCATATAGGCCATGTCCAAGATTTAAATATTACAAATTGTGCTGCTATAACCATGGGTACACATGTATCACTGTACTAGAATGTCTTTGACTGTTCTGGGAAGATATTCAGAAGGTGAATAGCAGGGTCAAATGGCATTACTATTTTTAGTTTTCTGAGGAATTTCCCCACTGATGTGCATATGGAATTACTAGTTTACATTCTCATCAACAGTGTAGAAGTCTTCCTTTTCTCCGAAAGCCTTGCCAACATTTTCTATTACCTGATTTCTTGACAATGGTCATTCTTTCTGGAGTAAGATGGATAAATTCACAGAGCCTTATAAGAAATAATATACATAAATCTGTGTAACTATTAGCACAAGTTTTTCCAAATTGTAACATTTTACAACCCTACAGGATAGTTGCAGTGACACAATTATATTACTAAACAATTAAAAAAATAAAACTTCACCAAAAACCTAACGATCACATGATACAATTCTATCTCCATGGAATCTCTGTTGCTCTTTCTTACTGCACACACTTCCTCCCTCCCTTCCTTCCTCTACCTCCTGTGGCAGGAAATGAGTAATAACTTCCCATTTCTATATTTTCTTCATTTGATGAACCTAGCATGTCTAGTGACGGAGCTGTGGGTTCAGCACTGAGGGTCTGTGCGTAGGTGCTAAGGCACCTGTTGGTACAATGACGTGCACATGTAGTGAGCAAGGGGAAATGCAGGTTGGAGAGTCTCTGGTATCAGCAGTGGTGATGCTTTGGTCTTCATGGTGATGTATGCAGTTAATCAGAAATGGGTGAGGGTGCTCAGTGATGGACTCAATGTTAGATGAGTCATTTCCTTTCCTTTTCTCAACTGTAGAAGTTACATAATGTAACTGAATAGAAATAAAAGGCTATAAGCCAACAAGAAATAATACTAATGGTAGTTATCTTTTTAGACATTAAAATAGGACCGATACTTTTTTCTTGTTTCTGTATCATTAATGAAACACATATTGATTTTATAATTGGGAAAGGAAAATGTTGACATTCTACTAAAGATATTATCTATCTTAGTTACTTTGTACTCGTAGTTGAGACAAAATACCTGATGCCAAAATTTGGGAAAGGAAAGGTTTATTTCTTACAGCTTTTGGAGGTTTCAGTCCATACTCAGTTGGCTCCAAGGCAGAGTGGCATGGTGGGGCCACAGTTCATGGCAGCTGCAAAACAGCAAGGCAGAAACCAGCAAGAGAGAGAGACACACCTTCTTCCCACCATTACATCACATCCTGGCTCTACCCCTGGGCAGGTGTAGCACTCACACCACCAATCCAAGCACTAGGCAATGAACCAATCACAAATGCATAATGCAAAGGCCTGAGGTTGGGGGCCACTGACATAAACCATGACATTCCACCCCTTGCCCCCAAAGACTCATGCACATCCTTTATACAAAAGACACTTAGTCCATCTCCAAGAGTTGCCAAAGTCCTAACATTTTCAGCATTGCTGAGAAGTCCAACTCCCAAGTCTCCTCCAACATCTATGGCAAACTCTTAACTGTAAACCGCTGTACAAATGAAACAAAGTTAAACATTTCTGAAATGCAAAGGCACAAGATAAACACTACCATTCCAAAAGATACAAACAGGGGAATACAAAGCATTGGAAACAAAGCAAGTCCAACATCCAGCAGGGCAAACATTAAGTCCTAGAGTTCCATGCTCAGCATTTGAAGCAATCTAGTTGCAAGCTCCAAAAGGCTTGGGTGATTCCACCCCCCACAGTACTTCCAGGGATTTCAGCTCCTACAGCTTCTCTCTTAAACCCTCTTGGCTTGGTTTTTGCAGCTTTCCATGGATGATCCATGTTCCTGGCTTTTTCACATTTCTGGGGTCTTCACTGCACCTTTGGCTTCACCCTTACATCGTTATATATTGCCCCCTCAGGGCCACACTGCTTGGCCTCCCAGGCCCTTTGCAATCAGGGTGAAGCCATCTTACCCTCAGAATTTGTGCATTTTCCTTGCACCTAAAATCAGTGCCATGTAGATGCCACCAAGGTTTGCTGCCAGCTGGAGCAGTAGCCAGGCTTTTCTCTCTCTTGGCTGTAGGGGTCGATTGCCTGGATTGCTGAGCTGTGAGAACCTGATTGTGAAGAAAACTTCTCTATGTCGCTGCCATTCTGGAATCTCAAGTGGCTGCCGCCATTCTGGAAACTCATGTTGCCTCTGTTGCCATTCTGGAGCATGGTGCTCTGCAGCTTTCTCCCTGAGCAAATTCTTTCACTTTTGCAGTTTTGAGGCTGTAAAGAGTGGAGACCCACTGCTTCCTGGGATGCCCCATGGCCATCTTTATTATCTCTGTTTCTTAGCAATCAAAGTCTCAGCTCTATCTTTACAATCCCCAGCTTTACTGGAGTTTTCCTTCTGGCCAAACACACAGCATTTTAAATTATCCTGTTGGGCTCTTTGCTCTTGATTTGCAATATATATATATATATATATATATGGCTAAAAGCCCCTAACAATAGCCATGACATAGCCTCAACATTCAACTGCCTTGAAATTTCCTTTGCCAGATTAATCAGTCCACTGCCCTTAATCTCAGTGTCAGGCAAAGTATCTGGACATGAGCAAAATGCAGACAAACTTTCTGCCAAGCCATAACACACATTGTGGGGAGTACAAGAACCAATGCAGTCCTTCTTCCCTGCAGAGACCTCCCAAGCCTGGTCTTTACCATCAGGCTTTCTAGCAGCCTTCCAGTCTCCTGATCTCTGACCAGAATCTCCTCTACAGAACAGCCTAAGCTGCTCCAGCTTTATGCATCCAGGCAACATATCCGAAACTTTCCAAACTCTGCCCACAAGCCGTTTCCAAAGCTTCTTGAAAAACATGGTCAGGTATAATCACAGCAACGACCCCACTCCTCAGTACCAAATTCTGTCTTAGTCAGGGGTTGTGCAGAGAACAATTAGAATCAGGACATGGAATTTATAATATTGTTTTATGACGGTCACCCAGGGTTAACACAAGAAAATGCAGGAAATCTATCCACAATGCTAAAGACATAGAATATTTAGCCAAGGGTCTGAATCCCACAGCAATGTCCCACATGAGTCCAGATGAAGACCCAGAGCTCGTGACAATGCCTCCCATGAGTTCAACTGGAGGTCTAGAGCCCACAAGAAGGACTCACGCTAGTCTCTTTTATGGATCCGTGCTGGGAAGGCCCAAATGTCAGCAGTGGAAACTAGAAAGTCTATCCCAGCGGGGTGAAGGAGCTGTGCTGGTAGGCTGAGGATTCTACACTGGAGACAACAAGTCACACTCACAACAAAGAGCAGGACTGTCCTTAAAAGCACCATAGCCAACCTCAGCCACCCGGAGGCCCTGAGCACTCCTCTGACAATAAGCACAGTCAAGTACAATGCCAGGGAGCCAGTGTGACCAGTTCATCCTGGAGACAAAGCGACACACATCTTCCCCTCTGGAGCCAGAAAGCAATGCTCAATGTGAGGACAGAAGCTTCTCCAGGAGAACCTAATGGCTCAAACAGCAACATGTAGAAGAAACCACATTGCCTCACGCCTCAATACACCAATGCCTAGCTTCTTCTCCACGTTTCTATGCTGGCAACTTTCCTCATGTGGAACATCTATGCTCAGCGCCCTGCTGATGCAATCCAGCTGGTGTTAAGTTGACCACCAGTTTTTAATTCATAACAGGAAGTGACTGTTGGTGCACTTCAAATGCTTGTGGCAACAAACAAATTAGTTTACTTTTACAAGGTGGGAAAATTGAAGATGGGAATCCCATCTACTAAAAGCATTTACAAATTTTCATCACATAATATCATTTCAGAAACTCTGAGGGAAATTTGAATCTCAGCAAATGTTACTTCAGTTTTTAATAATGGCTTATGTTGAAAAGAGAGATGACAAAATTTAGAGTCCCTTGTACATTAAGTAAAAGGTCATCAGATTTCTTAGAAAACATCTCCTGAAATGAAAAATATTATAGAAGTCAAAAGTTATCCAAACTATCTTCATAAGAGCAAAGTATTGGGATGTTGGATGATATCATGGTTTATGTCAGTGGCCCCTAAGCCTCATGCCTTTGCATTATGCCTTTGTGATTGGTTCATTGTCTAGCACTTGGATTGGGGCTGGGAGTGCTACACCTGCCTGGGAGTAGAGCCAGTGTACAATGTAATAGCTGGAAGAAGGCGTGTCTCTCTCTCTTGCTGGTTTCCGCCTTGCTGTTTGCAGCTGCCATGAACTGCGGCCCCTCCACGCCACGCTGCCTTGGAGCCAACTGAGTATGGACTGAAACCTCTAAAAACTGTAAAAAATAAACCTTTCCTTTCCCAACTTTGAGCATCACGTATTTTGTCTCGGTGGGGATAAAAAGTAACTAAGACACTTCCTAATGAACCATTAGTAATGAATCATTAAAGGCAGCTTCCATGACCTTATCTTCTCAAGTCTTCATCAGCTTTTGCCTCATTAAATAATAACAAGTTGTAGTACCCAGATTGCAGCCACATGAAGCCCTCCTGTACTGTGTATGCTATTTTCTCCACACATATTTCTTTTCCAAAATCCTCATCTGGTTCTAGGGTTGCAGGTGGAACTCTAAGGAGGGAGTGTTCTGTTTAGATCCATAGTGTTCTCCCAAAGTCCCATGTCTTCAGAGGTGGGACTATCAGGTGATTGGATCATGAGGGCTTTAGCTTTACCAGTGGGGTAACCCATTGATGGGATCATCATATAATGGCTTTATCAGGAAATGATAAAAACTTGAGAGGCGAGGCCTATTCAACAGGAGTGCGACACTGGGAGCCTTAAATACCTGTGGTAGGAAGGAAAGTGGGTGAGGTTATAATAGCTTTTCAAAGAAGTTCCTGGATTGCAGAAACTAACTCTCTCATCAAAAGGACATTGGAGGATTTGCTTATTTTAGGAGGAGGTGTGAGAAAGAAATTATTATTGGGTTTGCCTTAGTGATATTGATTTTGAAACCTTGACTGGTGTCAGTTTTACTGTCTAGTTCCAATATATCTGCAAACATGACTAGGAGGAGGAAGAAATGTGTCAGGGAGCCCACAGGCTCTTTGAGTTAAGATTTATCTGTCCTAAAATCTCTGCTCAGGTTAAAGGTGAAGTTTACTTGCTTAATCATGCATGAGGTTCTGAGTTTGATCCTCAGTAAAACATACACACACACACACACACACACACACACACACACACCTATAAAAGAAAACAAAATAAAACAGGGCCAGGATATAGCTCAGCAGTATAGTGCCTGCCTGGCAAGAGCAAAGGTTCTGAATTCAATTCCCAGTGTCAAACAAAATAAACCATAAAAGCTAGAATAGCTTTTCTTCCTATTTCTACACCTCACAGTGGGACCTCATCCTTGATAGGGACTTGCCAGGACTCACTGGTATCTGACATGCAGTAAACAGTCTGGGGGTGAGGATTTTATAATTTCAAGTATTGCGAGGTATTGATTCAGAGAGCAAGATAAGAAAGGTCATCAGCAATAAGGGTTCCATGCAGCGTGCTGGAATCCACAGGGCAAAAATTGAGGCATGACCATTTTCCAGTCTAGCTTTTCCGACTCAGCTCTCAACAGGAACTAGACTGGGTTTGAGAATCCTCTCTGGAACTCCCTTATGCTATGGACCTGAGAGGGAAAGGGTGGTCCGGCTGTCATGATCTTGCGGACCACAGACAAGTTTGTGCCCTCTATTAAACATGCTATACCTTTCTTAGTCTGAGCCAGGTATGTCACAACTTCTGAAGAGCGATTGGTACGCTGGAATATGAATAGCCACATTTCCTGCGCTGCAGCACGTCTACTGTAATGCTATGCTTCGGTTACTGGCTGAATGGGTCACTTGGAATCATTTCCTTTCATTCTTCAGGCACTTCAACCAGGCAAAAGGGATTTGAGTATTCTGTGCGCTCGTTGTTCGGAATCCTTCTTCGCATGCTCACACGAACATGACTAACTTTGCCCATTGGCAATTAGTGAGTGGGCTGAACTGGGTTACACCTTGAGCTCTTCCCCTGATTGACACATGAAACCCTCACTCCCAGTGTGCTTCAGAATGCCGCTGTGCCTGGAGATTGAATCTTTGAAGAGGTAAGTAAGGCAAAATGAAGACTTCATCATGGACTCTACTCCAATATGACTGGGGTCTTCATAGGAAGAGGAGATTAGAATAGAGCCCACCCATTCATGAGAAGACCCAGGAAGAAGAAAGACACCAGTAACCCAAGGAGGGAGGCCCTGTGGACAGCTTGACCGTAGGCTTCCAGCTTCCAGAATTTTGAGAAAATAAGTTTCTATTTTTTTAAGCTATCCAATCTGAAGCACTTTGTTATGTCAGCCTTAAGGAAATCCTCAGCCTTAAAAAAACTAACAGACTGTTTTTGGTTTATTTTTAAAAATATTATTTGCATCCTGAATATAATTTAATTTTGCATTAGGATTTTGAGGGGGAGAGTCACATTTAAAACCAAAGGCTCAAAGTGAGGTTTAGTCAGCCACCCAACTTTTATTCCACCCTGTATTTCTCTTCCTTCTACCATTCCCATCTGTCAGACCATCACCTTCATTTCCTTGGTTTATCTTCCCATTGCTCTTTTAATACCCAATATGGATGTTCTTTCTTCAACTGCTCTCTAATTTTTGGTGCATTGAAGCAATAGTTTTGTGTTAATAACTCTTGAAAAATAATAGAGGAATCATCAGTCATCTGCAGGAGATATTTTTCAAGATCCTCATGAATTCCTAAATGTTTTTCCTTGATCTATGTACTTATGATACAGCCTAATTTATAAATTAAGCACACTAGGAGTTTAAGAGCACCAAAATTAAAATACAATTGCAATATTTTGTTATAATGCTAAACAATTACATTCAATATACCCTAATTAAATATATGATTCAATATATTATAATATAGAGGGATTATCATATGTTATTGTGGTATAACAGTATGCTGTAAAAAAAAGAAACCTTGGTATAAGGGGCTACCACTAAGTAAAATGAGGGTTACTAGAGCGCACGCACTGTGATACCATCACTCTGATAACCTAGCTGGCTAGTAAGTGACTAACAGACAGGCAGTGTATACCGATTAGTTATACTGGGCAAAGGATGGTATGTGTCTTGGGGACAGGAATAGCATGGCATGAGATTTGGTCACACCACTCAAACTGCATGCAATTTAAAACTGGTGAATTCTTTATTGCTGGAAATTTTCACTTAATATTTTCCAATGATGGTTGTGATTAGGTCCAGGAACCTGAGAAAGCAAAACTGCAGAAAAGCAGAGAGTACTGTGCCATAGTAGATATATGCTGATCACAAATATCAATTTAAAATATGTCTTCAGAAATGATTCCTGCAAATAGGAGGAGGTTAAAGATCACTTGAGTTTCTTTTCTCTGACTTGTATTTTGTGTTCTTTTCTCCCCATAGGGTTGATGGACTGTCCCTCTGTCTTTAGGAAACATATATTAAACATACTAACTCTTCAGGGTATGACAGCAAATACTTTTCTTTTTTTGACATAAAACATTTACTTTTCTTGAGCTAAAAAAATGATTAACCATCTATTTGCATTAGGTAGCTTTCTGACACTGTGACAAAATATCTGAGATAAATAAGAAAAGGAAAGATTTATTTTGGCTCTTGGATTCAGAGGGGCCTGTCCATGGTTGTTTAGACCTGTTGCTTTGGCCATGCTGACCCCATGATAAGTTTTAACACCTGGTATGTGTGGGAAACTAGAAGTACAGTTTGTTTATTCACACTTTCAAAACTCCATTCATCAACGAAATTCTGGTAAAGGAGCATCTAAAACCATTTTGCAAATAAATATAATCGAGGCAAAAGCTTATTACACTTTTTCCCTCTCTAGGGTGAATCTAAAGAGTGCTATCAAGGGCATTTTGGTTGGAGAACAATCACTGGCTTGATTTTCTTTCCTGGTTCACTTCTTTATTTTTCTTCTACCTTTAGTTGGAGTATGTTCTTCATAAATAATGAGAAATCAGTTTCACTTCAGAGCCTTAATCTGAAGAACCTTGGATATCCTACATTAATTATTGTCTTTTGAAAATCTTTATGTTTTAGAACTTTTTATTTGCATATTATAAGTTTTAGACCTTTAAAACTTGCATGCACCTTTCATTGTTCAACTACTTTGAAAACACATTTCAAACAGCAATATATTTTACTTCTGAATTTGTGTATCTCCTAAGAATGAAAATTATTTTTTTACTGAACAAGGAAAGTTTTCATTGATTCAATAAGTTTGCTTAATGCATTATTGATTTTCAATAGTTTTGTTCAAGTAATGGCTTGTGACTAGATTTTTTCATTTTTACCTATCTATTCTAGGATCCAATAGGAATATATTGCTTTTCTTTAGTTATTGTGTCTTTTAGGATTTTTTAAAAGAAAGTTTCTTGGTTATTCTTTTTAAGACCTTTACCTTTTGAAAAGTTCTGTCTGGTTACTTTTCACAATATTTCTTCAGTTATAGTTTATCTGATATTTCCCATGATTGAATGCAAATAATGAAGTTTTGCCAGGCATAAACTAAAATTATATCTGGCTATTGGTCTCTTCTTGAAACATTTACACCTAGGCATTGTATTTTTTACTTATTTAGTTAATGATTGTACACGGAGAATTTCCCTTCACTATATATCATAATGTGTTATGTTTATATGTGTCTAGTATATTGATTTTTATACATTAATTCTACAAATTATTGTTTTGCTAAATAATATTGCTGCTGGCGATGATTTTTCCATTTTTTTGGTGACTTTCACATTTTCAATCTCACTGTCTGCTTTAGCTCACAATGTGCATGCAGCTTTCCTACCATGACCTCTTTCAGGGCTTAGATATCTTGCGTTCTGTGGCTGGGCATTGCCCCTGTTTTATACAATCTCCTTGTGTCTAACTCTAGACCAGGAAGTGACACGAAAGTACCAATTCCAATGCCATAGACACAGGTTTCCATCGCTACCACACAGACTACACATCACTGACACATCTGACCTTGCATCCCAAGTCTGTAGGCCCCAATCACAGACCTGGATTCCAGTCTGCAGCCTCTTATTTCCATTCCTTGATACCACATCTAAAGAACACAGTAACCATTTCCAAAGAAGCACAGCCCTTTTCTCACTCAGCCTTACTTCACTGACCCACTGATTCCTGCCACTAAACTCGGAGTTATCACTGATTAACCACATGATTAATGATACTTCCCACAATGATTAATTATATTCCCCAAGTTAATCAAAAATCATTGTAATTTACCCCATAAATCCCCCATCATTCGCTCCCAAGATGTCCAGTCCCCAGCGGTACACAGCTCCCAAAGTCCGAACCAGTGGGCCACATGTGCAGAGCTGAACACACCGGGCTCCAGGATGTCACCTCGCTTTTCCATCAGCAGGCTCTCAGGCTTGCCACAAATCAGATCACCAGTACTGACTCACACAATGCTCATTATCGATTCTGCAGAAACTCTGCTACTGGGAGTACAGAAAAAATATGAAAATTCTTACTAATGTGTCTGTGGCATTTCCCCAGGAAGCCATTAAATGCAAAACAAAAGGCAGAAAATTAATAACTAAATAAATATAATTGAGGTAAGTGCTTCTCTGAGTTTTTCATAAAACACGAGGACAATGACAAGAATCTTTAATTTTGCCACCTCTATTGAGCACTGTACCTCAAAGCTCTAGCTAGTACTGGCAGGTAAACAATAAAAGCATCCCATTTGGAAGGGGAAAATTTAATGTGTCTATCACAGATGACACAGTCTTGTACATAGAAAATCTTAAAATATCTGAAAAGAAAAACAACTAAAACGACAGTGGTAACAAAAAGCCCATTAAGAGTAAAAAACAAATTTATCAGGGTATAGCGTATGGGAGCAGTGTACAAAAAAATCAGTTGCATTTTTATAAAACAGCAATAAAAAGTCTGAAAATGAAATCCCAAAATACCAACAAATGAAACATTGTTTAGGAATATATTTAAAAAGGAAGTAAAAAGCTAAAACTATAAAACATAGCAGGAAAAATTTAAAAAATATTTAATTAAATGGAGAGAACTTTTATGTCCTTGGGCTAAAAGACTAAATCTTGTCCAATAATAAAAATGCATGAAAGAAACTTAAATGCATATTACTAAGTGAAAAGAGTCCATCCAAAAAGTTTGCATATTGCATGATTTAAATTATATGACGTCTGAAAAAGGCAAAATTAAAGTGCTTGACAGAGACTAATAGGGCACAGACAATGAATAGGTGTAATATAAATAAATAACAGCAACAATATTATACATGATAGTAACGTTGTAGATATATGTCCTTTCACATTTATCAAAACCCATAAAGTAGGCGACACTAGGAATGCATGCAATGTAAACTACGGACTTTGAGGGAAGATTTGTGAATATATGTTCATCTATTACTTAAAAAATTCAGCATGATGGGGGCATGGCTGACAGTAACGGGGATGCCTTAACATGGAGGAGCAGAGGTACATGAAAAATTTCTGTATATTCCACTCAATTTTACAGTAAATTTCTTTTTAAAAAAATCTGCTGATCAGTTACCTACCACCTTACAACTCAACAAGCAAAATAGCCCATTGAAAATAGGTACAACTTGAATGCATTTCAACAAAAATATTTATACATATGACTAGTGGACCCATGCCAGGCTCTTCACCATTGTCAAAATTAGGAAAACTCATAGCGAGAAACCACTTCAAATCCACTAAAGAGACTGCAGGTCAACCACCTCTAGCCAACAATCCCAAGTTTAAAATGCTCTGAACTTTGAAACTTTCTGAACACTGATATGACCCAAAAGTTTTTTGGGTTTTGGAGTATTTCAGATTTTCAGATTCGGTACACTGAACTATGCAATTATTTAAAATCTCAAACACTTTGTTAAAATTTTTGAAATTTGAAAGACTTCTTACCTCAGTCATTTTGGCTAGGGGGCTATTGAATCTGTACAACCAAATGGAAAGCAAATATCACATGCTGATGATGTGGTCGAGCCGGAACTTTCATAAGAGTGTTTTGCTGTTGAGAAAGTCACTTGTACAACCATTTTGGAAAACAGGCTGGCAGTTTCTAAAAATTTGAAAACAAATTTCCCATAGGATTCAGCAATGTCATTCCTACGTGTAGCTTTATGGGAGAAATGAAAATGCATACCAACAGAAAGACGTGCATATGAATGCTCATAACCGCATTACTTGTAATAGCCCAAATCTGGAAACTTTCTGAATGTACATCAACTGACAAATTGTCTTAGCTCCTTGTGGTTGCTGTAACAAATTACCACAACCTTTGTGCTTTCAAATAAACTTCTCAAGGTCCTGGAGGCGGGATATCTGACACCAACAAGTCAGCAGTGCTGTGTCCCTCTGCAGGAGAAGCTGGGCTTTGCTTCTTCCAGCTGCTGTCAGCTCCAACATCCAGACAGCCCTGGTTCGTACCCACAGCACTGTGCCCTCTTCTGTGGGCTTTACGCCACCCTTTCCTCTGTGCTTCTGGATTTTCCTACTTGTCCTCAAGATTCTTCGGTATTGTGTGGGGTTCAGTTTCTTTTATAAAGACCTCTGGTGTCATCCAGCCTCCCTCCCGGAATGATAGAGTCTAATACCCTCATCCCAACTGCCCCTAATTAATTGTATCTGCAAAGACTTGTCACTCAAATAAAAATAATGTTAAAATACCTTTGGGTGCCATTACCATATAAATGGACATGCTATAAAATAGAAAAAATTTTTTTGCAACTAAAGGAACAAATACAGGCTCCCACATGAATGAATCTTAGAAACATTGTGCCACAAAGGAAGTCAGGTTCAAAAGATGCATGGTTCTGTTTACGTGGAGTCTGCATTGCTTCATTACATCGAGACAATTTTTCCTAGGATTATGGGGGTGGGAATAGTCTAAGCCTGGCTGGGGTGATGGCTGCATACTTGTCACTATAAAATAATTTGATTTCAAATCAAATCATTAAGTTTTATATTATGCAAATTATAGCCGTTGCTTGAGCATCTGTTTAGACTATAAGTCAGGCTTTTCCATACCAGAAACAGGGCACAACCACGCCTGACACAGTTTCTAGTTCGTGTGTCCTTCCGGTTCCCCTGTGTGGTGAATACAGACATCCTCCCTATCCGCATGTCTCCTGGTGACCACCTCCCAGGGGACAACTGGATACAGCTTACCCGATGGTCCTGCTGTGCCTCACATCGTGCACGGACTGGGCAGACATGCTACAGTGACCCCTTATTTATTGAAGATTTGGTACCTGTTTGCTTTAAACCAATTAGAATTCTCCTGCAAGAAATTCATTTGTATAACTCGCCTGACTCCCATACAACCACTGGCACCTGGCTCAGTCTCTCTCTCTCTCTCTCCCTCCCTCCCTCCTTCTCTCTCTCCCTCTCTGTCTCCTCCCTGATTTGGTGCCTGTGTGTGGCCTCCACGCATGCCAGTAATATTTGCCAAAGTAAGTAAATAAATAAAACCTTAATTTTAAGTAGTAAAGCCATAAATTTCATCTTATGTCTCTCCCAGTCATTGGAGGGGTGACCCATGTGAAAGATCTTAAATTAAAACAATGCGTAATAAATGTGTAGAAGCATCTGACGTGGCTGGTAGGAGGGAGAGTGACACTCATGATTAGCACGAGGTGTCTTTGAAGAGGCGCATTCACATCCTGTCCAGGGCGGACATCAGCACTGAGGAGATGGTACTGTACCCCGCAAGCCCACGGTGCTGCTTCGCACAACACTGTTGTCTCTGCTGAGTGCTGCTGAGTTGTGTACCCTAAACTGTGGTTGGGTGAGCATGCTTGACCTGCCCCCGTGTGGTTTGCCCCATCTGACCAGGGACCCTGGTAAGGGCCACAGGCCCTGTATCACTGGAGCCTGACAGGGAAGATAATCACTCATGGCAAACCTCCCCCCTCTTTTGATGAGGTATGATTTTCCCTCCCCTTTCCCCCCATAGGTTCATTTTTTTTTTTTCAATAACAAAGAACCAACCCAAGAAACAACATAGTTGGCCAAACTTTAAATAGTTGCCTTAGCACTGGATGCCCTGGTCAATAGATAACTCCGCCTTTCTTTCTGTGTTTATGATAAAGCATTAGGATGGTCCCTAAGAATTGTCCTTTCAAGGTTAAAAAGCACCAGGGATTTCTTACCTCACACACTCGAAGTGTAAATCAAACTCACAGGTCTCCACAAAGACTGCAGCTTGTGCAAGGCCACAGTGCATGGCCTCACTAGGACATTTGTTCCTTTCACGTTACCCAATTCCACGCCTCATCTGCTACTCCACCTAGTGCTCTTCCTCATAGAGTTCCTGCTAAACTGCAAAGCCACATGCAGTTTTCAAGCCTAAAGGACCACCATTATCTCATCATTCTTCTGGATTAATCTAATCTGGTCAATAAAACCTCCCAACGTATAAGTTGCATGATGGTGGTGGGCATCTCTGACATCACAGGTCTCCAGATTCCAGATATGTTTCCCAGTGGAAGAGACGAAGCCATCAGCACCATCATGTTCCGAAGACTAGGAAGAGAAGGAGGGGCATAGAATCACACCTAAGGCATTTTCTGCCACTTAAATAAGATTCAAATGGTCAGGGATGGTGACGCATGCCTGGAATCCCATTTAATCAACAGATCATGGCAGGAGGATCTCAAGTTCAAGGCCAGCCTGGGTAATTTAGGAAGACCTTGACTCAAAATGAAACAAAACAAAACAAAACAAAAAAAACGCAAAAAGTACTGGGGATGCAACTCAATGCCAGAGCATCCTAGGGTTCAACCCCCAGCACCACACACACACACACACACACACACACACACACACACAGATTCAAATGGATTTTCTAATGTTTCCCTACACTTTCTTTCTGATGTCTAAGAAGTTCCTACCACCAGGCATGAGTGTTATATTTCTGGCAAGTGTAAACTGTTATGAAAGAGGAGCCAATGTCTACTCAGCCTGGTAGGAAGACTGATAAGGGTTTATGCCTCTCAGAAAGAGGGAAGAAAGCTCTTTTGATCATTCTCATGCAAATCCCTAATAGCTGACAGATATCTGCCTTAGACTGTTGCATATTTCCTTTTTAAAATATCTGGGGAACAATCAGCTTAGGAGTAATGCTTTCCTTTTGAAGATATTTTTTTCCCTTACATTTTAAACAATTATAGGTGCTAAACTCCCCCCCCCCCCAAATAGCTACTTCTCTTATGACTCTCCCCCTTGGATAATTGTTTTGGTGATAAAGATAACAAAACAGTGCAGTTGACTTCTGGGTTTGTTTATCGGAGTGGCTCCAACTCACCTCTCCTTTCAGTGTGCTCCTGTTTGTCATCAAAAAAAGGAAGCACAAAACCTTGCACCAGCTACTGTTCCCTGGGTTCCAGCAGAGACACTTAATGGCCTTCCAGCTCCCCTGAAGGAGGTGTAAAGTCGCAGGTAAGAGTTTTCTTTTGTTTTCAGGTTTATTTCATTTTTAATGGACAAACAATGATTGCATACCTTTACAGAGTACAAAGGATATTTCAATACACACGCGTATTGTGGATCAATCAGATCGAAATAATCGGCGTGTGTATCACCCTCAAGTATTTATTATTTCTTTGTGGTGAGAACATTTAAAATCCTTTCAGTGATTTTGAAATTAGAACATATTATTGACAGCAAGGTGCACAAGGGCACCAAAACTCATGCACCTGTCTAACTGTAACTCTTCCTCTTCTTTTTTGACAGTACTGGGAATTGAATCCAAGACCTTTTCACACAGCTACATCTCTAGACCCTTTATTTTTATTTTGCTACATTTCTCAGGCTGGGCTCAAGCTTGTGATCCTCCTGCCTCAGCCTCCAGAGTGCTAGGATTACAAGGGTGCAGCACCATGCCCAGCCTGTGACTGTAATTTTTATTCTGAAGTCATCCCTCCATTTTTCAGATCTATTCCTATCCTCCTATGATAGCAAACTCCAGTGAATGTTTAAATTTTAAAAATGTACTATGGGAAAGAGCACATTATCAGTAATTGCCCTTGGAAGCCTCCCCCTTGCCTTGAACACACCCCATAATTCTCACTACTTCCTGGAACAGTTCTGGAATTCCTCTTTCCTGAGTGTCTTTCATTGGTTGTTAAGGCTGACTCCATGGGCTGAACTGATTCAAAATATATACTTTTCGTGGTCATTTTGACTTTGGGGAAGAGCCAGAAGTCACGAGGGCCCAGTGAAGAGATATATGAGGAGACTGTCTTTGTTACTTTTCTTAGTTACTTTGCTGGGTCAAAATACCTGACACTCACAAGTTAAAGGAGGCAAGATTTATTCTGGCTCACACTTTACAGAGATTTCAGTCCATCGTGGACTGGCTCCAAGGCAGGGTGACAGGATGGCAGAAGAGAAACAGTCCATGGCAGAGCAGGCAGAGAGCAGCAGCAGGAGCAATAGAAGTAGTCTCAAAAGGAGCCTGCCTTTCCCTTTTAGCCCATCCAGCCTACATGTCTTTTGGGTGATGTCACCCACACCAAGGGTAGGCGTTCCCATTACCCACACCCAGAACTATGCTAATTCCAATCAGTGGACTAATTCAGTACCACACACCCTTCATCCCAGTATCACACACCCTGGATCTGCCAACTCCAAAATGCCCCACCTGTGAGCACATGACAGATACACGGCAATGTTTTTAGAAGCCTGCCTTCCTGTTGGATGGCACTTGGTGACAGCATTCACTGCATTTTTTATTGCACCTCTGAAAGACACTCATGAAAGAGGACTTCCAGAACTGCTTCAGAAAGAGGCAAGAATGATGGGATACATGGCTTTAAAGAGCAATGGAGTATTTTGAGGGGGAATTAATGCTAATGTGTCTTTTATTGTGATACTTTTTAAAATTTAAACATTCATTGTGCATTTTAATCACTCCCTGGACATATCAAGATATCATCTTATAGTGTAAGTATATGCACTTCTTATTTGTCAATCAAAATGAGCATAAAGATTCCTTTCTCTTGATTATTGGATGGAATGAGAATGAAGGAGAAAGAAAAGTGTTAGAAGCAGACAGAACATGAAAGAGTACATGGCAGTCCTTTGGATAAGAGTTTGAATAGTTTCCAGCCAGGACTCTGGTATGAAAAAGTGAAAAATCACATTTTAAGTAAACCTTGACAAATGGATAAACGACTATGTATTTTTAGTGCTATAAAACCCTTCCTAGCCTTCATCCAGGAGTACCTGAACATTAGAAACAAGCAACTCGCTCATCGCTAATTTGCATTTCGCTTATGAACTGTAGAATAAACGAACCAATGATCCATACGGTCTCAACAAGGCAATTAAAAAGGAACAGCTTCCTGGAGAGGGAGGTGATGTCGGAAGCATTGTACTCCACTGACTGCCTTATCACTGAGTTGTCCTGGAGAATAATAATTAGTTGCCACGTTATAATTTCTCCTTGATTTAATTTTGTTAATGAAGGAAGTATGAGCATGCTGGTTCAAACAAAATGTAACATCAGAGGGACGCCAGAATACCAGCATTAGCAGGGACCAGCCGGTGCGATTCACCTTATAGATGAAGAAGCCACAGAGAACCAGCGCCAAGCTGCTGCAAGCCAAGCCTGGGGTAGGCTTGTGGATCCCCAAAGACCAAGGCTTTACTTTTATTTCCACCTCACAGGAGATGTTAGGGACACGCCCTGCAAAGTATAAACTGAAGAAAATCTCTGGGAGTCAATGAGGTTCCTACGCAGCGCTCCAAGTGCAGGGGGCACGACTTTCTCTGCGCACATTAAGATTGTTGGACTTCTCACACATGACCACTAGATGGCGGAAAACATCCACGACTGTGCCTGATGGGGCCGCACCTGCTCCAGGGCGAGCTTTGAGCAGTTCTAATGTTCCTGCCTCATCCACCTGGTGAATAGAGAGAATTCGGGACCGTCACCATGTCAGCCGCCCCCCCCCACCACCACATAAACCCTCCCAATCCACTCCTGTCGCAAGAGTCCTTACAGTTAATCTCGGCTTTTTTATTGAAACCCATTAGGAGGAAATAATCTACCTTGAAAACTATTTTATAAAAGGCTTGAATGACGATTAGCTGTTTCATGTACTATTGCGATTTCATGATTTCATGTGCTGCAAGTTTCCTAGTATAATTTTCTGTATTACGGTAGAGATTATATGACATCCCAAGGTGATGGGCCTCTTATGGTCAGAGTAGTGTAGGAAATATTTTCGGACAAAGGAGAGTTCAGCTCCCTCTGGAATCCTGGTGGTAGGGGCAGGCAGGTACTTTTTCCCACAAGAAAAGCTGGTATTTGTTCAGCACTTACCATGTACCGGTCACTGCTCTACATGGATACATTTAGTTATCGTAACAATCACATGACAGAATGCATATTGAATTTGTGTTACAGAGAGGTACACAGAGACCAAAAGGTTCGAGTCATTTGTTCGAGGTCATATAGTCACACCAATGTACACGGCTATTTTCTCTTTATTTATATGTCCTACAGGGAATCAGCAATGTGGTTCTTGATCCCAGCGACATTAGGGCTTTGAGTTCAGGTGAGCAGTAATGGCGCCTTTGACCTCATGAAACTTGTGTTAACGTTATCTCAGGGACCACTGGAAACAATGGCTATGTGAAACCCGAGGAGGGGTGATGCTAAGTTAATCTTAAGGGACTTAGGACTGTGGCAGTAGCTAGGGCTGCCCTGCAGGCTCTGGGTCATCTGACCCTCTGAAGCGGAGATGGTGAACCTTTTAATAGCAATCAAGCCATAGATAGGTTCAGCGCCACTGCTCCACGGGAGGACACGGACAGAGGGCCGGTGCATCACACGCCCCGCTGGTGCGAGGAGCCAGCTCTAGTCTGTCCCCTTCCTACTCCCCAGCAAGACTTCTCAAGCTTTGCCCATATGACATGTGTCTCTGGTGGTCTTCCTTGATGTCCAAGAGCTTCATGCCACACTCAGTACCCCTGCAATGGAAGGAGCTTGGCCCACGCCATGGTGTGTTGTATCATAGTCTTGTACCTAGGAAAAAAAAAAAAAAAACCTCCTTCTCTCATTTCTTCAAACTGACTGTGGTGGGTAGAATTCATCACTGAAGGGAGGAGAAACCATCTCAAGCCAGTGCCTGAAAAGGGGGCTGTGAAGTCATTTGAACCCCAGGCCAGGCAGGACAAAATCAACTGGACTTTGGGAAGTGGAGATGAAACTGGGAACTGGGAAGAGCCTGGGGACTCTTTCCGGCTCTGTCCATTCTCTGGCTATACCCCCCCACACACACACACACGTCTTCATTATTCTTATCTTTTTGCCCTGAGCATTTCCTGCTTCATAGTAACAATCCAAGCCAGCCACTGCTGTACACTTGCCCACTAATCCGTTGTCACGCTAGGAGGAGATCTGGCTCCATCAGCGCTGGTGCACTGCTAGGCAGGACCTTAGTATTTCTTTGTCTCGGGCCACAGAGTCCCTCACAGACTTTTGTTTTGTTTCCCCATCATAATGGGGCTGTTCTTGTTCACTTTTAGATAAGACCGTCTCAAGTCTGCTAATAGAACCTCTTAATTTCAAGGGACTTTTTAAGTTAACTGCAATTTACTTTCTCAGAATGGGGAAAATCTGTCCCTTTTGAGATAGAAGAGTTCTTTTTCTATCTTCTACCCCTCTTTTCTTTCCTTTTAACTTGTTTTCTTTCATTTTCCCCTCTAAAATAATGGAATGCTTTTTTCCCAGGTGTCACGTAGCTGTTTGACAACACAGAGACTGTGTTAGCTGTTTATAATGAATATTATCTCCAGCTGCTCAGCTGTGAGAACTTATTTTATTTTATTTTTAGGAGTGATTCTTAGGAGGCCTGGTCTCTGAAGGTCAGATGTGTCCTTCGCTCTCCCGGGCACTGGGAGCTCTGTCCTGCAGGGGGCGCTGCGCTCCGCATCTCTGTCTTGATTGCGTTTTCCCTTTTCACTTTCACCTGGTGAAATGGATGCGTGATCTCTGCCATGTGTCCAGTTGCCTGGGGATGGACACATGGATCAAATGTTGAGAAGGAAAAAGGTATCAGAGATTAAACAACTAGATTCCAGCCCTAGGCCCCCCGAGAAGTCGCCACAGTCTCTGTGCTCCACTTACCCCATCCTCATGTCTTAACAAAGGCACACAAAAACCGCTATCAGAATGAGGATTCAGGGCTTTCCCTGTGCAGAGCCTATAGCCCAGCCTTTTTAGATTTCCCAAGACCATCTTCTCTGAATGATGGGGGCTGCGGGTGGATATGTAGGCAATCTCTTCTTCTACAGGAAACTGACGTAATGGGAAAGAGAATTCGACACAAACTGCAGGGAGGGGGGTGGGAGGAAGAAAGGGGACAGAGTACAGCGGCGACTTCTAATTCAGGGGTAGAGGCAAAGTCATGAGAGTTTCCTATGGGTCGAGAAGAGTCTACTGATGAAGTGGTCTTCAGCATCCTTTCTAGTTTTACCTTTAAATATCAAACTATAGTAAATTCCCTTTCTCATACTATATACAAAATCAGCCCCAGGTGGTTTGTACGTCTGATGATGAGATAAAAACAATAACAATTACAATGCTTTTAAAGTACAATTTAGGAAGCTGTCTTCATGGCGCGGTGGCTGGAAACCATCTCTTCAGCACGACATATCCACATTCAGAGACACTGTGTAAATCTTACGAAGTGCCAGGTGTTTTGCATAATTTAATTTTCTGCTTACAATCCTGTAAGAACAACTCCCTACTTCTGAGTGCAGGAAATTACAATTTCATATTTGACTAGCCACTGGTTTCACAGACCCTTTGGATTTGCGAGGAGGGTCCTACCTCCTCCAACAGGAAACCACGGAGCCTGATGGGAAGTCTCACCTGAGAGCTCTCACCTCAACCCACAAGATGGGTGCAATGCTGTTTGTAGTTAAAATCTAGGCTGTTTTAATGTTAGACGCATTCAAGTTAAAAGAAAAATAAATTGATATTCATTAATACCCATGATGCCAGGGAAAAAGCTAGCTTATTTACATGCATTACCTCACTGGATTCTAACAACGAATGTATGTAGCAATATAATTTTGCAGGGGGCAAAATTATATGTAGCAAATATAATTATGCCCATTTTTATAATTGATGAAACTGGTAGAGAGGTTAAGCAGTCTACCCAAGGCCACAGATCTAGCACCTGGAGAAGCCAGGATTGAGGTCTATACAGTCATCCTCACCTAAAGTCCGTGAAAGGAAAAGGGCAGAGGTTCTTTGGCGAAGTTTTTCAGAGCAACTGCTATCTGCTGCAGGCCCCGCTGCAGGACAAGATCATCTCCCCTCGCACAGACCCATGGGGTTTGCACTCCTCCTTTTTCAACTGCCATGCGAGGGGCTGCTTTCTAATTAAACTGAGAGATGTGAATCGGGACCAGATTCATTTGGCTCTGGAATTTTTACCCAGTAGTTCTTAATGGCTGCAGGACCATGGATCCTTCTGGCTGGGCTCTCCTTAGAACACATATGATCCTTTCTGACTTCAGACCTTCAGAGATTGCACAGTCTTCTGATCTACAAATATAGCTTTGATTAGCTTTTGTGCATATTTCTAAACATTGCTAAGGAGTAAAACTCAGAAGAGCAATCTCTGGGCTTGATGGATCAGAGGAGAGATTGGTGCTTTTTATAGAAACAGATTTAAAGTATCAATTTTGTCAGATTCATAGAATTGAAACAAATGGAAGAGTTCACTATCGGGCACAAATACAATATGTATTTTCCTATTTTAGGAGATATTTTTCTTTATTGCCCTCCATCCAACCCTCTTCCTCAGAAACAGCTCAGAGGCAAAGAGGATGAGGCTGATGAAGACCGTTCGTCTTACTCTTGACTCAAACTTTTGTGATTTTTGTCTCTTCCTAGTTCCCTACAAGGCTGTATAATATATACTTTTCTCCAGCCTTGTCCCCAGCAGTAGGTGGTAGACTGAGAGCAGGTGGAAGCCTCTTTTAGTTTTCAATTTTGAGATAGTATCTCACTGTCACTCAGCTGCCCAATCTGAGCTTGAACCTGCAATCTTCCAGGCTCGATTTCCCAGGGCGCGGGGATTACAGGCGTGCACCACATCTGTCTTCTATAATGTAGGCTTCGTTACACTGCATTGGGCTTTTACATTAAGTCTGGACTTAGCACAAGATTTATGCGAACGCTGCTGTGTATCCCTGCCCCATGTCATGTCGCTGATGATCTCGTGTCATTGGTGAGACGACATGGGGATCCCATCTGATTGACTGGCTACCCTGAGAGCTTCATGGTTTAGTGATTCAATTTTAACAAAATCTGAAGGGTACTTTGTACCGTGGAAGCTGAGATTTTTGAAAACTCCGAAGGAATATGACTCCTCCCCCCATTTTGTTGTAAAAGTCATAAAGAAGAAATAATGTCTTTCAAATGTTTTGTTTTAGCTCAGTTGGTCGTGACTCAGGACATTTTCTCTCTTTCCATATTATTTCACCTCCTTTGACTTAAAATGTAGCTACAGGTTAACTTAGACATTGGGTCTTTTTCACTTCCAGAGGGAAGCTTCTATAGCATACATTCATGTGCCCCATAAGGGTGTGGTCAACAGTGGGCTCCATGCACAGCAGTGGTCCCATAACATTATAAGGAGCTGAAAAATCCTAATGCCTAACAGTGTCATAGCCATTGTAACGTAGCACAACACATCACCAGGTGTGAGTCCTGCTGGTATAAACAGACCTAGATGCTGTCAGTCAGAGAAAACTACAGCTCATTCAACTATGTAGAGTATGCAAAGCTTGATGATGATGCTAATAAATGCGTATGCCCTGGTTAATGTATTCACCATAAGGTACTCTTAAATACTTATTTTGAGTGTATTCCTATCTACATATAAAAAAATAAAGCTTACTGAAAACTAAGTGTGGTGGTGCATGCCTATAGTATCAGAACTCTGGGAGGCTGAGGCAGGAGGATCACAGGTTTGAGTCCTGCCTGGACAACTTAGTGGCTTAGCAAGACCTTGTTTTTTTATTATTTTATGTTTTTTTTTTATTTAAAGAGAAACAAAAGCATGTAAAGGATAGAGATAATACAGAATTCCAAAAAAAAACCATAATAGGAAATCACTAGTTAATAAATTACATATTATCCTCTTAGAAATAGTTGTTCAAGTTGCAAAATTAAAGCATACAAAGTAGATAGTCAAACAGTGAGACTGTAAACAGCTATACATGCATGAATCTCTGCATGTATTTCTATCCTTTCTGTATTCGAGGGAAAAACAAAACATAGCAAGACAAAACAAAACAAATTCCTATAAAAACATGAAACCAAAAAGTCATATAAAACTACAGTACAAGGTGATCTACAATGATTGCTGTGTTGTTTCTTAGTATCTTCAAAAGAATTGTCTATATCATCCCGCATAATTGAATATAGCAGTATAATTGAGTAAAGCAGTAAATAACAATATTAGTGAAAATAAAACATTGTAGTAGACAGTACAAAACTTCAAAGGCAGGTAATAATCAAACCAGAGTGGATATTCTAGTGAATCTTGTCATCTTAAGTGCAGTTGCCTATACTCTCAGACTTGATACTATCAATCATAACAGCTTTGAATAAAATCTATCAATACAAAACAGTGATCCAATAAACCAGATTCGATTATGATCAGTCATGGTAAAACAGTGTAGGTTTTACAGAACTTTAGATTAAGTTAATAGGAAATTAAGGATAATTACCATACTATATCCTGTTATTTTCAGGATTATTGTCTGTGCCCTCAAATCTAGTACAGGTAAAATGACTGAAACAGAATATAATACATCTAAGCAGAGTAGTGTGAGTAATGTGGGTTTTAAATCCTGGTGCACTATTAACAATATAGTGTATCAAGGCTATCTATGTTAGAGATTCTAGTTATCCTTCTCTGCTTCATTTCTGCTATGCTATTTTTCTGCCTTTGTTTAGTTTTCTCCTTCATTCTATTGCCTGCCTTGCTCATTGAGGCCTTTCTGCCACTGTTCCTAAAATCCTGGTATTATTTTTCTCTCTCTCTAGAATGTCCTTCAGTATTCTCTGTAGGGTTGGATTGGTGGTCACAAACTCCCCCAGTTCCTCTTTGTCATGGAAGCATGTTGTTTCTCCATTAATTCCTAGTGACAGTTTTGCAGGGTACATCAATCTGGGCTGGAGGTTATTTTCTTTCTGGGCCTGGGATATTTCACTCCAAGCTCTTCTTGATCTGATGGTCTGTGTTGAGAAGTCAGCTGTGATCCTGATGGGCTTACCTTTATAGGTAATCTGTTTCTTTTCTCTGATGGCTTTTAATATTTTGTTTTTATATTGAATTTCTGGTATCTTGATTATTATATGTCTGGGTGTAGATCTGTTTTGGTTGTAGGTGGCTGGAGTTCTGTATGCCTCACATAACTGTCATTTTCTTTTCTCATGCTTGGAAAGTTTTCCTTAATTATTTCCATGAATAGCCTTTGTAATTTGTCTGTATGTATTCCTCCTTCTTCATTCATGTTCCTTATTCTTATATTGTAGATTCTCTTGTCATCTTCTAGCCTTTGTATTGTTACTGCCTATTTCCTTGTTATTTTTGAGATCTTTCTTTTCATGATCACACATTGCAAACTTATCTTCAAGTTTTGATAGTCTATCCTTAGTTTCTTTTAAGGAGTTTTGCCAGCTTTCAATGGAGTTTTTAATTTCCTGGTAGTCTCTTTGAATCTGCTTCATGTATTCTATATTTTCTTTATATTCTTTATTGAATGTTTCTCTCCTTTTTTGTGTGTTCCTCCCTTCTTCCATCTGTATTATCCTGAGAGATGCTTCCTGAGAGCATTTCTTTTATTACTCTACTCATATCCTGCTTTCCCTGATTTAATATTTCAGTTTTGAGCTCGTCTACAAGGTCCCGAAGATATCTCTTAATGTCCATTGAAGCCATGTCTGATGTTTTGTGCTTGCTGCCCTCGGTCTCCCTTGTTTTTCCTTCTCCTGGATCAGTTCCCTCGGGGTTCTGGGCTGGGGGCCTCCTCTTGCCTCCCTCTCCTGTCATGGCCCTGGCTTCCTCCACACAGGTTACAGTGCAGGTCCCAGCCCCCTTCCCTGTTGGTCACGTTTCCTCCGAAGCATGCTGGTGAGGGACCTCTGCCCTCTCCTGCCTGCTCTTGTCACTGAGGTGTAAGTGGCGGCTGCGTATGCTGGCCTCTCCCCACCAGGCCAGCCAAACTTCAGGGGCCTTCACCCAGTTAGTGCGTGCTAGGCACAGGGAATTGATTTGGGATGGCTCATTGGGTCCTGGCCAGGGGCGCAGCCCAGTCCAAGCAAATCCCACAAATCTGCTCTGGGGAGGGAGGAACCAACTGAAGTCACTGTCACTCCCAGTTCAGGCTCCTCCTGCCTGATTCCAACATGTCGCTCATTTGGTTGCACCCTTCCCATGGTGGGGGCGTCTCATTCCCAGCACTGACCATGGATTAATGAAGGCCCCTTCGCCGGCTCCGCTCTCAGTGGGGCTCACCAACCCCCAACTTCAGCGCTGCTGTGGCTCCTGTGAGTGGCAGTGGGAACGAGTTTGGGCGGCTCTGCCTGCTGGTGAGGATTCAAGCTAGTGCAAGCTTGGTGGGTCACGGCAAAAATGCTGTGTCTGGTAATTTTTAGCTGTTTCAGTTGTAGTCCCAAAGTATTTGACGAGTTTTTTTACATTTTAATTTCTTCCTGTGTCAAGCGGATCCATCTTTGTCTGGGTCTCTCCAGGGTGTTTTTTTTTTTTTTTTTTTTTTTTTACCAGGGATCAAACTCATGACCTTGCACTTGTGAGACAGGTGCTTAGGCTGTTGAGCTAAATCCCCGGCTCTCCAGGGTGTTTTATTCTGGCATATGAATTGTTTTTCCTGGGAGGCTTTGTATTTTGTTACTCACTAATTGGCCATCTTGTCTTCTTCCTCAAGACCTTGTTTTTTTAAAAAATTAAAAGATCTGGGAATAAAGCTTAGTGAAAAAGCTACAGGTTCAATCTTAGTACACCACACACACATACACAAAGACTGCAAACTAATATGTCATGTAATGACCTCACACATTTCATGTTTAGCATGTCATTTTCTCTTTGCTTGATTTAATCTTGTTTTGTGGCAATAGGCATATACATATATTACATCCTTAATATGTACAAACACATGCAACCTTCCTGTATACCTGGGTGTGCATAGCAGGCTATCCAATAGATGCATGTGTAAGTACCTTGATGACACTTGCACCGTCACAAGGGGGCCAGATCATGGGGTTTACACCAACTTCAGTCATGGCCATGGCTCAGCACCATCATCTTTACTCAAGCAGAGCCTAATACCTTAATTATCTCTTATCATTATCTCAAACGTCTATGTGGGTCACCCAAGGTCTCTCTCCTGGGCCTCACACTCAAGTTCTTCAGCACCTGTGCTCTCACGTGGCCCAGGGTCCTCTTCCATGCCCAGGGGTTTCTGGCAGGATCCACGTCCTCCTCAGCCTTCTCAGCTCCCTCCATCTTCAAGGAAGCCATATATGACTCCAGTTCTCCTCACACCTCGAATTGCTCTGACTTCTTTGCCCCTGCTTCCTGGTTTTAAAGACTCTCAGGTGAGTACACCCTGGATACACCTAGATGTGCTGGATGTCCACCTAGATTGCTCAAGACAATCTCCTTATTTTAAGGTCAATAGATTGGTAACTTAATCACATCTGCACAGTCCCTTTCGCCATGTAACACACCATATTCTCTTCATACTCAGTTTTTGGTGTTTAGACAAGAACATCCTCAGGAGTCTGTTCTGGAATCTCTGCTGCCACAGACATGAAAATCCATGCATGGGACCCAGAGACTGCTCTGCAGGAGCACCCTGGGCAGCAGGGTCTCTGGTCTCGGTTCTGTGATACCGGTGTAAGTGTTACCCTCCACACTGCTTCTCCTTTCCTGCTGGGATATGCGCTACCCAACTTTCTGTATCACATGGCCTGCTGACATAGATCTTACCCACAACTTAAACTTTAAATCGTAGGTCCCACTGCTGCCTGCAAAATTCTTTGTGTCTTAGTTCACATTTCTGAGCGTGGTGCAGACAGGGCCAGGTCATATAGCTTGTGGGTAGCTGCCCCACCTTTACACGAAGGGCTCACCTCCCATAAGCCATCAGCTGTGGTCACCAAGGTAACAGGCAATATGGTGGACCAAGGATGATCCCATGGCAGATTAGAGGAAATTCTCTGCAGCCAGCATGCCTGGGTCCCAATTCTGGCTCCTCTTGGTACATTGATTTCTTTAATAAGCCTCACATTCTTCATCTGTAGGTGTGGATGATAATGGTATCTATTTTATAGGGTCATTGTGATGAGAAATGTGACCTATATGTGTGACAGGCTTACCTCAGTGCCTGGTAAATGGAAAAAGTGCAATAAATATCAGTCTTTAGTATAAAATTGTCTCATCCTGCCCCTGTCTTCCCTACTACAATCAAGAACTTTAGAAAAGGTGTTTTCCTTAGATCTGGTAGTGAGCTTGGCAGGCAGTGACTGGCATTTTACATACATGTCACAAACCAAACAGAGAGATATGCTGGAACAGTAGGTAGAATAAAAAATTCTTGGCCTTGAATATGAAAAACCCATCCATAGCTGTATTGGGAAATAACTGTGTAATATAATAGGAGAAACCCATCTGTGACATTGTTAGGAAATGACCACAGAACTTAATATCTTGTATTTGAGACTGCTTCAGGTGTTCAGCTGAAAGTACAGCTCCTTTGACAACTGACTGGTTCATCCTGGGTGGGGAGCCAGAGAATTACTAATAAAGTTGTGCAGTTGCTCAAATATCCATCTGAAGGGGCAGGGGGGAGAGTTTAGTTATGAAACCAATTAAATTCTTACAGCCCTAGGGCTGGGGATAGATGGTGAACTGTGGAATCAGTAATGTGTTTTCAGTTTTAGTTTAGTTTAAGCTTTGGGGAGAAACCTGGCAGTTGGATCCCAGAAAGATACGATTCTGAGATGTTACCTCTGGGAAAACCTGTAGGGAGCAGGTCCTGGTATTCAGAAATTTTAGGTAGCAGGATGTGAGAGAATATGTGTACAAAGAGAATAATCCTGGCATCAGAAAGCTTCGGTCTGATGCTTGGATGGGTAAGCTGAGGTTTTGGAAGTGGATCCTGATGTATTGTACTGGTTTAGTGTATCTACCCCTGATGAAGACTATGTCTTTAATTCTTATTTCATAGCACTTAAGATGAACATATAAGAAACAGGATGTGCTTAATGAAAGTTCAATTTTAATTTTGTTTGTGTGAAATTAATTTTATGGAAAAAACAGCAGCAATCATGGAAGAACAAGAGCTAATGGAATTAACTCAGGTCTGAAATGAGATATTAGTGGACTTTAAAATTTTGATTTGCCACTTCTTGGCTTAAAAAACTTAATTATTTTAAATCTCAGCATCCTTGTTTCTAAAGTGATAATGATATCTCACAAATGAAACAATAAATGAGAAATCTTCAGCACTTAAAATGTAGGATCCAACCAATAGACGTTTTTGTGTGGATGAATATTATTTCAGTCTCTTAGATTCATCCCTGACTCATGTCCTCCAACCTTGCTAATAAAGGAAAGACACACAGGTAAAATTCTTGAAACAACCAATTTCTTGATAACTTACTTTAAAAATGCAATGTTTTTTAGTGCTTGCAGCTGCAAACTTTAGATTATCTCATATGTACATCTCTTCCCTCTTTCACTGTAAAGTGCTACAGAGTTTATACTGGGAAACGATCAACCTCAATGAGTGACCAAGACTAAGTGTTTAAAATCTCCACATAAGTGGAGTTAGGCAACCATTGAGAGGAAAGCAGGTCTGTCTTAACCTCTGTTAATAACCAGGAGGTTTAGGCACGACCTCCAGTATTCTGCCTGAAAAACAAAAGTAATGAAAGCTGCATATACGTGTCACAAGAACACAGATACTTCTTTGAGGATAAAATTTAAGGAGCACTTTAAAGATGATTCAGAGATGTGTAGCTCCAGGCATAACATCAAAATTTGATGACATAAGGGATAGCATGAGTGTGAAGAACGCACTCTAGCACTGTTTTAAAGGGGAAAGTTCGGAGGAAATCCCGATCCACCTAATTCCTGTTTCTCAGATCTCAGGCCTCTAGCATGGCGGTGAGGTCTCCCAGGCCCTGGTGGGACTCACCTCCCCAGTCAGGGCTCAGGACTGGGCCCATTGTAGTTTTTACAAAGATGTTGGTCTATTGCAGCCAATATATCTCTCTATCTTATTCATGTTGATGCTGATGCTTGCAGCCAGGGATGAAAGTCCTGAAATACTTTTTACAACATTTCACTATTTTGCCATATCTGAATAATAATATAGAGAGGGCTGTGTGGGAACAGAAGAAGAAGTGATAACTTACATGCAAAAGGAAGTTATTTGGGGACTACTGGGGAGTTCATAGGATCAAAGCAGTGTTGGAAATCAGTCAGTGCCAAGGGCAGCTCTGAAGATAGTAGGAACAACAGGTCGTCTCTTTTGCACCCTGATAGAAACATAGCTCATCTCTATTTCCATCCCCATGGTGTGCTATTTCTCTTGAGACTCAAGTTCTGGGGAAAGCAAATTGGGCTGCTCTGAAGATCCAGTGGGAAATGGAAGACGTTGGGACCCCGAATGACACAATCAAAGGAATTGATCAGCCTTGCAACGCAAAGCCAGAGCACTGTTACTTAAAGAACACTGGAAGTATTCTGGGCAGGCAAAACCTGTCTCTGAAATCACATCACCCTGGCAGGTAATGATTTTACCTGGAGTAAAGCTTTCACAGTAAATCAGTTGCTAATCATGAGTGAACTACAACAGCAGCTAAAGATTCCACCAACTGGAGTGAGTACCACCCACTGCTGCCAGAACTCAGCAACGGCAGGTCACTTTGGCAGAGATATCCTCCAGGAAAGAAAAGAGGAAAAATCAAGGAAGAAGGGAAAGAAAGAGAGGAAGAAGGAAGAGAAGAGGAGAAGGAGAAAGAGGAAAAGCAGGTCACACCACAGCCCTCAGTATCCAATAAACACAAAGGTGGGGAAGCCTATCAATCCTTCCATCTATCCTGTGTCCAGTACATTTCACTTCATGCCCTCATCATGCCCTGTGGAGACAGCAAGGGCATGCAAAGCATGTCCGTCCTCAGAAAGAAAATCTTTCTTCTACGTCATTCCTATCCAATGGGAGTATAGTGCCAGGAACCTAAGTACTGTTCTAGAAAAATGCACCAAAAGTAAAAATTAATACAGATATTTCAATTAATTCAATATGGCTAAGATATTAGCAGTTGAACAGATAGTCAATATAAAGTTTTAAGTGAAGTAGTTCATAATTCTTCACATTAAACCTTCGAAATGTAATGAAGTTATATTTTCAGCACGGTATGAGTTGAATTGGTTGCTCTTAAAATTGAATTGTTGGTGTTCTAACCCCCACTACTTCAGATTTGGAGCGTCTTATGGAGACGATGCAGGTGCAGTTAGTTAAGACAAGGCCATGCTAGAGGATGGTAGTTGCCTAACACAGTGAGACTGACATCCTTATGAAGGCAAGAGTGGATGCACAGACTTGCACACAGGGAAAACACCCCATGAAGACTGGAGTTACAGAGTGAAGAGGATCAGAATCTAGGAGATAATCTAGAACAGGCCAACTCCTACCTCCTTCCAACACATGCATGGCCCTGCTGACACACTGATTTTAGACTCTCAGACTCCCAGCATGCTGATTTGTGAGACAAGGAATTTATGCTGCTAGTATGTGTGATATTGTGTTAGGGCAAACCTAGCAAACTAACACAGGCCACATCAGGTCAGATTAGCTGCATTTCCATAGCCACATGTGGCTGGTGGCTACCATATTGGATGGTAATGGTTTAAAAACTTCTGACATTTGGACTTTATGTTGAAAACATCGGGCCTTACTTCTCACACCGTTGCAGTTTACCTGGAGTGTGTGTGGAAAGAGTGTTTGGGTTTTTCTTTCATTTTATGTAAAAGTAAAGGCAAACACACTTTAGTTCCATTCCACATTTACTAAGCTAAGATGCTGTATTTGTGTTTCTGATTCACAGTTAGCATTTCCCCAGTTCCTCTTCTGGGTAGTCAGTGTTCTGGCAAACGTCTCCAGTGGTTACTCAGAGACAGAAGCAGGGACACCTACATGCCTGAAGAATAGGAGAACACGTGACAATAAAAAAGCTCCTTAAGGCTGAAAGCTGGGTGGCCTCAAGGCTGTGGCAGGAGCCTGGATTATCTCCAGCTTGATCCAGAGCATCACTCTGCAGCAGACTCTGGGTCAGGCTGTCTTTCCAGGTACCCCTCCTCTGCTGTCCACCTTGATATGTCCGAACCTCCAGGTGGGTATGCAGAGGGCCCAAAGGAAGGCCACCCTGCTCTGTGATGGTGAAGAACAGTGGTAAGAGGAAGCTGCCTCTGTTTCTTGCCCTTTCAGAGCAGCCTCAGTCTAATCAGTGCAAAGGCTGTAATTGATCCATTTTGGAAGATTTTGCAGTGTAAGCACTGGATATCTGATAATGTGCGTATTTTAATGCTCCATTCTCTTGGTTACAGGCAAGCCATCTGTGGGGCCCAGGGGAGCTGGGGAAATGGCTCTGTCTGCTTTTATTGAACTCCACGGGCTCCATGAATAGCTCCCTTCCAACTCGTAGGCCAGTGCGAATTGTTTGCAAACTTTTTTAACAGCAGCTTTTTTTCTCATTAGGACAGCAGGATGTGGTTAATATATTAAATCTAGAAAAAAATGGGTCAGCATCACAAACGTAAGTAAATAAATAAAAACTGCTTGTATTTCTAGCATTCAGAGAGGGGGAAAAACCTTCAAAATTTGTATATGTTTTCTTCAGTGGCTTTTCTAAAAATAGGAATATGGCACATGTGATTTACTGTTTCAACAGTGATGAGCTGAAACTGTACAGCTTATTTTATAACTCAGCCTGGTTTAATTGCTCATGTCATTGCTTCCATGGTGACTTTGGTCTTTGGTCATTCTTGTAGACCACCAGTTGATTCATGCAAGTCCTTTTCCATTGGCCCTAGGTTCTAGCTAATCTAGTATGCCTGTTTTCTACAAAGGGAAATTGGAGATCAGGGCTCATACTGTCTCCTGTACCACCTGTTCTATTATTTTGTGATGAAATCTTGTTTTCCTTTTTTTCCCCCATAAAATAAAAAATAAATAAATAAGTAGAAAGGAAGTAGGGAACCACATAAGTGACCAGACTCTCTGACCCCAATAGCTTCTTTGAGATGCCTCAGGATGGAGTATGCTTTAAAATTTTTTATTTTAATGTAATACAAGTAGATATAAATCAAGAAAACATAAAAATATTCTACCATAAAGACAAAATTTCATAACAAATAATTAGAAAATAACAATAGTTAATGTACTGTGTATCATGATGTTAAAAGGATGGCCAAAATGTTATTCAGAATACAAGTTGCAGGCAAAAAAAAAAAGTTCTCTTACCGAGAAGAAGCAAATGAAAGGACAAAACTTACTTTTCAATGATCAAAACGAACTAGTATAAATGAAACAAATTGGCATATATTTGAAAATATTTTCAAAATGACAGAATAGAAAACTTGGGGAGTTATTTGAACTTTACTTTTTATTTATCTATCTTTTATTTTGCTCTCTCTCTCTCTGTATATATATATACTTTTGTTTTTCTTATATGAGAGAAACCGCACATTTTTTAAGCTGGTGCATCTGACTTATTTCACTTAACATTATGGTCTCAATTTGCACTCGTTTGTCTATGAATGCCTCCCATTTAGCTTTCTTTATGGAAACGTAGTACTTCCTTGTATATAAACACATTTTCTCTACCAATTCTGCACCAGATGCTGTGTTTTAGAGCATTAAGATTGTAGACAAAGGTTGAGCAGATGTTGTCATCATAGCGAAAGGGCATCAAGAATCAGTTGTGGCCAGCAGCAGACAAAGGGCACTCTCAGGAGTGCCTCAGGAGTGGCAGGAGCCTGCCCGTTAGAGCGGAGACCCACACTTTCTGAGGAATCAGACAGGTGCTGTCCTGACTGACCCAGGCCAGGCTGTGCCCAGCTGGCCCTGTGGACCCAGTCACCAATGCCACTGCCACTGAACTCTGATAACGGCTGGCCAAAAGGCATCTTGCTGGCCCAGGATGAGTATTTTTAAAAGGTTAATGTTTCAAGGCACAGAAAAGCTTGCTGTGGCTTGCTGAACAGTTGAAAACAAAGCTGGAAGTGTGTTGAAGGTCTTAATGGCTTAGGAAACCGGGGTGTTGCCAACCTGAGAGTCCAGAAGACATTTTGGAAGGAAACTATGAGTTTGGGTAAATAAGTGTGTGTTCTGAGCCAGTTTTTCAAGCGGTAGAGAAGATTACTTAAAATTGTGGAGTCTGCCATTTTGCTAGCGCCTGCCTGGTTTTCCCCAGCAAGAACACACTCCCTTCCACAGTCTCCAGCAAGTCTTAGCAAACAGACAGCCAGCCTTCGATTCCTGTCTTAGGGGCTATAGATCTCAGACGTGCCTTTGAAAAATGAGTTGCTTATTCGGCAGGATGTGAGGGGCAGTGGGCAGCAACGTTGATACACATCTGTCCCAGTGACCTATTATTCCTTCTCACCAGGGACATTAAGCTGGAGTAGAGTTCATTTTCTATGGAGAGAGAGACCCTTAATCCCTTCTTCCAATAATTAAGAAGCGATTCATCCCATTTTCACACTGACAGGGAGCAACACACTTTTCTCTCACCAGTTTTCTTACAGTTACGCTTGCTGACCTACTCCTGAAATTCATTATACCATGTTGTGTTGATGATGTGAGAAGAGAGGGGAGTTTTAGCTTGTTAAGATGTGGAAAAAAAATAACATTCTGTCTTTTTTCTTTACTTAAAAACTAACATGTACTTTCTACATATATAGAAGATGACAGGAGTATATGCATAGATAATTATAAGAATTCAGCTCTCCATTTGTCTAGGGAAATCAGGTCTACTTCAAAGAAAACTAAAAGAAAATGCTTTCTCAGAGTGCTTTTCTCCTGTTGATCTCCTGCAATTGTTGACAGGAAGGTTTGCCAATTTCTTTTTTTCTCAGAAACTCTGTGTTGATGTCAGAATTCTCTCCACAGTGCTCCTGCAGGTGAATTGATTAGTCGTTCCCACAGTGAAAGAATAGCCGAGTCCACCTTCGGTGAGGCCACTGCTGCTCTAGAATGATCAAACATCCCAGTGATTGCACAGTGGATGGCTCCAATACTCAAGCCTATTCCTTGCCTGTGAGATGGGCAGGGTGACATCTGGCTTGCTCAGTTGTAGTGTCAATACAGCTATGAGATTAAGATGGCCTGAGAATGCAGTATATGGCTTGTGAAAATGCTCAGTATGCGTTTTCATCCTCTTTTCTCAGAACAGAATAATAATAACAATATTTATTCCTACCATTTATTGAGTTTGTGATGTGTGCCAGGGAGCTAACCTGTATGCTCTCAGTCTTTGAACAGGATTTTTTTTTTTTAGTTACTTTTCAGATGTGAACATTTTAATAGGATTTTGGGTCTGGGCATGTAGCTCAGTGGTAGAGCACTTGTCTAGCATGCATAAGACCCTAAGGTTCAATCCCAAGTACTAGACCAAATAAATAAATTAAATAAGTAGGTGTTCAACTCATTTGTTGATACCTCCAAGGAGAAGTTTTTGGCCTGAAAAGATGACATTTCTTTAGACGTTTATTTCATAGATTTTGGTTACTAGAAACATTCTAGTTTCTATCTGAGCTATTAACATCCAACCCAGAGCATGAAGATATTTATTTATTTATTTATTTATTATTTTGAAAAGAATAAAACCAAATGAGAGAAAAAAAACAAAAAAAATGGGGTCATTCAAAACAAAAGGATGGACATAGTACATAATTTAAAACCACAATACAAGGTGATCTACAATGTTTAGCATGATGTCTCTTGTTATCTTTAATAGAATTGCCCATATCATCAGGTACAGTACAATTGAAGATAGAAATACAGAACAAAATCAATAAAAACTAAACATTGGAGACATTATAGGACTTCAAAAGAGGGTAATAGTCAAACCATAATGAGTATTGTGGTGAATCTTGTTGTCTTCAGAGTAGTTGTCTATACTCTTAGACTTGATGCTATCAAACATAACAGATTCAAATAAAACCAATCAAGACAAGATGCCAATCAAACATGACAGATTCAAAAAAAATCAGTCAAAACAAGGCAGTGAAAATAATACAGGGTTTTAGATTAAGTTAATAGGGAATTAAAAATGGTTACCATAATATATCCTACTATCTTGGGAATAGCTGTCCTTGCCCTCAAATCTAGTACAAGTAGACAAACTGGAACAGAATATAACCAAACAGAGCAGTGAAAGCAATATGGGTTTCAAATCATGATGCAAAATTACCAGTGTCCTCTGCCTTCCCTTTTTAGACAATTCCTCCCCTTTCACTTTACCTGGATGCATTGTACATTTTGTATCCCACTAACTCCTTTAGTTTTTAGATTAGGGAGGCAATCTGCTATTTACCTATGTGGTTCTGAACCTTTTTACCCCTGAACTTGGTCTCAATTTATATCCATTTACCTACGAGCCTCAAGGTTTTCCTTCCTTATAGCTGAGTAGTTCTCCATTGTATAATAGTGTTATGTATTTCCAACCAATCTGCAGCTGCTGGGTGAGCTACCCCCACTTTTTTCTGGTTTCCTGTCACATAGAGCATTATTTTCCCAACTTTGACTGTCAGTCCATAAACCTTCTTTCAGGTTACATGTATTTGTTATATAGAGCATCTTGATGGACCCTATCTCCCGATCCACTCTGTCTGTGTTTCTTTTTACTAGTGTATCAGGGCTATCCATATTAGTGATTGTGGTCAACCTTCTCTGCCTCATCTCTGCCATCCTATTTTTCTGCCATTGGTTGTCTACTTTTTCCCTTCATTCCAATGTGAGCCTCCTCTGTCTCTGTTCTTGAAACCATTGTCTTTTTTTTCTCTCTTTCTAGCATGTCTTTCAGTATTTTTTGTAGGATTGGATTGGTGGTCACGAACTTCCCCAGTTCCTTTTTGTCATGGAAGCATCTTGTTTCTCCATTAATTTTGAGAGATAGCTTTGCAGGGTACATCAATCTGGGTTGGAGGTTATTTTCTTTCAGGGCTTGGAATAATTTGCTCCAAGCTCTTCTTGATTTGATGGTTTGTGTCGAGAAGTCTGTTGTGATTCTGATGGGTTTTCCTTTATAGGTGATCTGTTTCTTTTCTCTGACAGTTTTTAATATTCTTTTCTTGTCTTGAATTTCTGGGATCTTGATTATTATATGTCTGGGTGTAGATCTATTTTGGTTATAGCTTGCTGGAGTTCTGTATGCATCATATGTCTGGATAACATTTCCTTTTCCTATACATGGGAAGTTTCTTTATCTCTGTAAATAGCCTTTGTATTTCATTTACCCCTGCTTCTTCACTCATATATTTTATTCTTAAGTTATAGGTCCTCTTGTCATCTTTTAGCCTTTGTATTGTTACTTCCTGATTCCTTGTTATTTTTAAGAGATCTTTCCTTTCACGATCACACGTTGCAAACCTGTCTTCAAGTTTTGATAGTCTATCTTTAGTTTCTTTCAAGCAGTTTTGCCAACTTTCAATGAGTTTTTAATTTCCTGGTAGTCTCTTTGAATCTGTTTCATGTATTCTAGGTTTTTTTTATATTCTACATCAAAGGTTTCTCTTTTTTCTATGTCCCTCCATTCTTCCATCTGTTTCTTCTTGAGAGGTGCTTGGCATTTCTTTTATTATTTTCTTATAGCTTCCTCTTCTTGTATTAAAATTTCTGTTTTTATTTCTTTTATAATGTCATGAAGATAATTCTTTATGTCAGATGCTGTTTTTTCCGACACCACAGTTGTGCAACCCCTATCTCTTCTGTGTTTACCTCCCCGGGGCCACTAGTGTTTGTGTTGGGGGCTGGAGATTTCCTTTTGTTTCTTCCTCTTGTCATGTTTCTGGTTTCCTCCAGATGAGTGGACAATGGGGATCACCAGCACTTCCTTTATTAGCCATTATTACTCTGAAGCGTGCTGGCTAGGGTTTGCTGCTGAACAGGTTTTTGAGGTGGGCATTACACACTCATTTTTTGGGTAAGGAAAAGGAGAGATTTAGCAACTTGACTCTGGTTTCTTAACCAAATTGGCAGAGCCAGTATTTAATCCAGATGTGTCTGGATTAATTCAGATACTGCACCAGAGTTACCCTAACAGAGAGTTATTTTGTCTGGTACTGTCAACAACAGACTGTTGTGGTGTGCCTTGCTACTCAGAGGTAAAGTATGCATAACATTAAGTACTCCAAGATAGCCAACCCCTAGAGGAGACACAGGCTGTTTCCCCTGTGTCCACACTCCAGAGGAGGCAGGCACCCTGCACTGCCCCACACCCTCTTCTGCTGTGGAAGGTTGTCTTTCCGAAAGGGACTCAGAGAGTTGGGTCCCAGGGCATCCATCCTCTGCCCCTCATTCCCTTGTGTTGTCAACTCAGAGACACTGCCCAGTGACAATGTCCACATAAGCAGCAATGGCTGCTGGGCTGATTTAGGAAGCAATAAACTGGGCCTGGGACATGGTCTTTCTCCACATCATGCTCACACACTGCCTAGTGAGTGCTCCTTTCTCTAAAATTTAGGCCACACATTCTGGTGATTTTACTAATCCACGGTGGTTTGCTCTACCAGAACAATGCTCTGTGGACCTTTTCTTTGAATTCATGAATACGGTCCTGACCCAGATCCCTATGCGAAAAGCTGTAGGTTCAGAGGTGCCAAAACAAGAAATGTGAGGAAGCCAGATAGAATGCCACATGCCTATGATTCCAGCATTCTGGGAGGCTGAGGCAGGAAGATTATAAGTGTGAATGCAATTTAGAGAGACTCTGTCTCAAAATGAAAATAAAGTAAAAAAGCATTGGTGGTATAGCTTACTGCATAGACCCTGCATCCAATTCACAGTATTTCCCCCCAAAAAAAAGTAAGAAAGAAAAAAGATGAGTAATACTATACTTTCTGTTAAAGAAAATAGACATATTAAATATACATATTCCAAACAAGTACTTGCAAGAGAACTACATACATTTATGAAAAGTACAGAATGTTGTACTAGCATAAGGAAAGGGGCTAGAAATGTCCAAGTGTGTAGGAGTTGGGGGTGCATGAGTTTCCTGTGGTTGCTGTAACAAGCAACAATATACATGGTGGATTAAGGCAAAACAACTTAACCTGTGGTTCTGGAAGTCAGAAGTCTAAACTGTGTCTGAAAATGCTTAAATCACAGTGTTGGTAGAACTGTGGTTTTCTTGGAAACTGTAAGATAGAAGCTATTTCTTTGTCTTTTGTACCTTCTAAGGGCCACCTGTTTTCTTTTGTTCATGTTGCCTGCCAGCAATTGCACCAGACCAACCTCTGCTTCCATCATTACATGCTTCTCTGACTCTCCTACCTCTTTTTATTCCTGAACAAGGATCCTTGAAATGAGCTTGAGCCAAACTGGATCATCTTACTGTCTGGGATCCTTAACTTAATCATGCAGGAAGGCTCTCTTTCTGCTACCTACAAGTTTCACAGATTAGGATAGGGACACATTTGGGGAGGCCACTTTCTCCCTTGCACATGAAGTAAAAGATGAATTGAGAAACAATTAGCTGGAAGAGATCATATTCTGAAGGCATAAATGAGAGTTGAAAGTAAACATGTGCATTGGTTAGCAAGTACAAATCACCCAGAGATAGTCATACGGGATGGTCCAGTGATGGAGAGGGATTTGGCAGGCTGGAGCTGTAAAAGGGAGGAGGGAGACACTGAGATGGGATGCAAAGGATGGAATATTTGATTGTTCTGAGAGGACTAAGGGGAGAAAGATGCAGGCAGCAAAGTGACAGTCACACAGCTGTGGTTTACAAAGATGGTGGGTGGTTTTCTGATGATGAAATTTGAGATGACAAGAAAGGCTTTTGGGGGCCACTGCAGTAAGAGAGAAGAGATGGTGGTAACTTGTCTAGCATGGTGGAGTCACATTCACAGGATATTGCAGAGGTAGAGATTGTTGACGTGGGGAATGTACTTCATTGGGGAAGGATGATGAGGTGTCAGGGTGACCTCAAGGCTGCCAGTGTGAACACTGGCATAACCAGAAGTACCTGTATTGAGATAGGAAGCTTTAAAGGAGTGATATGTGGGGAGAGTCCACGGATAAGGTTTTGGGTTTGGACTGAATTACCTTAATGATATTGAAGTCTGATTGCTGAATACACGCATTGATGTGGAACAAAAGTCCAGGCCAGACCTTTTTTAGAATGACTTATCCAGGCAGTCTGAAACTCTGCAAGGAAAATAGGATTTGAAACCACATGTTTACTTGTGCTTTGTTTTCTCACCAACCTTCTATGCAAGTGGGTTAAGCCATGGAATTCCCTAGAGTTTCAATTCCCTTTTCTTAGAATTGGAAAAGATCTTGCACCACTGATCCAGATTGTTCTGAGGACAAAATTACAAAGACTCCTAGCTGTTAAATGTCTAATATATGTAATGTTTATGGTTTTCAAAATAGAAATATTATTAGTACCTCTAAATTAAGAGATCAGATTACCTTTACTGGTTATGAAATAATTTTAATCATCACCTAATATTTTTCTCTACCTTCTCTCTACATGGACTAAATCATCCCACCTTCTGTATCTTTTTTGAGATCTCGAGTTTTACTTCCAAGGACAGAACTGCTGCTGGACAGAAGTGTCTGGATAGTGGCAGCAGAAATCAGAGATTTCTGGGGGGAGTTAAATGGATGCTCTTTGAGTGCCTACTGTCTGTGCATCTCCTAGTTGCTTTCCAGGATGATTGTTCTTTCTTTGATGAGGAAGCAGAGTGTTGACATGGTTAACTGATCCCATCAGACCACTCTCTTGGTGATGGTGAAGCCATCAGAACTCAGGGTCTATGCTCTCCAGCCATTCTCAGAAGCCCCCTGTTAATAGCAAGCTTGGGACTTTGATGTGGTTTCACCCCTTGGAGCTACTCACTGAGTTGACACCATCCTGGTCAAAAGAGAAAAGTCTGATTACCTGAAACTCACTGATGTTTTTTACTTAGTTCTTCATTCCTGAGATGCACTCCTTAAAAAATGGAATTTTCTTTAAAATTTTGATGTTAATACTCAGAAGCTTTTAGTAGATACGTAATACATATTGCTCGAACTGAATTAAATGGCCCCTTTCAGCATAATTTCTATTATAAAAAGACAAAAAAGACTCAGAAATGGCAACAGCTCCCTTTGGCAGTATATCAGGTGTTGGAAAAGTCTATAGGAGCAATTAATGTGCATTCCAGAGTCTAAGGGGGCACCCTCTAATCTGGCTTCCTACTCTACTGACTCATAATTTTTCTTCAGACTGGAAATCTCTTCTGGAAGGCACTTAGTCAAGTTCTCCATCTGTCCCTGCTTTAATTCCTGGTGTGCACCATGAGGCCCAAGTTCTTAAGCCTACTGAGGATACAGTAATATATCTAACATGCTTTCTTTTTTTCACAAAAGGGATTTGATGCATGGCATTCAAATAGCAGACACGTGCATTGCCATTTGTGTTAGAGGAGTCTGGGATATACACCCTTCTGCAGCAATTTGGCTTCTCACATGTTCACTTCAAACTCTGGTAATGTCTTACACCTTGACATGATTCCTGCTGTGACATTTCCCTGTATAGATACAAGATAAGACGCTGACACTTTGCATTTGGGAGGAAGTTGTTACTGCAGCATTTGCAGCTTAGGAAGATGTAGAAAAATAATTCATCTTTGCATGATGTATTCCCAAAGCTCATTATAACAAAATGCTCCTGATAATTTCAAGTTCATATTAAATTTCTGCTATTGAGAGGAAAGGACAATTTGGGCAAATAAGTGCTCATTAAAATTTATTTAGTGGGAATATTTTCCATTAAGGTGTTTCATTATTTAAGAAGAAAATAGAAGCCTATACAGTAATACATAATGCTCACACCAACATGGCATTTCAGATAAATTACATTTAGATAAAGATAAACGTGTTTGGGTTTAGAAGACCAATTGATTCCAGCAGGTACTGTAGTTGCATAATTATAAGCCAGGTTGAAAGGAATTGTTAAAAACAAGGTTGAGCCCAAAGGAATCCACCCAGCCTTGAGAAGATTATTCTACGCCAGTCTAATTGTTCTTCCTTTTGGAACTGTGGCTTCAGGGCTCCACGTCAGTGCAGTAGGCTGGGGTGTGTTAAGGTAAGTCTGTGGGTCATTGGGGAGAAAGAGGCAATACAGGGATGAGTAGGGAATAACAAAAGAGTGTAGACAATGGCCCAAGACACCGCATTCAATTATTTTTAAGTCAAAGGAAGAGCAATTTGGGCCAGACTGGGAGTGGGTATCAGTGTGCAGACAGAGAATTTAAGCAGTCACATGTCCCTCTTCAGGACTGCACTTTCCACCTACAGCTTTGTTTTTGGTGGCTGTGTCAGTCAGGGTTGACGAGAGAAACAGATATATCACAAGATATACAAATGTATAAGAAATTACAAGATTGGCTTACAACAGTCAACCACAGAGACACATGAGGGAGGGTGCAGAGGCTGTCTGCACGCTGGAGGCTGAAGGGTCCAGCCCAAGGGCTGGAGCTCACAGCAGTGTCCTGTGCAAATCAGCATCAGGGAGGCAGATGGGTCTGTGACAGAGCACTGAAGTATATGTGCCGGAAGGCTAAAGAGTCCACCATGAAGGCTGAAGGGGCCCAGGCAGAAGCTGAACAATATGTGCCAGAATCCAGAAGATGAGATCCCAGCTGAGGGTGAAAACCTGAGCCCCTCGGAAGAATCAGCCCCTCCTCATTTGCCTTTTATTGTATGCAGGCTGCTCCCCTGGGGATGGTGTAGCACTCACACCATTTGTGTACCCTCCTCTTCACAGGCTGAGAATGTTACAAACTGAGGACCCTGGCCCCCTGCTGAATCACTTAATTAAACTTCTGACCTTCTCAAATTGACACAATGAACAATATCCTAGAACCTTAAGGACTTGTCCTCTAAACCTCAGGATGCAGTCACTGAGTTGAGCATCTAGACTTCTCAAGTTGACACAGTGTATAAACTGTAACAGTAGCTTTGTTTCACAGCCACACACAAAGTTCTCAAGATGCTCATTTTGTGCACCAGAGCACTTTGTCTCAGGACACTGGATGGCTTCCGCTTCATCTGCCTCCCTCCCCCCACCATGGCTTCAAGGAACCCCTCGGGCTTCTGCAGCCACCCTGGGTGACACACCTCACACAGAGCTGCCCTAGCTACTCTCTTCTGCCTCCCCACAACACCCGGAAATCCAACATTATTGCACAAAGTGTCCCTCGCTTTCCAGCTTGGGAGGCCTCTGCACACTTGCACTTGCTTCTCAACTGCCACTCCAACTTCTTTCTTATTTTCCATCCTTCATGTTGGCTGCCTCTGCCTCAGCCAGCTGCGAGGAGGCACATAGCACAGATCGGGAGAGGAGGGCACTGCTTATTCACCCTCAGCTTCAGGACCTGGATCACAGGAGCCCATTCAGTGCTCCAAGCTCTGGTTTCATCATCTATGAAAAGTACCTTAGAGGAACATTTTGAGGATAAAACGAAATCAAATATGAAAAACTCCAGCGAGCTGCCATTGATTCAACAAACATGAATTATGTAACATTCTGTGCTCTGTACCCACAGCGTTTCCAGGTCCAATTTATGCACATAGTCTGTTTCTAAAATGCATCTGGCAGCCAGGACTAGAGTGACATCACCAAAAAAAAAAATCTAAATATTTTTTTCCTATGCATGAAATTAAACGTTAAATTTCTTCCATACTAAACTGTGTATATGATCAACATCTATTTACATTTCTAAGTGGGTTATGTGCACAGGGTTGGAAGTTCTGAATGACAAGAGCCAAATAAGATTCTTAGCTCACATGAGGAAGCATTTAGTGAAAACCTCTGCTGGATTTCATCTCTGTGTCATTTAGCATATATTAGAGACCAGCCTCCTGCATCCTTTTCACCCAGCGATGTGCAGCATGCTTAAGATATGAAGTGTGCACTCACTGAACTGAAGTAGACTGTTGCCAATAAATTAAAAATTGGTATTATTGTCCCTCATATTATTTCAGAAATTAACTTACTGCCAGTTAACTTCAACTTTGGCAAGAAGAATTCAGAATGTATGAGACGTATAAGATAAAATAAATTTTCACTTGAGACAGACAACCAGTTACTTCTTTTAACTTGTTCTACACATTTTTAAACATTATTTATTGTGTTTACTCATGTAGCTCTGTGATAGCTGGCATTAACTATCTTTGATTCCTTGGGGAAAAAAATTGAAACTAATAGTTTTCAGAAATGTCAAAGTAAAGCAGATAGGATGGAATCCAGATCTTTCGTTGGTCCCACAGTATATCTGGACACCATAGTCTCTGGCCCTTATTCCTTGTGCTGACTACTGCAGATCTCTTTGAGTTCCCGGGTTGCACCCCTCTAAGGGGTGCATTACCAGAGTTTGAAGTGAACATGTGAGAAGCCAAATTGCTGCAGAAGGGTGTATATCCCAGACTCCTCTACCACAAGAGTAACTCCAAAAGCATTCCTTTCTGCATTCTTCTGTTGATTCAGGGCTTGAGGGAACAATAGGAAACTCTAGAATCTTCCTGGAGGCTGAGTAAGTGGAACATTTTCTATTTTGCCCCAGGGCATCATTAGCTACCTATATCTATCCCATTTGGAACCAATATAGGTTTAATTTTAATTGTAAAGCCTTAAGTTTAGGAGTCAGAATGAGCTTGTTTTCTCACATGAGATGTTCATTAAAGTCAAATGTTGTTTATTTTATTTCTCATAAATTTTTGTTTTAAATTGGCTGTAGAACTTGCTCTTCATCCGTGCTAATGTACAACTTTGAATCACTGTGAATGAAGACAGAAGGGGGAATGGGGAAATCACAGAACAGGTAAGTATGCTTGCTTGTAATAAACTTTATTTCTCTTTGAAAGTGAGTCTAAGACTTTATCTTCTTTTTTTAAAAATATACAGCGTTAGGAAAAAAGATTCAAGGGCTGGAGATCTAGCTCAGTGGTAGAGCATGTGCTCATATGTGAGGCTCTAAGTTCAAAAGCTATAGCTTAAAACTGCAGGTGTCCAAAAAATTGGAAATTGATCTTTCCGGAAATACAGAGAAAGCACAGTTGATAAAACCTAGCAGAGGTCAGGTTAAACACACAGTCCCTTTGCTACCAACAATCATATATGCTTTAAGTGGATTTAAAGAGCACAAACATAAATACTTACAGAGGCAGAAATGAAGAAAGAAGATCATTTCTTTAAAAAAAAAAAGAGCTTCTTTTTTTTTTGGTACTGGGGATCAAACTCATGATCTGACACTTGCCAGGCAAGTGAGCTAAATCCCTGGCCCAAGCTTACCAAATTATTCAGTTGAGACCCCTTAAAGCCAATGGCATATGGGTAAGGACATGTGTTTCTGGATAAAATTGAAACACACCTGTCTTTGTTATTGCCTCATTGTTGAGACACAATACCCAGCATCCATGGCTAAAAAGAGGAGAGGTTTATTTTGGCTCAGAGTTATAGATTTCAGTCTATCATCTCAGCTGGCATCAAAGCAGGATTGTATCACAGTGAGGATAGCAGAAGAGAATTGCACATGTCATGGAAGGCAGAAACCATAGAGAGATCAAGGGAGGAGGAGGGAGATAGACTCTTCCAGGCTCTGTCCCCAGGATTCTACTTCCTCTGGCCACAATTCATCTCCCATCATCACATTTAGCTAAATACTTATCAGTGAAGTAATCTAGTGAGAAGCATAACACTCTTATGATCTAATCACTTCCCAGAGGCTTTGGGGAGACATCTAGATATAAATCACAACAAAACACCTCCTAACATAAAAAAACCAGATTAGTAAGCCTGAAGGAAAGTCAAAACAAATGTACATGCAGAATGAAGAGCAAATAAAACACAAACCAAACAAAACCACACATAATAACCAAAAAACAAGTATTGGACACCATCAACAGGTATAATGTATAGTAGGAAAACCAAGAGAAAAAACAATGCCTAGATGATATTTGTAGAAGCAAGTCAAGATTTTTCCAAATCTAATGACAGATATTAATATATATATTAATTGATATAGCTATATCTAGAACCTCAATATCAAGCCAAATAACTTCAAACAATACCATATCCATATATATCATATTTAAATTGCTTACCTCTAACCCAATAAGGAGAAAATCTTAACTGTCCAAAAGCAAAAAAGGAGCATTATTTTAAAAGTAAGAGCAAAAATGATAATATCTTAAAAGTGTGCAAAGAATATTAAATAGAATGGAACATTTATGGGACCAAAAAGAAAGAAAAAAGCCCTACAAACTTAGAATATTTTGGAAAAATTATCTAAGAAATAAATATGAAATAGAGATGTTTCCTGTCACAGAAGATGGGAATTTATCAGTAGATCTGTCTGCTTTATAAGAAATTCTTAAAGAAGTTCCTTAGGCTAAAGGGAAATAACCTCTGCTGGAAACATAAGCAAGTAACAAGAAATAGCCTGAGAACAATTAAACGCTAAACATTGTGAAGCTTTGAAACAAATACAGTTGTAAAATTCATAGTAAAAACAACAGCAAAAAGCAAAAGCCTTTGGAATGGGGGGATGGAATTAAATTTTTGGCAGCTTCAAGCCTAATTCAGGAGATGGAAATGGAAGAAGTAATAATTAAAATAAAGTATACTAAAATAATTATATTGTGTTTATCAGATTTTTCTTGCTGTGACCAAATACTCAAGTAAAACAATTTAAAGAAGGAAAGCTTTTTCTTGGCTCACCATTTCAGAGGCTTCAGTTCCTGATCACTTGGTTCCACTGTTTTTAGGTCTACAGCAAGGCAAAAACAACATGGCGGATCGGTGAGTGGTAGAAAACTGTTAGCCTACTGGCAACCAAGAAGCAGAGAGAGAGAGGAAGAGAGGAAATGAGCCAGAGTGGGAGGAAGGGGTCAAGATAAACTCCTGAAAAGCTGTCTCCATCACCTAGTCCCTCCAACGGGGTCCCACCTCCCAATGGCTCATTATGGAGTCACTGCATTGGTGAGGCCAGTACCCTCATGGTCTAACCGCTTCTTTGGCAACACCTCTGAACTTTGCTGGACCAGTGATCAAGCCTTCAGAGCATACATTTTTGGGGGACATTTTCTACTTAAACCATAACATATATATTTTGTAAATTCAAGAGTAACTCCAAAAGTTGATAAAAAGGTTGAACAAATGATGTATGGTGATAAAGTTAAGTGAAAAATCTAGTGAAAAAAAAATCCAGCAGGAAAAGGCCAAGACAGCTCTCTGTTCTCCTGCGTCAGATGATTTGATATTGTCCCACGGCTCTTTGAGGTTCTGTTAAGTGACCTTTTGTTTTTTCAACTGGTGTTTTAGTTTGAGAAACGTTTCCAATTCATTGTATTTCTTCAATTGTGTGGAGTCTTCTGATGAACCTGTCAAAGGCTTTATTCTCTTTATTTTTAAGATTTAAAATTCTTTCTTCTGGTCTTCTCTCTGGTAAAACAGCACCTGCACATTTTTCACTACAGACCTGAATCCACTGTTACATGTGTGTGAGTGTATGTTTGGGTACATGTGTGCATATCTATGCCATGCAAGGCAGCTCTGGGTGGTTAGTTTGTTGAAAGCAAACAGCTATGGCTCCAAGTCATAGATGAATTCCTAAACTTGTTTATTTCTTTTATGACTACTCAGATGATATGCTCTTTTAGACTACCTGTCCCTAATTTCCCTAGGGAACTTCATTATCTGTGGGTTCATGCCAAGAACCTTAACAGACACAATTAGAAACTACACCACAACTTACACTGGCTGAAACTCACCTGGTTTTTCTGAAGAAGAGCTTTCACTGTAAGATTTGTCTAGAGGTGTAAGCTTTGACTAATTACTTAAAAATTCTAAAGGGGGAGGATATTTATCATAGGGGAAAAGAGATCCCTTTCACTAAAATATCAGAACTTGATTACTTATCCAACCAAGCCACTCTTCCCTTTTACTTTTTAAAATGATCCTGTTTTTCTTAAATAGATACTTTCACTTGGACATCTCTTGGTCATTGTGCGCCTCATTTTTATACTGGTTCAAGAATGAATGAGGGAAAATGATTTCCATGAAGAGTGCCTCTATGGTCTGTGTGTGGGATGGGGTGAGGAGGTGTCTAGTTAGCTTTTTTTTTGTCTTTGGAGGAGACATTGTGACAGTAGCCCTTTCTCTTTCACTGGATGGATTTTAGTCTTTATAATACAGTACCTGAGACCACAATAGCTGATCTGTATCTCAGCAGAGCAGTAGGAAAGAAAGAATCCAGCCACTCTGTGACACTATCAAGACTCTGAAGTATAAATAACTAACCATGTACATAATTAAATAATAAAGATAACTTTAAAATGCACTGTAGACCAAATTTAATTTTAAATAACTTTATCTTATTTACTTTATTTGCAAAATGAAACTGTATTCTTAGTGGGAAGCATACATTGAACAGCAGATCATTTTAAGCCTCTAAGCTCAGGTTTCCTTCTCTCTTCTGAGGTACCCACTGGCCACCACTGGACATGTATTCTTCTTATTTCTTCACTTTGCACTTAGTAATAGTGATATATGCAGATAGTGATACATGTGGATTTTCCCAATTTTCCTTTTACAAAGTGAGATTATAAAATGCATATGTGTCTTTGAAGTGACTTTTTTTTCAACTGATTTTAGAATCTATATTTCCAAGTCAACTCATACAGTGTGCATGTGTGTGCATTTGGGAGAAATTCACCAAGACAGACTCTTAGGAGAGGGCAGCAGCATCACTGCCTACACCTGTGTAAAAGTTGATGTTTCTACTGTCTTTCTGTCTAAATTAGGTTTAACAAGTATGCTTTCATAGTAAATGTAACAGAAAAAAAAATTGTATATTGTTTTTGAAAACACTTTTGTAGTCAAAAACCAAACTAGTAAGTAGTTTCACAATAGGTATCAGATTTTACATGTATATGCCCTTTGACACAGCAGTTTCACTTCTAGAAATTAATCCTATGGAAATAATTACACAGATGGACAAAGATATATCGTAAGGAAGGCAGATAGGGCATTACTTACAGTCTTGAGGAATTGGAGACCACTAAATGCCTGGCCAAAAGGCAATTGGTTAAATGAATTATGATAGAGAGAGACTAGGTGCTTGAGAAGAGATATTTAATATGTCAAATAAGTACTGAGCTCAGGGAATATATGTTCAAAGATCATAAACCCTAAAATCTAATGCTTTTAGCTCCAGCTGCTTCTGGGCAGCTCTACAAACACTTGCCCTACTGGTAAGGGGTTGAAGTGTCACAAATTTGCCAATGAAATACAGGCTTTCAAATTTACATTCTCTAATGCTTTATTGTAGTTTTCTAAAAGGCAAAAATATAGAAACTATTTAACTTTATGGCTTGGAAAATCACTATCAAAATAGGCAAGAGATTTCAGCTTGGGTGTAGGGCATGTGAAAGGCCCTGGTTCAATACCCAGCACCAAACAAAAATTTAAAACTAAAAATAAGGCAACAGCAATTAGGAAGAAAAATTAATTCAGATGAAGGCTCAAGCTATGAAAATTTAAGTAGTTGCAAAAGCAGAAATATTTGATAGAAGAAATCAAAGCAGACACTTCCAGTTCAACACTGCCGGGGAAGCTGCTCAAGCTCTCCATGGTCTCATGCTTCGGGCCTAGAACACATTCTGGAAACTGATAGAAGTGTGGTCTAGAAAGTCTGGAAAGCATGATAAAGTGGACTGAATCGCTGGTTGAGTGATGCTTTTGTTTTTACCTTCTGCTACTGTTGTGGCCAGAAATATGCATTTGACAATCACTTGAATGTCAAGGACCCAAGAATAGAGGGTAGGCATGGGGGTCAGGGCTTGAAGGCAAGTCCGGGTTCATGACACTGCCAAGAGGCTGGCATGCTAGTCCTAGAACGCACGTTTCAATATCTCTCCTATGTGAATAAATACATTCTTAATCTTCTTTAAAGCACTTTTACTTAACTTTTGTGCTAGAGTCTCTGTGATGCAAATACAAGTTTTGTTTGTTAAAAAGAATAGAGTAAAAAAAAAGAAATCCCCAGGAAGCCTGAGAGTGAAAGAGAGAAACAGGAATGAGAGAAAGAGAATCTACAGTCTTTATAGTCGGTGGTAATTCTCAAATACATAAAACCTTAAGGATTTATATTTAAAGCACTTTGCACACATCAGTGATTGATAATAAATTGAGAGGTCTTGGAGAAATGAATACCTTGATATCAAAACATAAAGTATCCTCTTTGACCCAAAATTAGAGAGAAATCTCAACAGAGCAACAACCGTAGCCAAATTTGGTGGCAGTCTCAGATGGTTTTACTACTGAGTTTAATCTAAACTCAAAGATCATTCAATTCTCATGTTAATTAAATAATTTCAGCACACGGAAAAAGATGAATTATCCTTAATTCATTCTGTAAAGTAACAAGAAGACAACACACAAGAGAAAATTAGATGGATTCCAATCAGAAATATGAAAACAAGTATTTCAAAAAAACCTATTAGGTGTTTGAATCCAGATATCCATTTAGAAAATTATATGATATAAGCAAATAGAATTAACTCCAATAATACAAGGACCTCAGAAATAGGAACCATGTCAACATATTTTATTATATCAACAAACTAAAGAATATTCAGTTTGGAAAACTGATCAGTAGAACTATTGTAACTACAAAACAAAAGGATTAGAAAGAAGATACTGAAACAAATAAATGTTGTTTACTGGAACTGCAAACAATATTTTAAATGTCAAAGTATTAATGTCATTTTCCATTAAAAACTCTCAATTCAGCTCTATTATTATTCTGTTTTGATCTTTGGAGTGGCAACTAATACAATGTGGATAAAAATTGAAATATTTACAATAAATATAGGAGGGAAGAGACACATTGTTGACATGATTGCATAATTGCAACATTAAGAAGATAATTGGATAAAATAGTGTACCAAAGATATAAAACTGATTTTATTTATATGTATAATACTAAATTTAAAATAGAAATTACAAAATAAAATTCTGTTCAGAATAGCAACAGAGACATGTCTTGAATATCCATACAGCCAGAAATTTTATTCAAAAGAAATCATAAAATCTTAATAGAAAGACTTAAGAGAATGTCAGAATAAAAGGAAAGGCAGATCAAGATCCTAGTTGGAAGAATAACATAGAGCAAAAATATTAATTCAGTTTAAATAGAGAATATAAACCATCACTTTTTTTTTCTGAATTCCAATATATATTTTAAAAGCTGATCATGCTTGTGACTAATTAGCAAAGATAGACAGTTGTCACTGAACAAGGCAAATTCAATGCTTAGTGAAAAGCCATAGTTCCATCTGTTTTACTATTATTATAAGAATTTCCCTTCTTAGAGTACCGAGGGAGGGGACATTTCTCTTCACAAGGGAACAGCGACACACTCTTCTAGTCAACGAATCTGTGACTTCATCATCCAACTGGATTCTGCTGTCAGATAAGAAGGGGTGCTGTGCCCCAGCAAGAACTTTGGTATCATTAACATAGCAGCATTCATTGTGATCCTGGGGTCTCTGTACTAAGGGGTTTCTTTTCTAGCAGGCAAACAGGAAGACAAGATGCATTAGCATAGAAGAGTGTATCTCGGAGGATAGGGTGATTGCTAACAAATAAGATTGAGAGCTAAAGATTTTTCCAGTAAACCCCACAGCAAGGGCATGCTGGACAGAGCTTGCCACAAGTCATAAGTTATGGGCGAAGATGAGCGAAGTGACATGGTTCCAGTCAGGTTATTCGGGTTGGCTTGTACTGCCCGTATTCAAGGGGAGAGGCAGGGATTGGAGGAAGAAAAGGAAGGAGGAAGAAAAGGAAGGAAGGGGAAAAAAAGACAAAATTTCCATCTCACTAATTCAATCCAGGTTTTAATGTGTAATTCAACAAATTAAGAACAGGGCTTTAATATTTTTCTTTCGTATAATAAACATTGACTCATAGACCCAAGAACCCAAAGTGCCAGGTACTGAGCCTTTATGGCTAAGAAGTTTATGAAGTACCAGTCTAAGGCGTGAGCTCTAAAACCAACTTCTTGGGGGCAGCGGGTAGAGGAAGGATTTGGAGTAGGACAGAATGGCTCAAGAGCTTGTCCTCTTCATTATTGTCATACCCAGCTAATTTCCACTGATTCCCCAACACTCAGCCCAAGTGTACCTTCTAAGAGATTCCTGGGGCCATGCTCTAGTTTAGAAATGTTCTGCGTCTCATCTCTTGGTTTTTCACTTGCTGTTTTCAGTCACTGCTCGGAACTGTCCTCTCTTAGCTTTTCCAAACCCGGCCTATCTTGGTTCACTGTACCCCATCCTCCCTTACCCTAGCATACTGTTCCAACCCTACCCTGTGCTGCCCTTCACTATACTTGGTCCTGCAACAATTGACATATTGATTTACTCTCAGTGTCCCCAGATAGACTATAAATTCCTTGATGGATGGACTCTCGTCCTTTTGCAACTTATATCTCCAGCCCCAAGAATAGCATTTGGAACACAGTAATGTGTGGGCAGAAGGTGTTTTGGTGTATGGGCAGACTGACTGACTGGCAAAGCATGTAAAGAAGGACATTGTCCTTTATCAGCTGAGGCATGAGCTGGTGTGGGAAAGGAAATTTGGATCTGGGAACGATTTGAGATGGCAGCAAGAAAAACTATTTTAATATTACCAATCAAGTGTGATCCTAAGATTTGAATTTACTAGTATTTTTATTGTACTGGCTTTTTCTCAATGAATATATTTGATTTTATATCTGTATAAGCTATGCAATTGTTTTGATAAATGATTTCTAGATTTAGGAGGTCAACCTACTTTCAATTATTTTCAATGATGACTAAATATCGAATGTTCAGCCCAGAAAAACATAGCACAAGGTCTAATGAGCCCAAGTTGGAGCTCACCATGACAGGATGAGCATGAAGTTCATGCTCAGACACACAGTGTTTGGATCCTGGCACTGTGTGGACACAATCAATAGATAACGTTTCTGAACTACAGGTCATTTTCAGTGATGGGAGTTTTCAGATTCCACTCACTAAGTCCATAGTAAAGCTGAGATCTCTTGGAGTAGAATACCAGGCAGTAAGCAGCCTCTCAGTAAGTATAAGGCTGCCCCCCCAACTTCAAATTCAGATGAAGAACAGAGGTCCTCAGTGTTATGTCAGTGACTGTGTTTTGCCCAGCTGTAAGAGCTAGGATTTTGAGCCAGAGACATATGTATTTGAATCCCAGTTCCGCAATTCTACTGTTAAGTCAGCTCTAGGTCATACCTGTTCTAAAATCCAGGCTGCAGTCCTCTGTAGAGTCCTTAGTTTTTGGCATTTCCTCTATGACATTCCAGTTGCACCTTATGGCAGCTGGGGATGCAGGGACTTGCTATGTTATTACTTGACCTAATGAAAGTCAAGTAAGTCTATTTTACTGGTGATGTGTCAATTAGGGCTGTCTCTGGCTTTCGACCACTGACCTCACTCTCTGTCACAGTGTGACCTCCTAAAGTTTCTAAAACCAGAGTTTAGGTCCCTTTGACATTGAAATAGAGCAGAATGGAAGGGGCATATCCTTGGCTCTGTGGGGTTCAGGCCCTGTCCTTCACAGCAATGTTGGCTCAAGGGCCATTTAACATCTGGTCAACAGCCTGCTCCATGTTCAGACTTCTCTACCCATGTCCTCTTCTGTTTTGTAGACCAGCTCAGGTTATTGAATTCCAGCCTTTGATTTCTGTTTGACTTTTTGCCTGCTATGTTGCCCATGAACTAGACTCAGTGGAGCGAGGAGAAAGCATCACAAATCAGTATCTGATGAGAAATGGGACTGGAGAAGAGGTTGATGAAGCCATGTCAAGAATTTGGGTTTATCCTAAGGACAGTGGAAACCCTTAAAGGGATTTAAGCTGAGAAGTGACCTGATCTGATGCGCACTTCAAATTCCTGACTCTTGGAAGTGGCTGTGACTTGGGAATTTTCCAGTAGGTGAGCTGTGGAGAGGGGAAATCTATAGGCTGTCTACCATGTACAAGCCCTCAGCTCTCAGGGGCATTACCTTCCACAGCAGGGAGACAGGCAAGAATCAAGTGGATGTGCCAATGAGCAAGATGACAGTGAGAGTCATAAGCACTTGGAAGACACTAAACTTGAATAAAGCAAGGTGATGCATTAGCAACTGGAGTTTCTTAAGAGAGAGTGATGTTGATACTGAGATCTGAATAAGAAAGAGCCATGGGGGCATCAAGAGAAAGCTGCAGCCAGAGGAGGCAGCATACACCATGTCTTAGAGGTTGGAAGGAGGTTGGTGCGGATCACATTGTGGAGAGGAAGGTGGAGTTCATGTGACTGGAGATGTGAAAGGTTTAGAACTTATCCTAATGTGTTTTCAACAGGGGACAATGACCTGGTAAGGCAGGACTTGGTACATGGCTGATCTCCAGAGAACCAAGGGAGCTGTCCAGGGTTGTGGCCTGGGTATCCGAGTACCTGATGTGACCCTCTTCTCAGATTTTTGCATTAAATACCCCCATGATCTGGCCTCTTATTTAAATGCTGAATGGGTGGTGTGCAGTGGATGTGTGCTATAATACTCAAATTTGCATCTCTGGCACTCAGAAACAAAAAGGTAAAGTTTAATAAATAGAACTCTTTTTACAGAATGCAGAGTCCTTTGTGGAATGCAAATCAGTGCACCTTCACCGCACATGTGGCTTTGGGTTTGCCAGAGGATAGAGGACCCTCTGTATCTGGAAAGACAGCAGTTTAAGAAAGGATGGAAGGGTCTTTGGGAAGGATGGGAAGAAAACCAAGGAGACTTATTTGCTCTCAAATGTAGAATTTTCCTGAGAGGGGCTGATCAAAGTTAATACATTTTCCAGGAACTTAATTAATTTAATAAGCACAACCTGAAACCATTGTATCCCATGTTTATCCATGCACTGAACATTGTATGAAATGCAAGGTTTAGTATCACATCCTTCTTATACAGGGAGATGGGGCAAATTAGGCAATTTGATAAATTTGATAAAATAAAAGACATAATTGCATTTGTATTTGTAAACAAATACATGTCTCTTTGACTCTTTGTGACCTGCTGGCTGAAAGGAACTTGTTTCCTTCTGGCTTCACTGGCATTAACAGGGCTTGCCTGATGTGGACAGTGGCATGATAAATAGTCCAGATGTGGTTTAAACCGGGTTGAACACTCTCACTTAAGGAATCTGCCAGCGGCTCCTCTTATAGATGAGGTGGCCTAGATATGCAAGGCAACTGTCTTTAAAAAGCTTAAACACAAGATGCAGAAGGGATCAAGGACGGGGGCCAGTGCCAGGGACTCTTTCCGTAGTAAGTGCTGGGAAGTACATAAAGATGCCGTGTTAAGACAGTGAGGCGGCTACTTCACTCTGAGTGTTCGAAGATCTCTCTGAGGAGAGGCTACTTTAGATGACCTTGAGGACTAGACTTGCAGGATGAGTGCCAAATGCCAGACTCCAAGTATTCCCAGTCAGCAGTGGGTGGGTCGAGGGCAGTAGGGTAGGCTAAGATTTTGAGGGTATCAGGGCTTAGCTGTTTTCAGGGGAAGGTCAGAAAATACTGGCTGGAGTCAGACAAAGAGGTTCACATGCTCAGTCTCACAAGGTGGAGTTTCTCCCCCCAGTTCCCAGCCATCCGGCTGAGTCTGGTTACCCCGTACATGATGAGTAAGGCCAGGAAATGGGAACCAACTTTGGACTCACATTCTAGGTAGAGCCTCTCTACCTAGACCTGAAAGTTTTGTTACAAGGCACATGAAAAATTCCTCTAACCAGATACTACTGGGGACAAACCTTTAATCCAACTAAGGTTTACTGAGTTTCCGCCATGAAGGCAGGTACTCAAATTGAACCGTGAAGGGTTTGTGGGTAAGAAGAGACAGAAAGAGGTCTGGCTTGTTCTGCGTCAAATAGTCCCTAGGAAGAGCTAGAGGAGGCAGGAATCAGCCCTGAGCTGCTCACTCTCATGAAGCACATTCTGTATTGGAGAGAGACAGAAGTTCCAAAACTGGGCTGGGGACATCTTTTGTAAGAAATCAGTGGCCCTTACAGTAGAAGGTCATTACTTTATGCACCAGCTGCAACATGACCTTTGCAGAAATACTCTTTCCTGGTAACTTTGCAGTAGGTTTTATCTATGTCTGTTATCACAGTCTGGTTAATGGCAGGCCTGATATTTAGTATCTCAGAGGAAAAGTGGAAAATGTCCCTGACATTTTTAGGAAATCAGGGCTACAGTGGTTTTAGCCTGTTGTGCTTGAGAAGAGGCATAAAGCTAGAGAACACAGCTGCAGGCTGTCTGTGTTAGACTAACTCTCTTCCATCTAAGTCAATCTGACCCTACTTAAAACCAGAGGCTCAATTGGAATGGCTCATTTTGCTGAACTTTGCCGAATCTAAATACTTATTTTTTATTGAACCAAAAATATTGTCAAAAATATTACATAAGCTAAAATAATCTAACAAACTAATTCAAGCAAAAAACTTTTACCAACCTAATTTTTAAAACCAGAACACTCAAATACTCTTCACTTTATTTAAAGATTTTTAACAAGAATTTTGCAGAAAAACTGGATGGAAATGGCTAGAACAGACTTTTAGAAAATACCAATACGGTCTGAGGTTTGCTAAGCGGAAGCCGAATGCTCCATTCTCCTTTCTGTAGCCTTAACTCCTTAATTATTATGGACTCATATTTTCAGATGTCATGTCAAGTGCTGGAGCTACAAAGAGGAAGGACAATGTCTATTATGTTTCTCACTTTACTGAATTAGAAACCGAGGTTCAGAAACCTTACAATAAGCAGGAAATACATCTGGTAATTGACTAGACTGGGATGTCAGTTCATGCCTGCCTGAACATACACAGTTCCAACAAAGAAAACCTTTGTTGGAAAGAAACCAAGACTTTGTACAGACCTAGGGAACTATTAGAGGGGTCCCTTGGGTCTTTTCCTCTCACACAATCCTCTTTAGAGATGTTTCTTTTTCACCTAAGTCCCATTGTCCTTCTGTCATCCATAATCACTTAGAAGTCCAACGTAGATCTGAGTGAGGTGATGACATCTTTCTTTTGTGTCCCAGACTGTTATCCTTCACTTTCTCTGGGTTCAGAGGGAAAACCAGTCTTGTTGGAGAACTAGAAATTGACTAAGCTATTCTACAGGCTTCAATAGAGTGGCCTATATATTTTTGTGGCTCTGGGCTTCTTTTCTTTTACTTATAAAATGCAGGTTAGTGAAACTCACCTCCCAGTGAGTTGCTTCTACCCTAGAGATTGATAAAAACCCAGTGGAGGTGGCACAAATACTTCACAGAGCAGCAACCTGGAGCAACCCTGCAGTTTTGAATTAGGGTCCTGGGAATGTGTCTGTCAATGTAGAGAAAAAAATCTCTGAATGTCCTCTCCAGGTTTGAGGTGGCTGGCCTGAAAGCAGGATATCAGGTAGTTATTATTGGAAGTTATTATTGGAAGAAACGTCACCTCTTATTTTCCTCTCCTAATAAGAGGTTTGAGCAGATAGGCGAAATGAGAAATAGACTCAAAGTGCTGCATTTGAAGGCTTCCAGCCAAGAAAAGGATAGCCTTGGATTTGCATCTAAGCTGTAGAAAAGAGCAAGACAGTAAACAAAAGCAGAAGGGTTTCTTCTTTGTTAATTTTTGTTTTGTTTTAGTTCTGATATTAATTAAAGACATTGAGGGAATACAATGCAGGGGAGGGAAAATGTATTTGATTGACATTTTTCTTTGGGGTGTTTTATCACCTCATTCTGTAAGTGAAATAGCAGAGACAGAGAAAGAGAACAAAATAATGAGCTATAGCAACAGATGTCTGGTTTTCCTTTCTAACTTTTTAGTTGATAAAATTATAGCAAAACCTGAATAGTGAACCCTAAGTTAAAACTGAAAGCACTTTTAAGTGCTTTGAAAGGAAGGCGAGCCTCTCTGGATAGAGATGGTGTCAGATGAGTGGCTGATGAAGATTATTTTTTAATTTTCTTAAATAAATGGACTAGATAATATCTGGGATGCATGCAAAGAATCTTAGCAGTGGGCACTCTTGGATCTCAGGGTGTTCAGTATTCCTACATTTAAACTAATTAATAATTATGTATCCAGCTGTTATAACACACTCCATGCTAGAGAAAAATAATTTATCAAAACATTCCCAAGTTCTGTAAAAAGTTGTCTCCTTATTTTCCTTCAATGTCCTGGGGAGATTTTAATTTTTAGTAAAAGCTTTGCTTGCTCTGCTTGCATATAATTGAAAAGTAATTATGTATGTGATTGAAGACACTTAGAATTTTGGCTCTTGCATAAAGCCCCTTACTTAAAATGTGAAGCAACATTGCCCACACTGTATTTTCAGACTAAAAATAAACAGTTCAGGGCTCACCTTTACATGAAGATTGTACCCTGACAAGTGTAGTTCCTTGTAATTTCCTTTCCTAAGCACTCCTTTTGTTCTTTTGTCTACCTCTTCTTCCAGCCTATCTTTATCATTCAGGTGTAAAAATGCAGAAGCCAGGTATTTTTGCAAACATTAGTTAATGCTACAAGGACTGTGAAAATTTAAGTTCATCAAGCATTCAGAGTAAATTTGAAAAGTGACTTTACTTGCTTGTCCTTAGCCTATAAGCCGAAAGCACCATCTCAGGATGTATTACTGACATGTTCTTAATATATAACTCTGCTACCAAAACACAGGAATTTTCAGTGTATAAGTCTCTTACCTCCTTTGTTAAGTTTATTCTTAAGTATTTTATTCTTTTTGATTCTATCATAAATTAAAAGACATTTCTTTCTTAGATAGCTTGTTATTAGTGTACATAAACACAGATGGTTTGCGTGATGGTTTTGCATCTTGTAACTGTTGAATTTAATTAATTTTAGCTCTCTCACTCTTTCCTACTCTATTTCTTACGTGTGTGTGTGTGTGTGTGGTCTCTGTAGTTTTCTGCATGTATGTGAACATAGGTAGCTTTACTTCTTTCTTCCTCATTAGTTTGCCTTTTATCTTTTTCTTACCTAATCACTCTGTCAATGACCTCTATTATTGTGTTGAGTTGAAGCAGTAAAAGGGAACAACCTTGTCTTATTCCTGATCTTAGAAGGAAGTCTTTCTTAATAGTTTTTTCACACTGAGTGTGATACTAACTGGAAGAGTTTTATGTATAGCATTTATTACCTTCGAGCAATTTCTTTCTAATCTTAGTGTGATGATTTTACTTTCTGGAACCTGCTCAAGAGAAAAGAGATAAATATCTGCACAAAGATTGATGCATGAATCATAGCAGCATCTTTTATGGTAGCTAAAGGTTGTAAGCCCTTTGAACATCTCACTGGTTGTTGAATGAACGGACAACATGTAGTACATCAATACATTGCAGTCAAAAGGAAATAAATTACTGACATATGCAGAGCAAGGATGGGTTTCAAAACCAATGCACTAAAGTGAAAGTAGTGAGATGCTAAGACTATATATTTCATGATTCTATTTAGGTGAAATATCTAGAAAAAGCAAAGCTATAGAACCACAGAAAAGAAGAGTTCTTGCTTGGTCCTGATGATAGATATAGAAATTGGCTAAAAGTGGATATGAGAGTACTTTGGGGGGTAATGACAGAATTTTATAACTGTACAAATTTATTAAAAATTTATTTAAAATTGCATGCTAAAAATGGATGAATTTTATAGTCGGGGAGTTACACCTCAATAAAGCTTAGTTGGAATTACTCAAAGGTCTGAAGTGACATTTCAGAGATTTACACAGTGCTGTGCGGTTGTTTCAGTAATGGACCTTCTGAGAGCAACTCTCTCTGTACAAGTCAGACTTCTTTATCTTACATTACTGTTAGTATTTGCATTATTATTGATGAGAACAACTCATCTATCTCTAAATCAAAGACTAAGCCATGTGGCATTCTTCTTTTGGAAGTGCTGCTATCTCAAAAGCTCTGGCTCGTCTGTCTCCTTTCTTGGCTGGGGGACTGAGGATTTTGTCCTAATCTATCAGAGGCCTCTCCTTTTCCTGATGAAGGATCTAGGGCAGAATGCTACACAGCAGGCAAAAGCAGCCCAGGAGAATAGGCAGACGCTGTGTCTGTATGTGCTGTGATGTTTTTTTCCATTTGGCTATAACTTGATATATTCTTCAAGGTAGAGGGAAAAAAAATCTACAGAACAGAACAGACGGGCTATGGAGTTTGTAACTGAAGAGGGAATGAAAGCATTGTACCATGCTTGAAGCAGTAGGATGCCTGGTTCAGGCTGGGACTCTCAGCAAGAAGCCTAGAGGGCTCCTTTTCTCTTACTGGGGAGCTGTGCCGGGAGCTTTTCCATGAGTATGGAGCAACTGGGAGACTGGGAGAGCTTGTCAGAAAGAATCTTGCCACAATCAAAAGTAAACTCGGCTTCCTGGTAAAAAGCCTACAGTACTGAGGAGAGCTAGAGTCAGGCCTCTTAAACCTGGAATGTCTCCAGGGGTTCTTGGAGGAAGGAATATTCCATTTCAGCAGGGCCAAGGTGGGGCTCCTGGGCCACACTTTGAGTAGTAAGGAATTAGAGGGTTTCATAACCTTCCAAAGAGTAGCCTGTAATTTATTTGAAGGGTGGCTTAAGAAGAAATAATTTTCCTTTTCATGAATATTGCCTTTATTAGAGATAGAATTGTCTGTAGTACTCAAGGAACTGAAGAGTAATTTGATGTTTTTGAGGATGGAAGATGTGAACAGCTTCTGGGCTCACCAAGATGTCACAGTACGGTCCAGAGGTTTCATCATGTATGGTAGCTCTGGGAGAGACTTGCATTCTGGAGGCAGCTGTCTCCACAAAGATCATACTTGTTTATTTTCTTCTTTTTTTTTAAATTGCAATTAACATGTAATGACTGTACATATTTATGGAGGACACTGACTTTTTGAAACAGGTACAGGTTGTGAAGTGATCCAAGCATGTTGCATAACACTTGAAATATTTCTCATTTCTTGCTGATGAGGATATTTGAATTTTTTCTTTTAGATATTTTGAAATACATGATATCTATACTTACTGTACTGTGCTATAGGATATCAGAATTTATTTTTCCTGTCTACTTGCATATTCCAGTTAATCTTAATTGCCAGCTTGACTGGGTTAAGAGACTCTTGGAGAGGTGATTTGATCATGGGGTCCTATACTCCCAAGCAGGTTAATCCACTGATGCTCATGGCTGGATGTACTGGCAGGAGGTGGGGGGCAGTTGGAGGAGGTGGGTCTCTGGGGGTGCCATTGGAGGGTGTGTATCTTGCTGGTTTTGTGCTCTATTTCTTTGCTGCCAAGAAGTGACCAGTGTCGCCCCACCATGTCCTTCTGACATGATGTTTCTGGCTGTGGATTTAAACCTTTCCTCCCTTTTAGTCGTGGGTATCAGGAATTTTGTCCCAACAGCAGGAAAGTCGACCAACACAGGAATTTTTTATCAATTGACTAATCTCTCCACACTCCCTTCCCTACTACCCTCCTTAGTCTCAGGTAACCACTCTTTGACTGTACTTCTGTGAGCTGAACACTTTTAGATATCATAAATAAGCAAGATAATGTTGTATTGTTCTTTCTGGGCCTGGCCTATTCACTTAACATAATATCCCCCAGGTTTATACATGTTGATGTCAATGACACGGTGGCATTCTTTTAATGGCTGAAGAGTATTCCCCAGTGTATATGTACCATATTTTTTAATCCATTCTTCTGTTGATTGATGTTTAGGTTGACTCCATGTGATTGTTATTATAAGTAGTAGTATAATAATCATGGATGTGCAGATGTCTCTTCAAATATTCATTTCATTTCCTTTGGATTTATGCCCAGTAGTTCATTGGGTCATGTGGTAGATATATTTTTAATTTTAATGCTCTGTGTGCTATTATTATTTAGCAAAAAAAAATCCCTAACTCACTGACTGACATTCCTAAGAGATAAGTTATCCTAATTTAACATCCTGTGGCATAATATCAGAACTTTTCTAAGTACTGAGTGGCATCCACTTAAATCCACTTGTTTCCTAACAACTCTGAGAGGCAGGTACAATGTTACCATGGTCTCACAGATTAGGAGACCGATGCTTAGAGTCACACCATCACGTGGATCAGACCATCTGGTATTCTTGGCTGCTCCAACAATGCTTGTCCTGAGCCACTAGACTCTATAGTTGGTCACAGATTTTTCAGCTCTGGCTGTCCATTGGAATCACTGTCTTAGTTCAGGCCACTATAATAAGCATACCATAGTCTACAAAACTTGAACAATAGAAATTTATTTCTCACCATTCTGGAGACTAGAAAGCCCAAGATTCAGGTAGTGGCCAATTTGGTTCTGGGTGAGGTCTCCTTTCTGGGTTTGCAGATGGCCTCTTTCTTGACGTACTCTCAGAAGGCAAAGAAGAATCTCTCGTGCCTCTTTTTATGGGTGCACTAATCCCATTTGTGAAAGCTATGTCCTTATGACTTTGTCACCTCCCATAAGGATTTATTTGGGCTCATTGTTTCAGAGGCTTCAGTCCCTGATCAGCTGGCTCCAAGGCAGAAGCATCATAGAAAGGGGACATGGCAGAGGAAAGCTGCTCACCTAGCAGTGCCAGAAGCAGAGAGATCAGGGTGAGAGCCAGAAAGAGAGGAAGGGGTCAGAGACCAGAACGCGTACTTGCAGGTCCCCCCTCCCCCAGTTACCCCCCTCCTCCAATCAGGCCCCACCTCCCAACAGCACGTGCAGCTGGGAACTCATCGAGGGATTAGTCCATGGATGAGCACGACGCTCGCATGATCTAGTCACCTTCCAAAATCTCCACTTCTGAATGCGTGAACATTTTATATCAGACCATCACACCCTTAAAATACCCTACTTCCAAACATTATCACTTTCGGGCCTAGGGCTTAAGCACACGAATTTTGAGCAAACAAAAACACTCAGTCACCTAGGGTAGTGGTGGCAAACCTAAGGCACCTATGCCATAGCAGGCTCTTCATTATTATTGAAAGATCTAAAAGATTTGCCATCCCTGATCCAGTGGTCAAAGATCAAATATTTTTCCTGGCACTGATGGAATCCTTCAATGGGGTGCAGGCAGACAGTGGTCTTTTTATGTTTTTAATAACCCTGATGATTGCCGTGTAATCAGGATTGAGGGAATGACATACAGCATTCATCGAAGCAGTATAAGATGGCATGGATTCAGTTCAATAAGTCTTTGTGGGTAACAAGACTTGTTTTGTTTAGCCATAACAATACCAAGGCCCAAGGCTTTATATGGGACTAGGATGTTGATAAACACAGCCCTGCCGCCTAGGATGTCCTGCCCTTCTTTGTGGGTTGATAAATACCAGTTAGATATCAAGGCCCAGCTTTTCTTCAACTATTGCCTCATCCATGAAGTCTTACATCTGACACAAAAATACAGTCTTGCATCCATTCACAGAAGCCTGAAAGTGTTCATAGAAGACTTTGGATGAACATACATAGACATCAGGAAGTAGTTTTTTTATTAACCTCCTTCAAAATTTCAAAACAAAATTGTCTATGAAAAAGCATTTAGGAAAGTATAATATGCAACATGTGCATAATAGATCAATAGTACCCATTAGCTCAAAGAGGTTTTCTCCCCCTAGACTTAAGTGTGCCATGGAGGAATTCGATCTGACAGTGCACTAAGCTATGGGATGACTTCATACTGCCAGAATGTCTGCAGGGATCCCTAATTTTGGTATTTGAGAAAGTAGGTGAGAGGACTTTGTAATTAAGCGAATATAAAACAGTTGTATCAGAAACTAGATATTGTCATTTCACCTTGTGTTTCATAAAAAAATAAGATGTTCCTGGAAACTGGGATAAAATTTGAGTGTGATGAGGTGAAAATCAACAAAGAACACAGATGAGCAGCAATTTGGAGTAAAAACTTGTCCTGGACACAGGTTGGCAGTGGTCTGTCACTGGGACCAGTTAGCATCTGTGCCTAGGTCTGGTTTAATGTTTTTGTTTGTCTGGGAGGCCCACGAAGTAGATTTTAAACACAGTGAATTATTTTTCTGGGAAGTGCAATATACCAACTCACCGGGCAGATTTGGCATCTGCTGAGGGCTCACTTTCAGGTTTATGAAAGGTGCCTCCCAGGGTGTGTCCTCACATGGTAGCAGGGGAAAGCTGAGGTCTCTTCTGCCACTGATACATTCAAGAGGGCTCCACATTCCTGACCGTGTCACCTCCCATAGTTTCACTTGCTAGTGCTGTCTTACAGGGGATGGAGTTTCAATGTAGGAATTTTGGGGTGACAAAACTTTCAGTCCATAGCACCTAGAACAATCGTTTCTAGTGTGGTTCCCAGAAGGGCAGCTTCAGGGGCACCAGAAACTCTGAGCAATGCAAAATCTTGGGCACATCCCGCCCTACCAGGAAACCTAGCAGAAGGGTCAGCAATGTGTTTCATCAGCCCCTTGGGGTGATTCTGATACACTCTAAAGTTAAAGTACAATTTGCCTATAATACTCAACACCTTTATTCTCATCTTTCCTTCTGAACACTGCCATGGTCAAAAGATTCTTTTCTTTTGAAGAGAATAGAACAAAACAGAACAAAGTAGATCAGGACAAAACAATGCAAGCAACACAAAATTTCAAAACAAGATAACAGGAAATCAATGGTCGTTACCATAATGTTTCTTGTTTTCTTCAAAATAGTTGTCCATATCTTCACACATAATGAATTCATACAAGACAAAATAATACAAAGCCAATCCAAACAAAAGAATGAAAGCATTACAGGCTTTCAAAACCAGGCAATAAGAAAACCAACAATGGCTACCATAATGTTTTTTGTTCTCTTCTAAATAGCTCTCCATACCTTCACACATAATGAAATTAAGTAATGCAAAACAGACTAAACCCAATCAAAACAAAGCCCATTACTGGGCTTCACAACAAGATGATAGGAAATCGGCAATGGCTACCATAATGTCTCATTTCCTTCAAAGTAGCTCTTCATACCATCACACGTAATAAAATCAATTCTTGTAAAGTTTTTAGAAGTTCTAGGCATGTATAAGCCTATATGTTTACATCTATCCTTTCTGTATTGGAGGGGAAAAGAAAATCAAAACAACACAAATTATGAGATAAACAAGAAACAAAAGAGACAAACAACAACAACAAAGAGCCCAAAACAATGACAATATAGGCCCTCAAAACAGGGAGGTAGGAACATAACTAAGGTTGTTATTTTGCATAGTTATCTTCAAAAGAGTTACTCAGATTACTAGATATAAATATGCAAAATTTATCCAATCCTATTAATGTTAACTGTCTTATTCCAAGAACTAATAGAATTAGTAGTACAATCTTCTTAGCTATCATAAGTATATATACAAATTTATATATTTTTCTTTTCCCTTCCTTCTTTTCTCCTTTTTCCTACCTGAGTTATTTTCCCCCTTTGAGCAGTTTCTTACCCCTTCACAATATTTGTTGAAGATTTTGTATCTTATTTACTCTTTTATTTTCTTACACTAGGGAGACAATACTGTATTTCCACATGGGAGTTTGATTTATTTCACTTATGAGTATGGTCTCAAGTCACATCCATTTGCCTATAGAAGCCTCAGTGTGATCTTTCTCTATAGTTGGGTGGTAATTGTATAAAAATATCACATCTTTTTTATCCATTCCTCAGTTGATGGCCATCTAGGTTGTTTCCAAGATCTGACTATTACAAATTGTGCTGCTATAAACATGGGTGCACATATATCATTGTGGTATGATGGTTTCATTTTTTCTGGGGATATTCCCAGAAGTGGAAAAGTTGTGTCAAATGGAACTACCAATCCCAGCTTTCTGAGGAGCCTCCACACTGACTTCCACAGTGGTTGTACCAGCCTACACTTTCATTAACAGTGCAGAAGAGTTCCTTTTCCCCCACAGCCTCTCCAGCATTTGCTATTGGTGGTTTTCTTTATCCTGGCCATTCTTTTGGAGTGAGATGGAATCTCAGTGCAGTTTTAATTTGCATTTCTCTAATGACCAATGCTGCTGAACATTTTTTCATGTATTTATTTGTCATTTATATTTCTTCAGCTGAGAAGTGTGTTTTCATCTCAGATGCCCATTTTTGGATTGGGTCTTTGGATCTTGAGAGTTTGATTTTTTAAAAATTCTTTATATGGTCTAGATAGAAGTCATTTGTCTGAGAGACAGTTGACTAAGATTTTTTTCACAATCTGTGGATTTTCTTTTCACTATGTTGGAGATTTCTTCTGACATGCAAAAACTTTTTAATAAGACAAGATCCCAGTTATTGATTCTGGGAAGTATTTCCTGTGCAGTTTGATTTTTGTTCATGAATTCTCCACTTACCCCTAAGTCTTCAAGACTTTTACCTACTTTGTCTTCCAGCAGATTTAGTGTTTCTGTTTTAATATTTAGATCTTTGATCCATTTTGGCTTTAGTTTAGTGCATGGTGATAGGCATAGGTCTAGTTTTAGTTTTTGGCATATGGATAGCCAGATTTCCCAGCAACACTTTTATTAAAGAGGCTATCTTTCTTACAGTGAACATGTTTGGCCACTTTGGCAAAGATAAACTGCCTGAGCGTGTTTGTACTTGTGGTTGTATCTTTTTTTTTTTTTTGGTACTGGGGATCAAACTCATGACCTCGTGTTTGCCAGGGAGGCACTTATGCCACTGAGTTAAACCCCCGGCCTGTATCTTCTAATCTATTCCATTGATCTTCAGGTCTGTTTTGACTCCAGTACCATGCTAATTTTATCACAGTAGCTTTGTAGTATAGCTCCAAGTAAAAAATGTTATTTTATTACCTCTCAGCTGCTGTCTGGCCAACAGCAATCCATCATAATACACATCCCAATGTCAGAGCTTTTGAGATGTGAAAACTTGGACTTTAAATCACTGAGATGGGGTGAAAGACTCAGAGGGGTATTGACAAATACTTCTAAAGAAGTCTTAAAGGAATAGGGATGTGACAACACAGTGATTTTGCCTAAGAAGGTCTGTGGGAGTCCTGTTTTCACCGCTCACTGATAGTGCTCACCATGGTGAGGATAAAGTGGGTAGAAGGACCAAGCTTGCTCAGGCTCAGAGGCTTCTTGTGACTCCAAGACAAGTTGGTGCTCAGTTGCTGGGATGCAGGACATTACGGGTCACAGGTTGTACCAAGCCCCATCCTGAGCAATCAAGAGACCTCATATGGGGGTCTCAACTCATGATGCTGACAGTCAATGAACTGAGATTTCAAAATGCCTCCCACAGTGAATGTATCAGGTGACAGAAATGTTAATTAGCTTGATTATGGGAGCATTTCATAATGAACAACCTGTCAAAACATCAGGTGATATCCTCTAAATACATACACCTGCCACAATTGTTATTTGTCAACAATAAACCAATAAGCCAAAGAATGAAATAAATATAAATATAAATATAAATATAAATATAAATATAAATGTCTTCTAGCAGACCACTGATAACAATTGTTGCTGGGGATTGGAAAAGAAGGTTGAATCTAACTCTTTATATTACTTACAAAAAACCCTATTTTTTTTTAAATTAAAGAGGAAGAAATAGGTAAAAGAAATTTGGATTGTGTGTGCATGTGTGTGTTTGTGTCTTTGTTAACTAAAAAATTTAAAGAGAAAATCAATTTTGATAATAAAGGTGATGATGTAAGAATATACAGATGTAAGAAGCTGCTCTCAATCTTTTATGTGAAAAAGTGGTTAAAAATCAGCATCCACTATGACATTTCACTCCGTTCATCACACACCCAGAAGAAAGCAAGTTTGCCAAGATGAAGAGCTGCCTATTGACAGTGGCTGTCACTACACAAAGTGGTTGTACACACACGCACACACACACACACACACACATATATATATATATATATATATATATATATATATATATATACACACACCTTGTCCAAAGAGTTTGCTCAACCAAGCCCCACTTATTTTCTCAGGGTTTAAGAAGCAAACTACGACACATTAACTACTGATGGTCAGAAGTGACTTCCTGTAAGGAAGATAGAAGAAATCCTAATTCTGCCTCTTTCTCATTTTGTAATACAGGCTGTGCTATCGTTGTTTAACCAAGCGCTCTGGACCCTTTTTTCTGCTTGGAGCTCATAAAGGGTCACAGCAGACCCTTGCGGGGGTGCATCGCCAGGACAGGGTACAGGCTCACTGTCTTCCACACCCGCCGGCCCACTTGCACACTTGAGGCTGCCTTTGGATGAGGATCTCTGTGCGAGCTCCTGGATCAGGGACTGTAGGCTATTCCTAGGGATAATAAACACATTCTTGATATAGCAATTGTCAGGCCATTTGCAGATTTTTTTTTAAAAAAAATTGTTCATTTCATTAGTACATGTTTGCAGTACATGACGTTTACATTCACCTTGGGAGCAGGAACATGTACATAACACAGCTTGTTTTTTTTTTTTAATCCTTTCCCCTTTTCACCCACCTCTTTCCCTCCATCTCTAAATCTCTTTCCCTATTTTCATTCTTAGGTTATTATTATTCTTAGCTGATGTTTATGATGTACAATATTTATATTCATTGTGGGTATTTGGTACCTGTACATCGTGCAGTTTATTTTAATGGTGTGATAGTAGCTAATTATCCTAAAATACTTAGAGTAATTTATCATGAAGAATATTCTTCCCAGCACTTTGGGAGGAGGATCACAGGTCTGAGCCCAGCCTGGGCAATTCAGTAATTTAGCAAGACCCAGTCTCAAAAGACAAAAAAAAAAAAACTTCAAAAGGGTTGGGAATGTAACTCACTGAGAAGGTCCTGGGTTCAATCTCTAGCACCATGAAAGAAAGGAAAAGAGGATTATTCACACATGGCAGCCACTTGACTCTAGCTGTTTAAAACACCCCACTGGCTCCCAAGGCTGTACAACCTCTAGTTATACCTGGGGGCGGTGGCCTGGAGCAGTTCTCAGGGGGAGAGGATGCTAGAATGAGCTTCTCCTCCTCTCCTCAGCTGAGGCCTCTAGGGACCCCAAGTTTGACTCTCCATGCATTTGGAGGTTTGTATGTACCATGTCCTCCATCAGCTTAGACCACACCAACAGTAGAGGGATGACCTGAGCTATGATAACCCAAGCCTGTCCCCTGATGACTTCTGCAAGCAGTGGCCATGGAAGAACGTCAGTGTTCCCTGTCTTCACTCAAGCCTGGCTACAGCAGTGGAACCCAAGGCCACCTGTACTTATTCTCAAAGTGTATTTACAGCAGAGATTTCCTTACTTTAAACGTTTTAGAACAGGCACTTCTACATCAATGCTCGGCACATCATTATTCACGATAACCAAGAACTGAAAGCAACTCAAATGTCGACTGATGCATGAATGGATACACAAATCTGGTGCGTACAGAAGGTGGGATATTACTCAGCACTGAAACGGAATGCAGTTTTGGGACATGCCACAACGAAGATGAACCTTGAAGATACTATGTTGATTAAAGTGAGCTATACAAAAAAAATTATTTTAAGATTGTGCTGAAATAAAGTTCTTAAAGTAGTCGCCATACTCATGTAAACAAATAGAATTGTGGTTGCCAGGGGCACAAGGAAAAGCGGAATGGGCGTTATTGTTAATGGATCAGGAAGATGCATGAGTTCTTAGCATAGATGGGGAAAATATTTGCATAATGCAAATGTACTTATAACACTGAATGATACCCTAAAAATGATCAAAACATTAAATTTTATGTTATGCATATTTTACCAAAATAAAAGTGAGCAAAAATTATGAAAACAAGAGCACAATCATTTTCCCTATCATAATAAATTATACCACATCCCACCTCTGCCCCCCCCCAAAAAAAAAAACTAAAAACAGAATCACTTCCTTGGTATTGTAAGTACTGTGGGCAAATGTTAAATACTCTATTAGTGTTTAGTGTAAAAGGGGGCTGAACAATTTTAAGGGATTTGGGAATGCTTTTCGAGTGTGGCACTGACCGAGAAAAGGAAAATGTACACACGAAGCAATGTGCTTATAAGCTATAAATACTAAAATATACCCCATCTTCCCTTTCCTCACCAGCGTATGTTTGCCCTGTACCCATTAGTCACCCTAGATCAGTAGGAGGTTAATCTTCGGGGAGGAGTGTTTGGTGGAGCAAATGTTAAGTGCTTAATCCATTTCCAATCCAGGAAAGAACAGGAAGCCAACCACAATTATCTGTGAAATAAATGAAACAGTTTGAAGTCTATTATCACAGTTTCATCCCAAACACTCCACATTCTTCTCTGACATTTTTACAGAATCAGCTGCAGCCAGTGGCTGGGGCACACAGCTTTGGAACACACAGAGAGTTGACTCTCACAGTGCTGTCGCCTTGAACCCGCAACCTCAGTTTCTTCATTCGTAAATTAGAGAAAACAATATTGACCTGTGAGAGTTTCTCTGAGAAGTAAATGAGATAAACACAACACACTGACAGGCAGGGAGAGCTGAGTAGATTCTAGCATCTCAGCCTTCTCTCTCTTTCCTTCCTCACAGTTGATCAAGACATCAGGGCCGGGGGCTGGAAGGTGTTGTGTCGGGGAGTCAGTAAGGACAGGCCTGGCCATGAATGCCAGCTGCTGGGGACTGGAATCCCAGCCCAGCAATCTGCCAGCTGTGTAGCCTCAGGCATGTTTATCTCTCATTTTTTGCAGGACTACAATACAGCACATGAGATTATAAATACACTTGTAAATGAAAGCAGTGTGAAACTGAACCAATCAGAATGCATAGACGTGTAAGGCACACTGTTTCAGGTGCAGGGCAGACCAGAAGGGGCACCCATGTGCGATAGGGCATCACTTCGCAGCACCGAAATCTCCAAAAAGCCAGTCAGCCATACAAATGCACTATAGGAAATGTGAAATCATCATTCTAGTCTTTCTGGGAAGACTCGAAACAAAACTGCTGGCATCTGAGAAAGCAATATAAAAGTGCAAAAATTAAAAATAATTTTCTGGAGACCCATCTTTTAAAATGGACACACATTTTAGGTGATATATTAGATATCCAATAAATTTTTAAACAAGTTCTGTGTCTGGAGTTTGCATATAGTAGTTCTTGTTTTGCTGTTTGTTTTTTAATTTTCTAAGAGGCTGGAAAATGAATCCAGGGTCTCACACTGCTGATCAAAGGCTGAAACACTGAGTCATATCCTCAGCTCAGCGGTAGGATCGGTTAAAGGTAATTTCCATGACTTCGGTTTTCATTCTAAATAGGCCCTGCACATTGGTACATAATGCTGTACTTGTGTTATATTCTTCTTATTAATTGGCACCATTGTTTGTTGCTGGGTTTGCCTCTTCTGCGAACCTGAGGGAGTGCAGGTGAGAGGTGACAGCTCCGGTACAGGAGGAAAGAATTTCACTTGCAAAATCAGGTCCTCTTTCTATGACGACCCTAAAAGCCCTGAGGCAGGAAAGTCCATACAAGAAAAAAGTAACATCCATACCTGCTTTTTGCTAACCTATTATGATTTTCAAATCTGAGATTTTTTAAATGTCAGGCAACTGTTACTTCTCCATGTGGTTTATCTCACTTGGTAGTCACAGTTCTATAGAATATGTGATGGTTATTATTTCAATTTAAAAAATGTTACTAAACTCATAACTAAGGTAGGGAAGGCAAAATCCTGGCATACAGCATGCAGGCTGGAGCCCATATTTCAGGCATCTGGGAAGCACGAACTGAGAGTTTGAAGACGCAGGAAGGTGGCGGGTGTGGTGTTTAAAGGTAAGCGTGGGAAGGTTACCCTGGGAGCTCCTTTGCACACTGCTTTCTGTTCATAGTTCTGCTATGGGCCACTAATGAATGGAGAGACATGGAGGCCTTTACTAAGATTCTTCCACCTAAATTTTTCTCCTTGCAAAATAGAGAATGAGATACTTTTATTAGCTTCCATTCATCACAACTAGAGAGGACTAATTGTGATAATGAGCCAGGTTCTTTAATTGGTTGTGATTTCAATATGAAAAAATGTTTTTTAAAATAGTATGATTTTACCAGGATTAAAATTATCTTTTTATTTTATTTTTTAAAAAAGTTGTGACTGTGAGGGCCCAGTTTCCTTGACATTGCTATATAATTAAAATGATCTATAAATTAAACAAATAAGTGAATTAATCATCCTAGCCATAGTGATACTACCACTGTGTCACCCAGACTGAGGTCATTCTAATTGTTACAAAATATATAGCAGGAATACTCATTTTTTCTTTGACAATGAAAAACGATGCTACAAGTCAGGTACTTCATTTTCCAAATTAATTTATAGATTACTTAATAATTGCATAATTTATGTACATAAATGAAAACATATTTTATGACTTATCACCCATAGGAATTTTCAAATAAGTTAAATGGCTTATAGTAAAAATAAAAGCATATTTGTGCAAAAAGTGTGTTTGTATAAATATGTTGGAAAAAGATAAAAAACCATGACCTAAAGAGTGACGTTGAACTCATACATTTTTGATACTTTTGATGTTTCAGAAATGGCATAAAATAGCCTCAAACTCCTTATATTCAAATTTCAACTATCACACCAACTAGGAAGTCATGTTTAAAAATCTGTGTATAAGCATATGTAGCGGGCAAAGTCAGCACTCTGCCCACTGTAAAAATATTTGTTGTTGTTAAAGCATTTCAAAGCTAGTTCTGTGTATTGTTCCATTTCACTCATCCAATGTGGATGTGATATCACTGAGGGCAAGTAGAATACATCGTCTCTGAGATTGTAGTTCACAGTCTGATTGAAGAGACATCAGGTGTAGCATAGACCACACAAGTCATGCACGGTGTTCAGTGGCTTTTGCTGAATTTTCTAAAACCTAAGCCTTCAAATGACAGCACACGGCCAAGCCTGTGGGTGGGCGGAGTATGAAGAAGGTGCAGGGGATGGCCAGGAGGCACCGACTCTGGACGGATGGGAGGGGCTCAGCTCAGGGGACGATGAATGTGCCTGGGGTGTTGAAGGTGGGGAAATGATACGTAGGAAAGAATAACGTGCAAGGGTGAGACAGATGCCATAAATGAGGGACCTGCTCAGGTATTCCCGCAGAAGATCAGGCGCGGGATTATGGAAGATCGCACTTGAGTGATACTAGTAGGAATTCAGGAGTGAAAATCTTTGGAAATAATCCATAGATCCTTTTTTTTCAGACTGGATAAATATTCAATATGTTCCAATAGGAGTTAATTTTCAAACTACAGAAGAGCATGAAAAAGAGAAGCTGTGTTTTCACTGTCAGAGATGATGACTATTAAATGTTTCCTAGTTTTTCATATGCCTATATATTTTGCACAGTTGAGATTAGGAGGCATAGTGTTTACACCCTATCTTTTTTGGTTTATAGTATGTTTAAAGTCTTCAGAATATGATTTTGAAAAGATGGATTATGTTCTTTTTAAAAGTAAACCTTCTTGGAGAAAAAAAATTCTTGGTTTCTTCCCCTGTATTATCACACACGGTTCAGGCATTGGGTATGAGGGATATTTTCTCCATATACCAAACTAGCTCTCAGTTCTCTGGTGGACACCAGCTCGGTGTCTATTAAATCACATCAATTCTGATACTGTCTACCTGGACATAGTGTTGATCCCACAAAAATTAAGAGCTAAGTCCCAAAAGTTCATCCCATTTGGATGACAAGTGCAAGTTCCAGGTTGTTTTACCAGTGCTTTTAACTGATTGGTTATAAAGCAGGGTTTCTTTTGCTTTGATTAATTTACTAGATGGCTTACAGAACTCAGAAAAACACAAATGTCTACTGCTTGCTTATAAGGATACTACAAAGGATACTGATGAATACTGTACCACATGGAAGAAATGCATAGGGAGACGTGGCACATAGCAGGGCATGGAGCTCCGTGATGGCTCCAGGTGTCCCCTTCCAGGAATCTCCAGGGCTTCAGTAAGCTACAAGCTTCTCCAACCTTGTCTTGTTGAGTTTTTATAGAGGCTACATTCATTGGAAAAACCGATTAATCATCTACCACTGTGATCGACTTAGCTTTCACTTGCTGTGTCCTTCCCAGAGGCTAGAAGGGTAGTCTGCCTTATCCTGCTTGGTCTTTCTGGTCACCAGACCACATCCTGAAGCTACCTGGAGGCTGCTAGTCACCAGTCAACTCATCACTATAGAAATATTTACCACTTCAGAGATTCCAAATGTTTTGGAATTATACACCAGGAAGCAGGGATGGAGGCCAAATATGTATTTCACAATATTACAAATCTACTCTAAGCTTAAAAACTATCACTAGACACTTTGAGTATTTCTAGTATTTTCCAAATAAGTAGTAAATAATGAGACTTACTGGTTGAAGGCATGCAAGGAAATCTTTATCTAGTGATTAGCTGATACTAAACTAAACTAGCTGAGCAGAAACTTCGTATGAAAAAAATAGAGTATGATTATGAAACTTATTAAATAAACAGACAGAAACACAGCAAAACACAAGGAAGACAGGGATCTAATTTCTAGAAGTGGCACATTATTTTGTATAAAGTGTCTGATTTTCAATAAAAAGTAATTATGGGACATATGAAGAAACAGGAGAAGGTGACCCATACACAGGTAATCAAAAAGCAATCAATGTCCTTGAAGAAGCTCTGGATAAAACAGTTAAATATTTTAAATCAAGAATTATAAACATGTTCACAGAGCCAAAGCAAATCATATCTAAATAACTAAAGCAAAATAAGAGAATGGTATTCTACCAAATAGAAAATGGAAATGAAGAGATAGACAGCCTAGCATGGAACCAGACAGAAATTTTAGAGTTGAAAATTATAGTAACTAAAATGGAATAATTCATGAGAGTAACTGAAGAGCTGATTTGAATGGGCAAAAAAATCAGTGAACCTGAAAATAGGTCCATTGAGATTATCTTCTATGAGAAACAAAAGTAAAGAAGAATGAAGATTAAAAAAAGAAAAAGATCTGAGGGAATCATTAAGAGGACCAAAATATACACACAATAGAAGTCCCGGTAAGAGAGGAGAAAAAGAAAGGAGAACAGAAGAGTATTTGAAGAAACAACGGATAAAAATTCTTCAAGTTTGATAAGAAATATAAATCTGCAAATCCAAAAAGCCTAATAAATTCCAAGTAAGATAACCACGGAGATCCATACTAAGACATACCGTTTGCCAACTCTGCAGAGGCAAAGAAAATGAGATTCATACAAGCAGCAAGAAACTTAAACCTAAAGTATTTTGTTTTCTTGCAGACCAAAAAATACTTAATAGAAGTGCATAATAGTTTCCACGTATATTGAAAAACACTGAAATATCAACACTAAAGCATACATAAAAACTCCCTCTAAATTGCTCAGAAATAAAGGAGTAGGGCAATTTGTCAGGAGTTTCAGGGTGCAGTGGACTTTAAGTTACAGGGGGTCCAGATTGGAGTGGCTTAAAATGTAAGAATGTGTGCTAAGTGAGCCGTGTTAATAGGATCTCTTGCTGCTAGGGGCGTCATCAAATCCTGCCTTTTCAATGCTTATTGCTTTCTGGCTACAACAAAGCTATGAAGCCACTTCCACAGCTCTAAAGCTGTACTCTAACAAGGAAAGAGGGATCAGGAGTAGAGGGGGACTTCCTTCCTGCTGGACTCCCCTTTCCGTCTCCTGACCTCAGAGCATTGTGTGACCACCGCTAGCCGCAGCAGTCTGGGGATGTGTATGTCTAGTAAAGGGAAGTAAACAATCATAAGTGGTGTAGACCAACCTGTAGATTAGCGCACTGTTATCGTGAGCATCCTTAAATTCTCTTAATGTGACAGAAGTGGGAAGAGGTGATAACTGGATGGGCAGCTAATGTAGCTCACGCCAGATCGAAATCATCTTTTTGTTCATTTCCGTGAAGAGTAAGGACTATTTCTTATTTGTCTTCCCACTTTCTGGTTTTTTTTCCCAGTGATTGCTAGCATGTCTATCAAATAGTGCCTGCTTTTTAGCTATAGATTAGATACATAAATAAATGGATAAAATACCTTGATAACTTGTAATTCGGGCTGAGAAGCACTGCATCTAGTAATAGACGTAGAATTCAGGAAGCAAAATGTCAGTACCCTGAAATTTTATGCCCGAGAAAATTTTTCTGTTATAACTGAAGAGATGCTAAAGTACCATATTAACTAATTTCCCAGGTTTTATAGAAGTAGAAAATCTCTGAAAATGTCAAAGATTTAGTGTTTACCAGCACTGTTCCAGCCCAGAAGTAGACGCAAATGGACATTTTACCATCTTCCCATTCAACTAGGCAGCGCTGAGCAAGCCCAGCTTGCAAACCTCTTTCCTGGAAATTCTGCGGTGGGAACAAGAGGGCAGCTTTGAGTGTAAAGAGGCTCATCAGTGAGCTATTTGCAACCTCCTTCTGGGTGCTGCATCCCAAAGCTTTTCCACAATGGTTTCCTGGTGCATGTGAGAGTGGGATCCAGAGGTGTAACTCTCCTCTTTGAAGCTGGAGACATTATGGTTGATTTTTCATGACACATCTAGATAACGTACAATGAATTTTTCTATTATGTGAAATTTGAGATCTCAGGGGAGAAGGATTTGAAGCTAAATTCTATAGGAACTGAAGGAGAATACGTTTTTGCTCTCTCTATATGATTTAGGTAATCAATGTCAGTGTAAAACCTTCATAATCCTGTAATCAAGACTTATTTTAGGAATTTCCTTATTGGATCTAATTTAATATCATTTAAAAGTATATGATGAATGTCTATTCATTATCAGAAATGAGTGTTACAGAAGGTAGAAATCAATTTGCTTCATCTCATTCTATGGTCTACTCTCTCAAGTTAACTCCTGTTAGTAATTTATAGCCAATCTCTCCAAGCATTCCAGCATGCTTATTTTTAAATCTCAGAAAGCGTTCACCTCCAGTTTTCATCTGACTCCATGAGAAAAAAAAGAAGAATTTGATTTTGCATAATATAAAGAGACTATTTTGAGGCTCCTGATAGATAAAGCATTCAACTTGGATATGAGAAACCTTTTATTTCTAGCTTAACCTAAGACCCACTTCTGAAAGTTCCTTAAGTCCTTTATACCATTTATCCATTTAAGAGCTGCAATTCAATTATTTCATAAATATTTATAGCACAGCTACAATGTGGTCGGCATAGCACTGGGCACTTAGAGGGTTAGGAAAAAAGTCCTGAGGAAAGTTTGTGTGTTCAAATCAAAAAGAAAGAAGAAAAATTTTATGATTGTTCTAGTTATTTTGGTACAGCAGGTGGACCCCAATATTTAGTGGCTTAAAACTATAGTTAATAATAGTAATAATATCACAAACCCTCAAACTGGGAAGGGCTCAGGAGGGAAGTTTGTCTCTGATCCACATAGTATCAACTGGGACATCATGGCTGAGATGGGGGAGAGACTCACAGGATAGCTCTCTCACATGAGTAGCCATTTGGCCATGAATGTTGGGCAAGAATGGAGATGGGACCAGGGCCTTGAACCTTTTCTGCATGGGCTAATTCACACAGTTTCCTGTACCACTGTGGTTGGTTTCCAAATCTGAGCCCCCAAATAAAATGGCAGCCAATCTCTTCATTCTGTAGACTGGAAGTTGGACAGCAGCACTCCCACCATATTCTACTGGTGAAACAAGAGCAGGGTAAGATTCAAGTCCAGAGTTCCTCTTCTCAATGGGAGGCAGGGTAAAGCAATCTGAAGCTGTGCTTTATGAGGGATGTGTGTGTGTGTGCATGTGTATTCATTAAATGCATCAGTGTCATGTCCACTCAAAAGCACACTAATCTTGCAATGGAGGACTCCACCCATTCCATAGAGTAGAATTTTCAATGATTTTTCTGTCCACAACAAGGTAGGTTCTTGACACCACTCTGCCAATAGTAATATCACACGAACATGGCCCCCATGGTTAATGCTTGGTCTTGGGTGAGCACATCTTCCATTTGGCCAATCATTTTCCTTCACTGGTACTATTATAAACAGAACTAAAGATAGTATACTTTTCCCTGTTCTTCTTGTACTGTTATGGTATAGTAAAAGGCTATGACTATATTTTCATTGCTTGTCTACAGTAGGATTAGACCTCACCTGCCATGTAAATACTTCTGCATATTAAGTAATTTGTCCAAGTGTCATCTAAGTCATCATATGTACCTTGCAGGGCTCTTGTGAGTATTAAAGAAGACATGGGAGGCAGCCAATAAGTGTAAACTATGACCACTCTGCTATTGTTGGTTTATGAAGTTATAAGTGGGTAAAAGTCTCGAAGTTTTAAAAAACACAAGTTTCCAAATGTTTGAAGTTATATAGTTGTTATTTGGAGGAAAAAGGAAGTGATATGAACTGAGCAAAGGAAAAGATATGAATGATCTAAGTTATCAAAGGTGACTATACACACGTAATATATACCTTGGTTCACAAACATCATTTTTTTTTATGATTTTTGGGCAAGATGGTTGCTTCTGTGTTTGTGTGAGGAAGATGATTGTGGTTGTGTTTGTCACCCCACGTAGAGTTTGTGAACAGGAAAAAATTCTTGCCCAATGCTTTTGTCTGAGAACTGAATCATTTGCAACAGAAGTATTTGTGAACCAAGATATAACTGTATTGTATTTCATTCAGAGGCCCATGTTACCAGGTGTCCAATGAAGGCAGTATTTGGAATAGCCATTAAAGTTGTAGTGGTAACCTTTGTTTATCTGTGATCAAACAAATAAGCTTAATATGCACATGAAATGACAATGGTAGCATTTATTTCCTGCAGTAGCACTGCTTCAAATACATCCAGGAGATACGTGCTGTTACAGGGGTAAGCAAGGGGGTACAGTTTCAATATATGGTGATGATTCTGTCTTCAAAATCAATGTCCTCACAAATTTGGAAATACAGTTATTTCCCCAGAAAGAGAATTACCCACAGCAACAGACTCCTCAGAAATTTAGGATTCACTTGTTTTTCTGACTTCTACATTTTATAAATAAAATCTCACAACTTCTTCAATAATGGAATGTGTATTTCATCTGTGATAAGCTACTTAGAGTACTGAAACCACCTGTGACTTAATTATATTTTCTTTAAGGCAGGATATACATATGAGGTTGTTTTTAGACTAAATATTGATATTTCTCAATAGCCATAGTATCTGTACTTCAGTATTAAGTGTGGGTTTGGGAAATGTTTGATGCAATTATTTTGATTGAGTTATGTGCTTACTGAGAAGGGCAGCTGCATACACCGAGGCTAGCTTGTGAGATCTGCTTGTATGAAGAACTGAAAATAGAAGTTCAGAAAAAGGGTAACATATGACGGCTACTGTCTGGAAAATTTATACAGCACTGGAAAGCACCATGGTCCATTGGATGTATTGATTGTGTTTTGTGTCAATGAATTCCCATGCAGGAAAGCTAGATCCATACACGCAGGAGAGGTGAAAGCGTCACAAGAGGATGGATGCAGGGAAAGAGAAATCCATCTGGTCTCTGAGCTGCCTTGTCTCACAGCAATGACTGTTCTGTGACACAGCTTTGCAATACCATGATGTGTCCTTGAACTGGAAGCAGTTTGGAAGCCCTCTGGAGAAAAATCAAAATCTGTGGGCCATAATAACACGGTTACTATAGTCTGTAGTTTTTAGACTTTATCATAATTTTTACTTTGTGGCTGTCTGACATAACCATTAGGTAAAGACTATCCAAACCACTCTGTATGAAGGAAGGCCTAAGTTAGGAAGGTATTTTTTGTTCTTCTTAACTATGAAGAGATGGGGGACTCGATGCAAAATATAGTTGAAGAACTCAAGATACCTGAGGAAATAGCCTATGTTCAGGTTTCCTGGTGATCTGACTTTCATCTCAAGGCACCAAGAGATCCTGGAGGTGAAATTACTACCTCAAAAGGGGAAATCATGTCTAAAAGGTGAACCAAAGCAGAAGTTAATCCAAGATGTGGTTTGGTTCTTATTCTAAACTAGTTGCTACTGTTTGACTATGTCCCCTCAACTTCATGAATCAGGATCCTCAGATGGACTAAAGTTATCAGAACTGCAGATTTGTTATAAAAGTGGGGTTTTGCCTCCTACCTTCCATCATGGGGTGACCCAGTATGAAGGCCCTCACCAGATACTGGCCTCATTATTTTGGACTCTCCATCCTCCAGAACTGTGAATCACTTGCTTTTCTGTTCTCTACAAATTGCTCAATCTCACACAGATGATCTGTGATAGCAGACAAGAATAGACTAATACATTAGTCATATGAATGACCTTTGATGCATCCTATACCTTAAATTAGGAGCACTTTAAATTTAAACTAACTTTCTATCATTTTCAGCTCCTAAGATGCTTGACTTATAATAGCTACAACGGAAGCTTAGGGAGAATTAAATTGTTGGCTTGTGAGTATTGTATTTAGGAAGAATAGAGAGGATCAAGTCAGTTGAATTTTATTTCACTTTTTGCCCAGGGTACAAGGTCTATACATTAGGCAAATGCTATTTATTGATATTTTCCATAGAAAGATAGTCACTGGTGATGGTGATTGTGATATTGATTAATCGAACTTATAGCAATCTGTGCCCACATATGTTTAATGTATTTTTAAAATATATTCTTAATTAAATATTAATGAACAGTTTTGGTTTTCTTTTCTCAGGGGCTTTGGTGGGTTATGCATATTCACAAATGCATTATACCCAGTTTTTCAGGATAAATGATTGGAGGAACCTATGTTAGGAAATGCTATCACAATGACAGAAACTGAATATGACAAAACTTTTGGGAAAGTCTCAGATGGTATTCGTATGTATAGACAAAAATTGTAGGCTGAACTCTATCTAATACTAATCAGTGGGTTCATGAGCATTTTAGAACCAATTAGTATTTACCAGGGGCAAATCCTCGGCGGAGTGTTGCTGTCTTTTTCCTTAGTGATTCCTTTTTCTCCCAACATTGGGATACATAGAAGACACTGGTGACATTTTTATAATTTTGTTTTAAGTGAAAGTGGCCTTGGTAAACTTCAATAGTGCCCTGGGTTGCATTTTCTAAAAAGGGATTTAAACTACCCTTCACTTAGATATTTATAAAAATTGTGCTATGTGGATAAGTAAAGCACCAACAATATGTATAATATCATCCTCTGTGTGAGGAAACAAGGTTTGTCACAGATAAGTACATGTGCGTGTGCACATCTGGGACCATTTCTAGAAGGATTTGCAAATGTGGTCTCAGTGTGTGCTGTACAGAGGGCCTAAGGAGCCAGGACACGGACTGTAAGTGACCCTTCATGTCATATACACTTTTCTTTTGTGTGAACTTTTAAAACCATGTTTATGTTTTAAATGTTTCTGTGTTACTTTTTCTAAAAACATATCTAAATTATTTGGAAGATACAACTGAAGACACACAGAATTAAGAAAAGCATAAATGAACAGGAGTCAAATTGGAGGAATTTAGGGATTAGACCTGTGAATTCCAGCGTGAATCAGCTTTTTCAGACAGCCAATAGGCAAATCCATTCAACTTCAACTGTGCACGTTCTTTGTTAAGTCATGGGCTTTGATGGAATGCAGACAGGACATGAAGGGCTGAAGTTAGTGGCCCATTGGTTAAAGAATTTGCCTTTGGAAAACTGTGTAATATTTTGTCTGATTAGGGAGACTTCTCACCCTTTTCAATTTATCTGGTTAGGGGAGCAGGTATAACAATCCAGGTATTATATCTAAATTATTTTTTAAGAGCCCTATAATGGCTCTTCTGTTGTGTGAGTGGAATGTCCAATGTTATTCCCAGAGCCTATAATTTTCTTCTCAGGCTCTGAGATCATTACTCTTATCTTATTGCTATCCTTAGATAACAACGAAAGATGGAAAATTAGAGGAAACAAAACCAAGATTAAATGTTTCTTTACATTTGTAGGTAAGCTTATTATCAATAAAAATTTCTCAATATCAGCCAAACTCATCAAAAATGGTGGTAAGATCAACTTTCATGAAGTATGCCTTATAATATGCATAATAAAACCTAGAGAATCAGATTACCAAAGATATGGTTGATTTTAACATTATGCATAATGCTTATTTTTAGATTTTAAAAGTTGTTACTTATCTTACTAAACTTTGGCAGAATCACTTTTGAGGTATTCTATCTTTACTAGCCTATGCATTTGATGTTGTCTTATGTTCAATAATATCAATGTCACTTTGGAAAAAGGTAGCAATATGGCAGTGTCTACTGATGCAAAACAATAAAACCTACTGATTTTATGTAAGCATAAGGAAATAACTTGTTTAGGAATGTATGGTGCTATGTCTGCGATGGCAAACACCTTCGAGCTTTCAAAGGTAACAAGCAGCCCCCTGTGGCACATGTGTCAGGGGCTGGCCACTACCATACCACATAGCTTAAATTTCCTCTGGTGATTTACATTTCAGAAGTCTTCTATCACCCCAAGTATATTAGAACAGTATTTGGCATTTGATAATATAGTGACAAATCCCAGTTCATAGACATTCCATCAGAAACTACTTTTTAAAAAGTGCTTTAATTTATTGAATTATAAAAGCATAATACTGAATATAAAACTGGAAGATTTCCAACTGTATCAAGCTCTGTGTGTCTCTCTCCTTTTTTATTTGAACCCTCTGTGGGGTTGGTGGGGTGATCTACACAATCTTGATGGTGGAGAAACAGGAGCCAGCTTGACGTTAAACAAATAGGCACAGATAATCCTGCTAGTTAAAATTGAACCAACAGCCAGTTTGACGTTAAACAAATAGGCACAGATAATCCTGCTAGTTAAAGTTGAACCAACAGCAGCATCCCAAGCAAATACATCCTCGCCACAATGTAAAGAGAGTTTGAAAGGAAACAATCTTCCTCACAGGTGTAAATCATTCTTGCTTAATCTCTACCTTCCACGGAGTGGGTTTTCAGAAGTTTCTGTTGCTCACAGCACCGCTGGAGGACATGGAAGGTACAAGAAAAGGATTATTAAACACCTGCTGCATAGGACTCTACTTCATTCCCACACCTGCTAAAACAGCTGGCTCCCTGCTTAGGGACAAAGACAGAAAGAGCTCACTTTAATGAGTTACTTTCTTTTGATTTGAGCCTGAAGAAAATTTATTATGTTGGAAAAAAATATCCCACAAAGTTCTGAGGAAAAAATAGAGTGTGTGTGCAGGGTCATAGCTTGGGAGACATTAACCATGGCTACCTTTGAATGTGGCATACTGATTATTTTAATGATTTTTCCCTTTCCAGTGGCTTTTCCTATTCTCTACAATGAAGATCAATATGTTTGATAACCAGAACAGTTATTTTAAAGATGTTATGCTTTCTCTAAGCATCTCATATTTAAAGGCATTTCAGAATGGCAATTCAAGAAACTATTTCAGGATTGAAGTGTTTTGTGATGATGATTTATTTCCTTGAATCTTTTGTTACTGAGATTGAAAAAAAAAACTAAATGAAAGTATTTCCAAGGCATTTTTTCTCCTGGCAACTATTTTTTACCTCAGATAAAGAGGAGACACACTTGACTTAAGTGTCACTCTTGCAGGCTTAGGTTATTCCCACTTAGGCAGTGCTGCCGCTGGCTGGTGCCAAGGTAAGACAATTTGCAAAGCTTCGTAGGGAGACAGATGGCCACCTGGAGCCAAAGGCCTGATGGAAGGAACTGAAACCTCACGGGAGGTATGATGGCTAAGAGCATAATAAATCATTCAACTTGTAAAAAAGTGATTCAACTGGATCTAAGAGTCATTGGTTACTTTGATTCCTTGGCTGCTTAATTTACTTTTAGGGGCACTTCTGGTTCTGTATCTTTGGAAATGGAAAATAGGATTTCTAATAGGTAAATACTTCTGAAAGATTAGGTGCGGAGCCAGTTGCTATGCTCATAACAAAGCAACTGGGATTTCTGGAACAACATACCAGAAACTGGCAATAGTTACCGCCTCTAGAGAGGGGATTTTGGACTTTGGATCCAGGAGGTGACCTACTTTTCCTTGTACATCCTTTTATACTATTTGTAATAATGAGTATGCACTTGTGCTGCCTTTTCAATTAAGCAGCTATTAATAAATGTACATAGTATGATTTTTTTTTTTCCTCATGCAAAGACATCAGCCTGAAATCCTTTCACAGACATCCTTACTTGTAGTCTGGTTTACATTTTATTCCTTCTCCAATTGGCTTCAAGGCAGTTTATCTAAAGTGCATGTACTATCTTGTTGTTTTCTTAGTTAAAATCTTCAGTGGAACACTTTGTTTTTCGGGGTATTGTACAGAAGGCTGTTTCTGACTGACTCTGTGTGGATATGTCTATGTTTGTTTCTCAGACCCTTCTGACAGCATAGCCATGTCTGTTCTCTTGGAGGACTGTCAGGCAGAGCATGCTCTCTTCCTCTTGATGCTCTGGGTACCTGTTTGCTTTTTCTCATCTTCCTCACTGCCCTCTGATTCTCCTTCAGAACATGGTCCTACACTCACACTCCCCAGTCCCACATCCTGTTTCCAATAATCTTGTCCATATGGAGTAATTGGTTTTGCTTGTTATCTCCACTCCATATTATAAATTCCATTTTATAATTTTAGGGAAGAGGCCAACACTATTTAAAGGGTATAGGAAATATAAACTTATTTGAAATTTCCACTTATTATAAGGATGGTTCATGGCTGTCAGCTCTTCATTTCTGTCGCTCCACCTTCCCCTTTTGCCCCTCATCTGGGGAGGTGACAATTAAGCCCAAGATTTCCCTCCTTTAGCTCCAACAGAGAGCTCAAAGCATGCAAAGTCCAGCCCAGTCACAGAAACCTGCACCCCAATCATGTCCTGCAACAGATATAAAATACCCAGCCTGTCCCTTTTCTCTGCTCAGACTTCCATGTGAGCATATCCAGCTCTCCACACAGAATCTGCTATGTTAGTAATAAATCTATCCACACTCTCATTTAGTGTGGGGCATTGCTAGTTTCAGCTTCTGATCAAAATTTTGGTTGAAGACATCTACCTGCCTCTGCGGGGCAAACACAATGCTCTGAAAGTCTAAGTCTTCAGGTGCAAATCCTGTTTTATGCATATGATATTCAGAGAACTTATGCATACAAAGAAGTAAGGAGGACAGATTTCAAAGCACACCAGCGTGCAGGCAGACCAGCTTGATGAAACTTTTTAGTTGGAACATGACAGGAGGTGGGGAAATGAATCTAAGCATTTAAAAACCATCAAGGGAATTTGGGGTATTCTTTTGTGGTACAAAATGTCATTGAACCAGTGAGATATTTCCCATTAAGCTGCTTTTAATAAGAACACAGCGTTGCCCAAGAGTTTGTTTCCTGGCACCTGCCAACTTCCATGAATAAGTCAAGTGACCATGACTTCAATGTAATAATCTGACACTCACACCCACCCAGAGCCAAGTGGCAGCACTCACTGACATCCTGTGTGCTGTAGTATGAAAAGACTTGGAAGGCAGAATATGAATCCAAGACCCCTTGTTTGAATGATGTTATCACCGAAATCTAGGCCATCACCTTTGGGGATTTTCAAAGTCATAGTGGCTCAGCCTTTAAAGGATAGTGATGAATTCTACATTTCAGCCCACATAAAAATTATGTTAGTGACTAAAAGAATAAGAAGACTCTTACTAAGCAACTAATCTCAATTCAAGCAATTTGAAAATAGCTATAATGAAAATCACACCAGGAGAAGGACATCAGATGTCTGTTAGAAAAACAAAACATAATGAAACCTTTTACTTTACTCTATTACAAAGACCCAAATCACAGGCTAGTGGAGAAACTTTATAGAGCATCATTTCTTTCTTTCTTCCTTTTTAAAAAATATCATTGATGAAACAACACAAAAGATATGTCAAAAATAGAAAATGTCCTATAATCTAATCCTTTTCAATATGCATCATTACATTCAAGCCTTATTTCAATGATTATATATTTTTAAGCAGGCATAAATCTTTTATGTTCTATTTCATTTTAATGGATCATATAGTTTTTTCCTCTTAGAAGCACCGTTTTCAAAGATAGACTTTAAAAATAGCTGCATGACAATACATGTAACTAATGAATCAAGTTTTGCAACTGTATATCCCTTTGGTTGGGCACTTAAAAGTTTTCCAATGGTTTCTATTGAAATTCCATATTTTTTAAAAAGAATTTGGTTCATTTTTATGTTGACTTTTTTTGTAGAAATAGAGGGAAGATTTCTTAGAGGGGTCTTTGCATATAGGAGTCTTTTTATACCCAGGAGTAGGAAACAACTAATACATTTTATAAACGGGAGTATTAATGGGGTTGAAGTTCTTTTATACCAAATGGTAAAGATGGTTTAGTTATATGATGTGTCTAACATTAGACAATCATACTGAAGCTGTTATGTGCTCTTTACTCCTTGAGCCCAGTGATGATATGAACAATATAGCAAACTGTCATTGCTCCCCGATGCCAAAGAGCTTATTTTCAAGGCAAAGATGTACTTGAAAAAGAAGTATCATTAGCTTCTGTGGTTCACAAAAATTATACTGGAGGGAAAACACATGTCACAATGGCTTTGGTTGATCCAAACATTATCATAGAGGCAAAAATATTAATTTGTTGATATAAGAATTAATATGTAAAACAAAGACAAATTTGGTTTCTTTCCTTGGGAAGCTGACATTTTCATGGAGAAGATGGGCAAAGGGCAATTAAAAGGGAGTGCGATGCTAGATATGCCTTTTGTGTGCCCAAGAATAATCTCTGAAGTTATTATGGCCATGGGAGAGAGGCTGGTAGTAAAAATGTGAAAGACTTTGAAATGAGCAAAAATGATAAATGGATGTCTTTTCTAGTCTACACTTTCAGGTTAACTGTCCCTTTCCCTGGCTTGAGCTATTTTGCAACTCTGTAGAAAGCTGATAGTAATGCTAATGGTTACTGTCCATAAAACTGTAAATAAATTTTGTCTGGTACCATACAATTGATTGTTGCTTTGTGGTTATTTACTAGTTTTGTATCTATTTGTGAATTCATTCCGGCATTCCTGATTGCCTATGTATGTGGGTCTTCCAGGAATTCTTTGAGATAATTTTAACTTCTTATTGATTCTCTCTTTAACTAATGAGTTAAGTAAAATTGTAATTGCTCATTTTTATGTGTATAATGATTTTATGATTTTACTTTATTTTTAAAAATAAATATCTTTTAATGCTCGGGTACAACAGCCACTTAGTGATTCTCTTATACAACCTTTAGTAAAGGCTGTATTTGGCATTTCACAGGCTTGCTAACAAGACTGACTTCCAGTGACATAATTCTGCAATTATCCAGCCTAATTTAAGTCCTCAAAGATTTACTGAGCTCTTGTTATATGCACGCAGATCAGAGATCAATAAGACCCACCTGGGCCACAGACAGTGCACATGGGTACAATTACAACTCCAAGCTTGACTGTGCTCTGTGTTATGTTATGTGTAATAACAGAATTCCATGGAAAATGTCTTGTGAGACTAAGGCAGAAGCAATGAATGCCAATGAAACAGAATGCTGTGCTTCACAAAGAAATCAGTATTTGAGTTGAGTCATAATAGTACAATTTTTAACTGAAGGAAAGAACAAGCAAAGTAGATTATGGAAGGGTAGTTGGCTTTAGAGTAAACCCTCAGGTAGGTGGATGTGGGTGGGGTGGAGCCCTCTCTGGGGAAAGTGAAATCTGGGACAGGTCCAAATTACAACAGTTTTAAACACTGATGTTTGAAAGTAGGCCTCAATTCTAAGTAGTTAATATACTGTGACCTCTTATCCTAATGCAATTTTGTATTAATGGTCATCAGTTCTTTCTTAATGAGAGGTATCTAAATTGTATAGGCTTTGGGGTACATGGAACCTGTCCTAGGAATGTACCATTGGATTCATTACAGGAAGGTTTATCCAACAAGAAAATTTGGAAATGACAACCCTCAACCATAGCTTTGAAAATCTTGCCATGTTTACCAGTGACTTTAATACTGTATATAATGATTTTTCTCACTTAATTAACAATTTTCTAAAATTATTCATAAATATATATGAAAATGTTAACATAGTGAAGGTGATGAAGGTAAAGAATGTTTATCTTACCCTGCTTTCAACTGTACATCTTCCCAACAATCATTATCAACATTTTGGAAGGCTCTTATCTACTTTTTACCCAATTTTATGTATATTTATGTGTTTATGAGTGCAGATGTAGAAATATTTATGTACACAACTATATGTTTTTGCTTATAGATTACCAATTTTTTACTTTCATTACAAGATTGAGATTGTAAGAGTAAATCTTGTCAACTTGACTGGGTTGAGAGACACCCAGGAAATTGGTAAGGGACGCTCCAGGGTTTGGATGGGTCAAGGGGAGTAACATGTGGAGCTGTGTCTATTCCCTGGCATCTTCCTCTCTGGCCCTCTGCCCCTGTGTGCTGTGACCTGGCTGCCATGCCATGAAGCTGGTGGCTTTCCTCCACCACACCTTCCCACCATGATGCTCTGCCCCACCTCAGGCCCACAGCAATGGGATCAGCCATCCATGCTGAAACTGTGAACCGAAATAAAGTTCTACTCCTTAGGTTGGTGGTATCAGTATTTTGTTCCTGCAATGGAAAACTGACTGTTAGAGAGATATTACTATACAAAGTTGTATTCTATAACTCAGTCTCAGTCAGAACATCACAGATCTTCCACATTGGTACAAACCATGCACCTCCTTTTAGTGTTAATGTTTCGTAGCATGTAAGATTGTGAATTTATTAATTATTGCCTTACTGAGAAGCACTTGGGTGTGTTCTGATTATTTTCAAGAACTGACAAAGGTTGCACGTGAGCATTTTTAAACATCCAGTATTGTGTGAAAGTATATGATTTGCATAGGATGTTATTTCTGTGTTTCAGAGACATAGAATTCCTCTCAAGACTGGAAAGTAAGAGAATGGGTAGGCCCATAAAATAGGGGGATGTATATAGAGAAATGAGATGAGACGAGTTTACCGGAGATTCACCAAAACTGAGAACAAATTTATAGCAAAATGCAAGATGAATATTCAAATAAGCCTGGCAGATGATGGTGGCCATTGTGGAGTTAGAATACCATTTTGCCTCATGGACGCAAAGACCATTTTGAAAAGATCTCTGTGTGATGTTTTGTACCCAGGCCAGGAAACCATCCTGATAGTCTGAGAGAGACTTTACACAGTAGTGGGGACCTCAAAGACAGTAGCACTGGGCAGAGGATGATGTAGTCATAGGGAAGGGAACCTACTAGAGAGGCCTTCCATGGTGCTGAAAAGCACTGATTCCGGATGATGTAACCAGAACCAGAGAAGGCAACAACCAGACCGTGCTTCTTAGCTGAGTCACTGTGAATCACCCTCAGTCTTCTAGAAAGAATTGCAATGGAATGAGTAAGTGAGGAAAATCCACAGCCACCTATGCTAACTGAATCAGGGACATTGAAGGGAAGAGTGGTGGTTCTCAAACCCTGGCTATTCGTTAGAAAGACCTAGACAGATTTTAAAAACAGATTCCTTGGCTGCTCCCTTGACCAATTAAATGATAAACTGTGAAGGCAAAATCTAACATCATTACCATGACACTCCTAATCTGTGGTTTTTGCTACTATAGTTTCAGTTACCTGTGGTCAACCGTGGTCCAAAAATATTAAATGGAAAATTCCAGAAATAAATAATTCATAAATCACAGAGTATTTTAAATAGTATGATAAGATCTCATTCTCTCCTCCTTCATCTGTTCAGAATGTAAATTATCCCACAGTCCAATGTAACCATGCTCTATGTGCTATATCTCTGTTTGTCACTTTATGGGTCATCAGATCAATTGTTATGGCAGTATAGTGCTTGTGTTTTATTTTATAATGACTCAAAAGCACAAAACAAATGATTATGGCAATTCAGATATACCTAGGAGAAGCTTCAAAGTATTTCATGTATTTATCTCATGTCATCAAAAGAGCAAAAGTAAATATGATACCATAAGACATTTGGAGAAAGAACACATACATTCATATAACATTACAGTGTATTGTTATAATTATCCTATATTATTATCACTACTCTTACTGTACCAAATTTTTAAATTAAATATCATCACTGGTGTGCATGAATGAATAGGAAAAACAGTAAATATAGAGTTTAGTACTACTGTATCTTTGGTTTCAGGAATCCAGTAAGAGTCTTGGAATGCATTTCACAAGGATGAAGGAACTTTTATATTTGTAAAGCTCCCCAGATGATTCCAAGGTATCTTAACATCTAATGGAATTAGCAATTACAAATAATGAATCAGTCACAAGGAATTATAGAATATGCATTTTCAGAAAGTTCTCCAATGTGGAATATGCCTCCAAGTTATATAACTTTAGGGAAAATGCTTTGCACCTTATTCACTTTCTAATCTTAGATTCTATTACTTACTATTAGCAAGTGAATGAAATGTAGGTATGAAATCTATAATATATGTTTACATATTAAAACTCCATTTGCAAATTATAAATGGAAATAACTAGTTCATATAAGTAGGTATTTGTCAAATATGCTTTTCCTTGAGTTTATTATTTTGGACTTGACATTTTCTGCAATGTCACAGAGATGAAAGCATTAGTGTTTCCCATAGGGCATCCTTGTCTCTCAGCATAATTTATCATCTGAGGTGAGGAACTGCCTTGTATTCACCTGTAATTATTTCTTGTAATTAAAGCTGTCCCTACATGTAATATCCTCCCCATGTGATTCAAGAGAATACATTTAAAGGCAAGGATCATTTAATTCTTCCCAAGTGAACTGATCTATAACCCAAGTATTTCAATTTGTATTGAAAAACATTACATGGGGATCAGTCCTTTAATCAGTAGATTTTGTTCTGTCATTTTTGCTATGAAAAACTCCTATGAAAAGTTACCTTTTTTGGCCCTTCCTCCTACGACACAGGGCTAGCAACCAGTCCTGGAAGAATCTGGGACTCAGCAACAGGCCAGCTGTAGGAATCCAAGTGACTAGCCCCTTCCTGTATGTACATCAGTGGGACCAGGAAACAGGAGAATGCCAGCCACACAGTAGGACCCTGATAAGGGTGCACCGAAGGGATGGGTGAGACTAGTGAGACTGAAAAATCTGAAGTAAGATTCAACAAGTGATGAGTTAGGTAGACCAGCATTGCGCTTGGGGTCAAAAACACATGGAATAGAAGCAGGTGGGTGGGGCCATCCCTGTTGAAATGCTTTTTAAAATTTAACTTAATTTTTATTTTATCTTATTTTATTTTTGTTTTTCTTTTTTCCCTTTTATTTTTTTCTCACTTTTTAATTTTTTCTTTTTTTCCCTTTCTTTTTGAAAAGGCTTGGGGGAACTTGAGCCATAGAAAAATAATCCCATCCCCCAAATCCAAAGACCAGTTCAGATAATCTCACAAATACTCCTTCATTCTTTATTCTCTGCCCCCTTTTCTAGTTTCCCAAACCTTGCATGATTATCCTTTGTCCTCCAGCTTTGCTTCTACTGCCTTTCCAGTTATCCTTGTTTTATACAATATCCTTCACAAATTTCCCCTCCATAGTGTACTCTATAAGGGGAAACACTTTGTATACAAACTCCTAATTTATGATCAGTTCTGTTATATAGCTATAGACTTTGTTCCTATGGTCTAAAGTATAGAATAGTTAGCACAGTTGTCAGTTTCTAAATTGTGCTTGATGCTATTGTTATTGATAATTGTACTACATTAGTGAGGGCGATGTATCTGTTGTAATCAGTTGTACTTCCTTCTGTAACAATACTGGAAAGCTCTTGGGTAATAACCTCACCATAGCCCAACACCAAAGGATGGGAACTGAGCCAAATAGATACCAACATCCCACTCTTAATTAATTGGGAAGGTAGGATCTTGGGACAGACACAAACCTAGACCTTCCTACACATAGAAGACATCCCTGAACAACAGATTTTCCATAGAGAGGACTTGATAATAATGATATAGCTATCTACTATAAAAATTTACAATGGCTATCAAAGAAAACAAAACAAAATTTTTTTTTGAAATAGAAAATGACAAGACAAAGAAAAAAAATGAAATCTCAGACCTCCAGCCTTCCCAGAACAAGTCCAGGAGACACAGACATGGAATAAATTGGAAGATACATTCCTGCAATTTCTGAAATGATAAAAACTGAAGAAAATAAAAATATCTATGAGGCTATAGGGAAAATCAGATCAAAAATAAGTTCTCAGGTAAATAAAAAATGACAACCATAATAAAGGAATATCTCAGAGTATCTAGAGAAAGAAGGCATAGAGTAAAACAATAGAGCACAGGAAATTGATGGAAACCTTAAATGAACAATGCAGGGATGAAATAGAATGCGTGAAGCAGATTAAAAAAGATATCAAAGAAATTAAACACTCCACAGAAAGCTAACAAAAGCACTTGAACAAAACTGAAGATAGACTTTCAGACCTAGAAGTCAGGATTGTGGCCAGTGATCATGAAAGGAAAGATTGCCTAAAAATAACAAGTGACCAGGAAATAGCAATTCAACAGCTGTAAGATGATGTACAGAAAAACAATATAATATTGACTAGTGTCAATGAAAAAGCAGAAGTCAACAGAAATGACATAAAAAGACCATTTGCAGGAGTAATAGCACATAATTTCTCAAGCATAGGAACAGAATCTGACAAACAGATAAATGAGGCATGTAGAAATCCAAACAACCAAGACCAAAATAAATCTACAGCTAGACATATAATAATTAAGATCCCAGAAATTCAGTACAAAAGCAGAATGTTAAAAACTGTTAGAGAAAAGAAACAAATCACTATAAAGGAAAGCCCATTAAAATCATGGCCAATTTCTCAACACAAACCCTCAAGACAAGAATAGCTTGGTATAAAGTATTTCAAGCCCTGAAAGAAAACAACTTCCAACCAAGGCTGATGTATCTTGCAAAGCTATCTTTCAAAATTAATGGAAAAATAAGATACTCCTGTGACAAAGAACTGAAGAAATTCATGATGACCAAACCAATCCTACAAAAATACTGAAAGTTATTTTAGATAGAGATAAAAATGACCACAGTTCCAAGAACAATGACAGGAGGAAACCACTAGAAAGCAAAAGTACGTAAACAGAGAGGGAAACGGAACCAAACAGCAGAAAAGTAGCACAACAAAAAGATAAACCAATACATGTCAGTAATAATCAGCAATATAAATGGCCGGAGTTCATGATTCAAAAGAAACAGATTAGAAGAATGGATCAAGAAACAAGGTCCAACAAAATGTTGTACACAAGAAAGATATTTAACTCAAACAGAAACTCATAGACTGAAAGACAAAGGATGGGACACAGCACTCCATGCAACAGGAACCCAGAAAAAACCAGAGATAGCTATACTGTTTACAGAGAATGAGAACTTCAAACCAAGAATGATCAAAAGAGATAAAGAACATCACTACATATTCGTTAGGGGAAAAAATTCAAGAGGAAAAGATAATATTCATAAATATATATACAATAAATACATGAGCACCCAACTGTATAAGACAAATATAAATAGATATGAAAAATCAAACAAGCAATAACACAATTGTAGTGGGGAACCTTAATACCCTATTGCCACTAAGAGATAGATCAGCTAGACAAAAAATTAGAAAACAAATAACAGAACTGAACCAAACCTGTGAACAAATGGGCTCAGTAGACATTACAGAGAATTCCACCAAACAACATCAGAATATACATTCTTCTCAGCTGCACATGGGACATTGTCTAAAATAAGCCACATACTATCCCATAGAATATGCTTAACTAAATGCACAGGAATTGAAATCATCCCATGGAAATTGTCTGACCACAGTGCAGCGAAATTAGAAACTAATGGCTAAAGAAACTGCAAAACTTCATACACACATGGAAATTAACTAACAGTCTCTTGAACAATCACTGGGTCACAGATGAAATTAAAGAAAAAATTAAATAATATCTACAATCAAATGAAAATACAAATACAACATACCAGAACCCACTGGATGCAATGAAAGTAGTCCTAAGAGGGAAATTTATAGTGGTGAATTCTCACATTAGAAAAACAGAATGAGCACAAATAAGTGACCTGATGCTACACCTCAAGATTCTAGAAAAGGAAGAGCAAGTCAAGTCCAAAATGCAGAAGAGGGAGGAAATTATAAAGAACAGAGCAGAAATTAATGCAATTGAGACTAACAAAAAAAAATACAAAGAATTAATGAACTGAAGAGTTGGTTCTTAGAAAAAATAAATAAAATTGATAAATTCCTAACCAAATTTGTAAAATAAAAAAATCTCAAAACAAAAAAAAAATCACCTTGATTTCATGCAATGGAATGAAAAGGGTGAAATTACCACAGATCCTGTGGAAATTCAGATCAATACATAATTCAAAAATACTCACATAGCATGGAAAACAGAAGAAATGGACATATTCCTAGAAACATATGAATTATCAAAGCTGAATCAAGATGATACAAAATTCTCAATATTGGTTAATGAAATAAAAAAAATGTAATAAAAAACCCTTACCAACAAAGAAAAGCCCAGATCCTGATGGATTCACAGCTGAACTCTAGAAGAAATTTAGACAAGATTTAATGCCAATACTCCTCAAACTCTTCAATGAAATTGAAATGAAAGCAATTCTCTCTAACTCATTCATGGAGGTGAGTATTACCCCGATACCAAAACCAGAGAAGCAATGAACCAAAAAAGGAAACTACAAGCCAATCTCCCTATTGAACATAGATACAAAAATCCTCAATAAAATACTGGCAAACAGAATGTGACAAATCATCAAGAAAATTATACATCATGACCAAGTGGGATTCATCTAGGAATTTAGGGACAGTTTAACATATGCAAATCAGTAAATGTAATACACCATATTAATGGAAATGAGATCACATGATCATCTAAACAGATGAAGATAAAGCTTTAGATAAAGTCCAACACTCATTCATGATAAAAAAAATACCTACTGAAAATTATAATGGATGGTCTTTACCTCAATTTGCCAAAATAAATAAATAAATAAAAAACAACCCTAGAGAAAACCGCAATGGGTGGTCTTTTCCTCAATCTGACAAGTCATCTATGACAAAATAACAACAAACATCTTACTAAATGGACAAAACCTGAAATACTTCATTATAAAATCAGGAACAAGATGAAGATGTCCACAATCACCACTCCTCTTCAATATAGTTCTATAAACATTAGCCAGAGTAATGAGAAAAGAGAGATAAATAAAAGGAATAAGGATAGCAAAGAAAGAAGTTAAACTATTATTATTCACAGATAACATGATACGCTACATAGAAGACCCCAAAAGACTCCATCAGAAGATTCCTAGATTTAATAACCAAATCAGTAGCAAAGCAGTAAGCAAAGTCAATAATCAAAAATCAATAGCATTCCTGAATACAAACAACAAACTCACTGGGAGAGGAATTAGGGAAACAATCACCTTTATAATAGCATCCAAAAATATGAGATGCTTAGGAATCAATCAAAGAAGGGAAGTAAAAGGTCTATACTCTGAAAATTACAGTGCTCTGAAAAAGGAGATTGAAGAGACAATGGAACAATATCCCTTGCTCATGGATACTAAGAACAACCTTGTAAATGTGGCCATACTCCTAAAACTGTTACACAGAATTAGTACAATCCTGATTAAAATACCATTACCATACCTCTGAGATCTACAGAAAGCATTCCCAAAATTAATTTGGAAACAGAAGAGTACGAGAATAACTAAGGCAATCCTAGGCAACAAAGGCAAGGCAGGAGGCATCACAATCCTTCATTTGAAATTATACCACAAAGCCACTAAGATACAATCAGCATGATATTGGGGAAAAAAAGACCTGAGGATCAGTGGAACAGATTAGAAGATGCAGACACAACTACAAAGACACTCAGCCAACTTATCTTTGACAAAGGGACCAAAAATATTCACTGGAAAGAACATAGCCTCTTTACTAAGTGGTGCTCAAAAAGTGGCTTTCCACATCCTGAAGACTAAAACTAGACTCACATCTATTAACATGCACTAAAGTCAAAATGTACCAAAGATCTAAATATGAAAACAGAAACACTAAATCTAGTAGAAGAGAAAGTAGGTAGAAATCTTGAAGGCCTAGGTGTAACCCAAGAATTCTTGAACACAACCAAACTGCATAGGAAGTACTACAAGGAAATAAAAATAGTTTTGCACATTGGAAAATTTCATTTAGTTTAACAAAGATGTACCCAATGGCAGTTAAAGAATAAGAAAAGATCCGTATTTGTTAGCTTTTCCATTGCTTGGACAAAATACTTAACACCTGGAACTTAAAGGTTATGTTTATTTTGGATTATGGTTTCAGAGGGTTCAGTCCATGGTCAGTGTGTTTCAAGGCAGAAGCATCATGGTAAAAGGGACTGCACAAAGTGTCTTACTTTATGTTGGCCAGGAAGAGAGTGCAAAAAAGAGTGCCTGAAAGGGCAAGGAACCAGACAGAGTTCCCAAGATCATGTTTTCTTGAGCCACCCAGACACATTGAGAGGTATGCTTTACAAATATCCTAGTTGTCTCTTACTGCAATCAAGCTGAAAGTTAAGATCAAGCATCACATCTAAGTTTTTCTGGTGTATTTTTCCCTTTAAACCACATTTCGCACTTAATATTTCTTTAACTCCACTTTATTATTGGAGCAATTATTGGTCTATTACAGATTTATCCCTTGCCACATACATTTTAAAAATACTCCACACTTTGTTATTTTCTCAAAGTTTTGAATTTCTAATATTTAAAATTTTGTTTCCAAAATTTAAAAACTATGATATGCAATGAAAACTACATTTAAATTTTTAAAATTTATTATAGTAAAAGGCACATTGCTATTCATTTCCCTCAAAATATTCCCCCCCCCCACTTCAAACATACTTATCTTATAATTCTTGCCATTTTATGAAATTGTTCTGGAAGTCCTGTTTCATGAATGACTTTAATTGCAGTGTCACGGCTGTCTTGATACTCTGAATTGATTCAAAACATTTATCTTTAATGTCGTTTTTGGCTTTTGGGGAAGAACCAGATGTCACACACTGCCAAGATCTGATTGTTGAAGAAGGTAAATGAGGACACACATAATGTTTTTACAAGCCTACCTTTCCTTCTCATGGATCTGGGCAGCAGTGTACACAACACTTTTCACTACATCTTATGAAGACACTCATGAGGGAGGACTTCCAGAACCACCTTAGAAAGCGGTGAGAAAGGTAAGTGTATTTAAACAGAAAAGGAGCTTTCGAGGGAGATTAATGACATTGTTTTCTTTACTGTAATAAATTTTCAAAATCAATATACATCTTATATTTTGATTTCCCCATATTTATATTTTCATCCCTATATTTTCAATTTCTGAGCAAAAACCAATTCTTTTCTTTCTTTCTTTCTAAATAAAAAAACCATAAAGGGTAGAAATGATACACAATTTCAGAAAAATAACATTAAGAAATCATCACTAGTTGATATATTACATATTGTTATGTTAGTAACAGTTGTTCAAGTTACAAAATTCTTGATGCTCATAATCCTAAGATCTTATTCTTTGTATCTTTCTCAAATGAAATTTGATTTTAGTTTCAATTCTGGAATGGAAAGTAATATTTTCCCAAAAGTCACATTCCTTTGTTGTGAAATGTCAAATTTCTAAACTATTGGAGACTTGTTTCTTCTCTGTATTTGGGAACAATCTTCATAGAATTTCCCTAAACAGGTACTTCTATCTTCATGTTTTCCTTTTTTTTGTAGTTGTAAAGGCAGAAATGGAGGATTTCTGCATCAGTTTTTAAGAGGAGGAAGGACAGGAGGAATGATGGGGAGGAGAGTGATTAGTACCTGGGTTGTGTTGGAAGCTGAATTTGTGTCTGTGAACAGCGCCTTAGTTTGGTGATTGATGGACTGAATTGCCTTCTTGCTTCCTTACAGTGTTTATAGTGCTCAATAAAAATCCTCCAGGGCCCAATTTGTCCCAAGGTTCTTTCTCTTTTCTTCTAACCAAACCCCTTCCAAGTGCCCAAGTTAAACTCTCCCACAAATCAATTTTCTTTTCATTTCCAAAAATATCTGTGGAGGTTTCCCAAGCAACCTTGTCTCATAGCTGCATTCTCAACTGCCATTTCCCTAGATCACTGCATAGCATATTGCCTGATTTTGTGTCTATCTATAATCAAGAGGTGTTTTATAGTGATTAATTTTTATTGGTCTATTTATTTAGTTTTCAGTGTTGGTGACCATTTCATGAATTTGTTAACAAAATATTAGTAGACCAAAAGTTTATGGAAGAAAAAAAATTGTGATGATAATTAAGACCATAATAGGATAAGGCTGTTTTCAGTCATTTGATGAGTTTTAGTTATTTAAGATGTGAGCTTTAACACTGTCTTTACTGGCTTTCAATTTTGAACCATAAAAGGCAAGTTCTTTGTACATAATAGCTCATTAGCATTGACTGAGTAACTACTCAGTTCCAGGGTCTGAATAAATTTTCTTTAATGCTGAAAACAACAGTTCAAGTTAAATTTGATAAGAATCTTGAATATCTACAGTCAGCATAATTAAGAAGCAGATAAGGAAATCAAAAAATAGTCATCCACAACCAAAGACCACATTGTATCCTTCGCCACACTGTGTGTAAATGTATACATGTGTGCATAAACATAAATAAACGACATGAAAACATCATGAAGTGATCTATTTTAAGTTACTGGGTACATTCTGGTATTTTTCTCTTTTAAAAATATTGATTAACATTTGTTGATTTAATAACAAGTCAGGAGTTACAATCTGAAGGATTACATCCATTGCATCAAGTATGTGTTTGTGTCATTTAATACTCTACTTTCCCCTGATGTTGAAATTTCTAGCATCACTAGGGTATTCATTTGAACATTCCCTGTCTCCTTGAAATAACAGCAACAGAAAAGCAAGCTAGCCTTACGAAGATAAGTTGAAATAGTTAATCCAATACAATCCAGTGGTTAAATACCTCATGGTAGAAAGGCATGGATCTGAGCCTGGTGTTTTCTTTTGCCCTAGCCCTGACTTCCTCCAATTCCTTATCTACACATCATCTTTTCATAATAGCAGCTTGCTTTCCTACCACTCCCCCACCTCCCCATCATTGCCACTATATAGTCCCTTAGCACTGTGATTCCAGAACATTTTCCCTTATTATCAGGTGGACTAATTCCTAATCATCATTTACAACTCAGCTATAAAAATGAAAAGTCATTAATAAATATTCAAATTGATAGTTGAGTTGGTAAATGGATCCACCCAGACTTCAAAACTATATCTTTGTCCAGTGCCAGTAGGGCAGGCAAATCTGTGGGGCAATGTATTTCATGCCAAAAGCCCTATTTCTTCATGTGTAGAATGGGAAAATAGCATCACAAGGTTCCCATGAGGATTACATGAAATAGTGTCAAGAACTTGTCACTTAACAATTCTTCAATTTGGCAAAAATTTAATATCCGTCTACCAAGGACTATAGGTAGTGAGGGGCTTGAGTTGGATCATCTTAAAGAAGGAACAGTTTACAGGGATTTAATGAGCTTGCTGGTAAACCACCCATAGTCTGACAGCAGCCATGGAAGTGTTCATGAGCACATAAGTCAGTGGATGCTACTCTCACACCCAAGACAATTGCCAGCACACCACTGACTAGAGACGCAGTGGGATGACATCATGGTGACTGCACACTGGCTCTGAGTCAGAGTTTAGGAAATTGGATGCTTTATATGGAGCACCCTTGGCATGAACCTTTTTTGGAGCGAAGGGGAAAATGAGGAGTTGGAGAGGTTGAATTGCAGCACAGCTTGGACACTTCTTACTAAACCCTGGGATTGGGGTGGTCAGTCAAGACTATCCTGAGTTGGACCTAGGGGGCCAGAACTTTAAACTCCTTCATCCCTCAGCTCTTGGACACAAGCCACCCCAAGAAAGGTCTGTCCTGGGGTGAGGCAATGTCCCACTGAGATGGTCCTAGAGGCAGGCACTATGCATTTTCCCTGGCAAGGTGATCTGGGTAGTATATCGCAAGGTCCCTCACAGGGTAAAAGAATCTGTTCCTGCTTTTACATGTCCCATGGACTAGTGAACTAGAAAAAGAAATTATTGTGTCTTTAAATTCCATGGGTCAGTGCAGGGCTGCAGCGCAGACAGGCGGCTGAGGATGCATGATGTATGAGCTGGAGCACACACAAAGGACAGGAGAGGGCAGGAGGCAGCCTGGGAGCCAGAGTTGCCACAACAAAGTCATGAGGTTGTTTTCTGACTCCCAGGGACCAGGAAGTTATAAAGGAGAGGACAGCAGCAGTTGAGAACTATGTCTGACATGTATTTGTGTCCATCCAAAGAAACCAGCGATTTTAACATGACAAAATGCAGGCCAAAGAATCCCTTAAGAGAATGTGCATATTACCAGACGGGTAAGGGCCAATTCGGTGTGATTTTTTCGTCTCTTCCGCGTTCTCTAACAAACCATGACGTCTTCTGCAACACGCCAAAGTACGAGGCAGCAAAGCCCACAAACTTTCCTTCCTTACCTTCCTTAGCATTGATCAGAGCGCAGCTGCCGCGGAGGATTTGCGGCCCAGTGGTAACGTCTGTCAATAGAAAAGCTGGAGCCAGTTTCCTGCTGACACACGTCCCACGTCCCCCCTTTCCCTGGCTCAGAGGAGGGGTAGATGTGAAAACTGACCATGGAGCAGCTGCTGATTTATACTTCTTTTTTGGACCAAGGGATTCATATTGATTAGTTGGATGAATGAGTCTGTCCCTTTGTTTCAAATGATTAGAGTGAGTGTCTGCCCTTGGAATATATCACAGCTCCACTGTGACATAACGAATAAGATTCACTGTGTTTTTTTGCAAGTCTCAAAGCCTTCACCATACTTATGAAATATACCTGTCGATGATACTTAACCTGGTTATGGAAAAATAGATCTTGAGGGAGTTCCAAAGAATGCGCCTAACAGCAGGGACATTAAAATGTGTTGTCACTGTCTTTCTTGAGCTCTTTTCCTGTTACTTAATGTATTTATTCTGAATTTATCATCAGAGTGGTGGATGACATATTTGTTATATGAATTCCATTTTCTTTCTGTTACTCTGTTCTGGGATCTTACCATTTGTATAAATGTTTATACAAATAACTGTTGACTGAGTTTCTTTTCCACAAGAGGCAGTTGCTTTACTGAGAGCAGGTGTTGGGGGAGACACAACAGAGTACATTGCTATGTTTTAATGTAATATTTGTCTTTGACATTTATAATTAATATGTTTACAAAAACATAGCCATGGTTTTGTGTTTCTGAGGAATTGTATGAAGTTAGATGATGGTTTGGATGGAGAATATAATTTCATATTGATTTCTTTGTTCTGTGTTGATTCTGGCAGGTAAAGATCAGTTTTTAAATATTTCTGTTCATCTTAGAAGTGAGTTTCTTTCCTGGAGTTTAAGTTTGCTTCCTTTCATTCTTCCCATGGTGCTTCCTCCTTTTCATCCCAGAGTTACCTCAAAATAAAATATTCATCATCCCTAACCTGGGCACCCTTCAAGTGGTAAAGATGTTTTTAATTTTTCTGTTGATGATTTTAATGATGATTGTCATCCTGAAACAGCCTGTATATAGTTTCTTCAACTACTCACAGATTAATTGAATCTTACATATTTTTAGGAGCCTAAATTAATCTTTCCAGGTGATCAAGACCTATAGAGTACTAGAAATGCCCAGTTAGAATCTGCCAGTTAGAATCCACCTCTCTGCATCTGGTTGCAGGAGAAGTACTTGCAGCATTGGTCTTGGGTTTTCAGGGTGATTTGTGGTGATCTTAGCATCTCTTCCAGTGATACCCTGAGCCCCTTTTGTTTTCCAAGTGACCTGCAGACACATCTAATCAATCTGCATTCCTATGGCAGTAAATTCATACATGGACAGGAGCAAGAACAAGGGAGCTAGTGAAGGATGAGTAAAGAGGAGAGGAATAAATTTCAGAGAGGGATCATCATTTTTTTTCCCAATGTTCTCTGAGAGTTAGTGTCTTTCATACAGGAGCATTTCTGAATGAAAAAGTATATGCTCCAGATCTGACTTCTAGGGGCATATCTACCTCAGTGAATACTTTTTCCCCATGGTACTTGAGATTTGAGGCTTCATTTATATTTTTGGAAATACCCTAGCTATGCATGGAGTATCCCTCAATCTTTATAAATGTTCCCAATGCAGACATAGCTAATCATGGTGATGCTTCATCACTGTAACTAAATTTTATAAAATTCATAAACTCAATTTGGAGAGCTCTGTGCTTTTCCCACACTCAGTGAATATACATTGGATCATCTCACTGCCACTTGTGTCCAGAGCAACATTTACACAGATTTTACTCCTCTTACTCTTAATTATTGACATGTAACTCCAAGCCAGTCTAGCTTTTATATATTCATAATGCCCTTAGCTTTCAACTCTGTGAAAAGTTGACAGTATACAGCTTGCATTTATTTTTAAATATGGATTTTTAAAGTACAGCATTCTCTTAAATAATCAGGATGAGATATAAATCCATAGATCCCTTCAAATCCCATCAGATCAATTTCTCAAAGGGCATGGCTGTCTGCCTCTTTGTTCTCTGCTATTCTTGGCATCATGATCTTCTAACCTCCCTGCTGAATCATTCTCCTGTACCTTGCTCAGAGTATGAATCATATCCAATCAATAGATGGCAACTGTGATTATTGTGAAACAAAAATTGGTGCCCAGTATGGAGTGTATAAAATAAAACACAAACTTGAGAGCCAGTGAAGCACAGGGCAATGCACAGGTCTAAGGGTGAATTTCTGAGCTCAAAAGACTGAAGGTGTGAGTGCTCAGAAGACATGGGGCTGCCTTTATTTCCCTCACATGCCACCACAGAACTTCTGAAACAGTGTTCTGGCAGTGTTCCTGGTTCCCCAAAGGTGTCAGAGTCCAAAGGCTTTTGCCTGCATTTCAGAATTGCCCTTTGCACACCTATCCCAGTACTCCCAACCTACTTGCTTTCTCAAAATGCAGGAAACCTTAGAGCCTGTCCTTGAGGACAAGGGTCATATTTACCTACTCCTGCTGTCAGAGATATCCTTGAGCTAATTGCTGGGGTTTTCAAACATATCTTTATCTTCTGCTGTGTATAATATCTGGCTTTCAGGCTGGCTGGAGCCATAAAGCAACTCCGGTTCTGGTCTCCACAATGTGGTTCCAAAGTTGCTGTAGATAGCTGTGTCCATGCCAGGGCAGGGCAGGAACTTGTGAATCCCAGGTCACTGTGCTTCTATTTGGCTATGGTACACACTGAATCACTCAAAGTAGAACAGTATTAGTCTTGTGATGTATATACCTGAGTGCTTTGGGGGAAAAAATCACTTTGGTTTTTATACCACTACCACCATTTTATATGAGCCGATGCTCTGAATCCAAACAGAAATTAAGCAGTAAGTGTGGGGATAGTGAATGAGGTGCCAGACACTATGCTAAAAGCATCCGGAGGTGTGTGAGTCATGGTCCTTGGCTATCATCGTGCTTATTACCTAGACAGGAAGATAAGCCATGAGTGAAAAAGCAATAGCAATATATTAAATCAACGGCGAACGGAAGGTACTAAGGAGGAAGAGATATGTGGAAGAGTTATGAGTCATCCCTACCTGTCTTATTTAAGCCTGATTTATGAAAAACTGGTTATCTGTAGGAGTGAAATTTTGCAATCTACCTGATGATGAATGAATGGGCTTTGTGACGTTACAAATGTGAGCTTTCTCTGTAAAGGACCATTAATAGATTGCTTTAATGTGAAACACATTTTCCCATGGAAACAGATGCTAAAAATGGTGGTTAGGCCAGCAGAAGCCAATTTAACTCAAAATGCAGGTGAAATAGTGACATTGTACAGTAGCTTACCATTCCATATCCAATGACTAAACATTCCACCTGCCAGATCTCGTAAGCATAGTATTATTTTCAATGGGGGCCATATATTTACTCTGTATTCTCTGGCCTTGGGGTTTGCTCTTTGTACTCCACAGCCAAGAAGCAGTTTTCTTCCTTCTTTGTGTAAGGTTTGAATCGGACCTGGCTCCCCAGCTCCCAACCTGCTGGCCAGCAGAGGCACTACTTTCTGCAGGGAGCTCAACTCAGCACCAAAGCTCTCTTTGGCAAGCACGGGATGTCTACAGGAGATAAGACAGGACAAGATATTTTGCAGGTCCCAGCACATCTGGGGATATCTGGACACACCCAAAAATTTACACTGGACGCTTCAAGGAATTTGCCCACTGACGCATGACTACTAGAGAACTTTGAGCACGAATGTTTACTAAAATCTTCCAGCCTAATGTCCCCCACTTGCTTTCTTTCTCTATAAGAGGGACACACTTGTCTTTGTTCTCTGCAGATGACCTTATCACTCTCTGCCTGCCTGCACCCAGACATGGTAAATTCTATGCCATCTTGCCTTTACACAAGCCTGGTGCTCTCTTGTGCACCCCCTTCTATGTTATTCTTTGTCCCTTCTCTTAGGTCCTGAGAAGATGATTTCCCTCTTCTTTGATTTTCCAGTGTCTCCAAAATGCGAATGGACTCTTCTCTGAAACGTGATGACACATGCATCTTTTGTATCTGGAGATAGTGATTCAAAATGGCATCAGGGACACAAAAGGACATTCTTTTGGTTAAAGAAAATCTGAGAAGGGTGTTATAGGAAGAAGGTTGGGAGAAGCAGAAGGAGGTTAAAGTCGATAGTAAGGCAGGCTCAGTTAGATTGAGAGGGAGCTAACTAATAAGGCTGTTCTGATGGCCATGTTTTTCGATGACAAATAGTTGTAAAGTGGGGCTGTGTCTCCAAAAAAATGAGTATTTTTGTTGACCTGTTTTCCTACTTTTTAAAATAGTGGCTCAAAAGAATCGCTATTTTATTTGCTGTCACAGTGTTATGGAGTGATTTGATTCAACTGGGAAGTTCTGCCTCTAATCTGACTTAGGATGTCCCATTTAGTTGTGGTCTCCTGGCTGTTAGGGTTAGATTAAAGAGGTTAGATTAAGGATGGGTGGTTTAGAGCCCAGAATGACTGGGTGATAAGTTACGCAGCTGCTCCACTTTCCATGGGATCTCTAGCAGAGTACTTTGACCTCTTCCATGTCTTTAGACTACCAGAGGATCAAGAAAGAATCTGCTGGAAGTTAAGGCTTCAGATAGTTTTGTTGATTTTAAAAGTGTCTAATTTGCTATAAATCCAGTGAACTATTCATTTCAGATCATGAGTTTTTCGTAACTAAAAGACCCACCTGATTCTTATTCATGTATATCTGTTTTTCATTAGTTTTATGTTTTTCATGACATCCTCAGTCTTATCAAATATCCTTTTACAAGTATTTTAATATCCTCATCAAGAAATCTTACATCTCAGTCATTTCCCTGCTGTTGTTATTGACTTTCTTCCTGATATGAATCACAGCTTCCTGCTTCTTTCATATCTAGTTAGTTCACTAGAAATTGGGCATTGTGAGGTTTTACATTTTCCAGTTCTTAGCACTTTTTTCTCCCTTTTAAAAAGTACTTCATTGGGGTGAGTACTTGGATAGGTTCCTTATCATTGGCATTCATATTTTTCTATTTGGCCTTCTAAGTGATTTCTACAATTTTCTCATTATTTTCCTTTAATATTTTTCTTTTGAATTCCCCTAATTTCTAAAATAAATCCTTAGTTAAATTTCTTTTCTTTTATAAAAAAGTTCATTTTATTTGATTTTCAGAAGCATGTAAGAGTATACTTATTAAATACAATCATAGCAAAAAAAAACAATAATTGAACATTTTCTTGACATGACTAAAAACGTCTCAAAGGCTGGTTCGTTTTTGGTTAAGTTTCTAATTTTTCTATTGAGTTTCCCATAACTCTCTTGATGGGGTTGGTCTTCACTGTGTGAATGTTTCCTCTTTCATACCAACCCTCTTTCGTGGTTCTAGTGATTATTTTGGATTCCTCGGGATAATCATTGCCTTGGTTTTAAAGTTTCCTCTCGTTGCATGAGCTCTTGTTGCTTCTCCGAGAGTAGACAGTGGAAGCCTCTTCCCAAGTGTATGGGGTGGACCTGGTCATCTATTTACCTCCTTCAAACAAGTTTGTAATCATCTTCCTGCTTTTACCTCTACACACTCTCACAGTTCATCATGGGGCAGTTGGAGAATCCCAAACACAAATTGATCTGTCTGTTTTCCCAGGGCTTCTATAAGATTTAGCTTTAACAAAAACTTTTTGGTAGCCAAAATATTTCAGTCACCGTATTTCTTTTCCCTTTAAACATCCAGCCATTACAATTATTTTGTCCATTTTCCTCTCAGTTTTCCCTCTCAAAATGCTTTACCTAAATGCTTTCCTTTTAAGACCCCAGCAAATAACACCAATCTTACAGTTATTTTGCATTTCACTAAACTACTCTAAGAATCTGTTATTCCCATCAATTAGTAACCCTGGCAACCTGAACTTAGAAACACAAACAGCAATGCATACGCCCTTCTCGCAGCCCGCTTGGAAGGTCTGTGAGTAAAACCCCTGTAGAATCTTTATAGAAGAAACAGACGGTCACCAACAAGAGCACTAATATTCTACATGACATGATTAAAAATGAAAGGTGAGGCTGATGTATTTGGGGGAAATTGTGCATCTTTTAAAAATTGAATTAAGTTACATAAAGATGTTACCATCGAACAATGTATTTGGATACATGTGTATATTGTGGTATGTGTAAGTCAAGTTAAATCCATCTACTCAGTTATCATATCTTTTCTTTTTCTTTTTTTATTTTTGATCACCACATGTTTGCAGTATATAATGATTGCATTCCTTACGAGGAGTTGGTACACATACCTACCACATTTCCATTCTTTTTTCATCCCATTTTTTTCTCCCTCCATCTCCAGGTCCCCTTCCATTCACAGAAGATCTGTCTCCCTAGTTCCTATTTGTGATTTGGGTTTCTCACCTAAAAGAAACCATGTGATGTTTAAGCTCGTGTATCTCATTTATGTCACTTAACATTTTGGTGCTGATGTGTATCCATTTTCCTATAAATGACTCAAGTTTACTTTTCTCATGGCAGGGTAACTATCAAAGTAGCATCCTTCCAAAACCCATGTACATATTTAATGCAATCCCAATCAAAATTCCTTTATGATGGAAACTTTCAGAATACTTTATTTTAGCTCTTTAAAGTGTACAGTTCAGTCTTGTTATCTGTATTATAGGTAACAGGAGATTAAGATTTTTCAAGTTGGTCAAATCCATGGAGGCTCACTCTGTTTCCGTTTTCAAAATAAGCTTTTTCTTATTGCTTCACTCATTCATTTAGTTCTTGTGTTTCAGTGCTTAAAAATACTTTTATTCTTACATTAATAGAATTTGGGAAGGTTTCCAAGTTTTTTTGTGTGTGTTCAATCCACCATTTAAATTCGGCTTTTTAAAAAGTTATAGTCCAAAATCATTTTTGTTATATTTGAAAGAGAAAAAAAACAATAAAATGACACAAAATTTTAAAACAAGATAGTAGGAGAGTAACAGTGTTAATACATCGTGTATTGTTATTTTGAAAGTAGTTGCTCAGATTACAAGACATAGGCATGCAAAGTTGATCCAACAACATAAGCACAAACCTTCCTTTTCAACAAACTAACAGAAATTAGTCGTATAATTAATTTAACTGTCTTGTATATAGACATTGCTTTTCCTTTCCCTCCCATCTTTTCTCCTTTCCCCCAACCCAATTTCTCTTTCCTTTTGAACAGTTTCTTCATAATTGTTTTTGTAACCATTATATTTATACTGTAAAGTTAAGTGGACATATCTTAGATATTGTATTTAAATTTTCTTTAGACTTATCCTTGATAAAAAAATTTTCCAAGTACCTTAAAGAGATTTTCAAAATTAAAAATAATGACCATTATTTTTAACTATTCCAAATTCCTAAGAATATAACAAATAATCTAAAACTATTTGACTGGAACATTTCACTGGAAATAGAGAAATAGTACCATTGTAGGCACCAAATAAAATATTAGACTAAATAGCAAATACAAGTTTTAATCCTACCCTGGATTAGGTATTGGTGCATTTTATAAATCTCATATCACTGCATATTTTCCAATGTTAAATTCTTGCATCAAGTGATGCTGTTTTAGTTGAGCAAATTAAATTAATCATCTCTAAGGACTTATACAAAACAACTTAGATATATTTTCTGATTTGTTCTTTGTCTCCTATAGACACTGCCAGCAACATATTCATTTGAAGAGAAGCCCTGTAATGTTATTTTTTAGTAATGAAATTCAAGGATGCATGAGACAGTTGAAAACTAGAGCAGGATGCATCTTGAGATGGCCAGACTGCTGAGAAAAATAGCTTATTGCTTTTTAAATTGCCTTATATTTTCTCCAAATTCTTAAGCGGGCTCTAGAGAACAATTCATCCCGTGTCTTTCAAAGCAGGCTACTTTAAGACATGCTGATTTAGATTTTTACTAAAAGTTGCAACAGTTGGGTAGAATGATCTGAGATTTTGGTCTTGGTGTGTGCTACTGGAAGGCAGGTCTCCCTAGTTTGATAAATATCATACTGAGGTATAGAAAAAACAAGTCAGAGTTGATCATTCTCTCCTTGCAACTCTTCTTGTGTTCATTTGCTTTTTTCTGGATGCTTCTTTGTTTTTAGTGTTCTCATTTATTCTTTTCATTTTACTTGGGGTCAATTTCCCTCTTGAGTCCAATCCAATCTAACCCAATTGAGTTAAATATGGATTCATGAAGTCAGCCTGACCTCCACATCTTTTCACCAAGAAAATCAGATGGGAGAGCACGCAGTTGGGTCCAAGTGTTCAAATTCCCTTTGATTTGTGCTTGTCCTGTACTTTATCTTCGCTCAGCCTCAAGGACCATCTGCTGCCTCATCCCCATGCATCCCTCCACCTCTGTGGGGAGCACCTCTCCTCCCACAAGGGTGCTCACTTCATCCTGCTCACTCACACTGCCCTGACTTCTCCGTCTATCCCTTACCACTCAATTGCATCCTTTCTGCCAGCTTTTACATGCCCACAGGTTTTCCAACTGAAACAAAACCAAAATCAGAAAAACTGTTCCTTAATACTCTTGCCAAATCTTTGTCTTATATTAACATTTCAATCCACTCAACACTCAACCCAGCCCAGCATGTCTGCTATGACCATCACTCTGAGGTGGGAGAAATAAAGATCAGGAGAAAAGAGATAAGGGAACTGTAGCTCTAAACTTACCGTCTCTGCCTTCATTTCCTATGTCTCCCTCACTAATTTAAAACTTTGGGTGAGATTCCTTCTCAGCTCTGCACAGAAGCATGTTTATCACCCACGAAGTGTCTGTATTCTGAGGTTTAATGAGCCCTAAACTCACCTGGCTTATCTCATCCCCTTTCAAGACTGAGGACACCAAGATAAGAGTAACTGATGTCCAGCATCAGCAGAGACATCTAATTGCCAGCTTTTACAACATCCGTTTCCTGGAAGTCTCCAACCATTGTCCTAAATCAGCACTCCCTTCAGGTTTCATGAAAAGTAGAGTCTTGCAGGCCACTGCATCTGGAGACCAGCCCTCCACAGCAGGAACCACCATCTCAGGAAAACTGAATTGCCCTTCAAGCATTCAGGATTCCGGTGGGACTCCTGCCCACTTCACAAAGTCCATAAAAGCAGGCCTTGTTCTTTGGTGAGGGGACCAATTTGAACACATCAGAGTGAGCCCCCTCCAGTTGCTCAGGCTGGAGGCCCCTCCTCTATGGTCACCTACTTTCCAATTCTGCCTAATGAACACATCCGTGTCTTATACCGATGCCACCTACTCTCTGATGGGAGTCTATGAACTTATGCCATGGGACAAGCCACCTTCTCTTTGTGAGATCTCCTAGGAACAAGTCCACCAAAGCCCCTTTACTGAGGCCACCAACAGTGTCACAGTATCCAGGGGACACCTCACTTTGTGGCAGTATTTCACACTGGTACCTGCTGTGTTTCACCTTGGTTACCTCTTGCCATCTGGCCTTTCTCTCCCTATGTCCTTCACACACATATACTCTTATAAACGTCTCCAGACTTTCCTCATGGCTCTCACCAGGACCCCTTTCTTCTCACTTTGTACATTCTTCCTCACTTGGAGTCTCATTTGTGAACATGGCTTTGGTTACAATCTGTGCAATATTTAAACCGAGAAATGCAGACTTTCTGTGGATATCAGACCTACATGTCAGTGGCCCCCAAATTTCCTGGGGGAAATAAATCAACCTACCCACAAGGCAACTATTTAAATTCTCTGATTTTTGCTTCCAGTTATCCACACTGTAAGAGGTTCACACCTGTACCTAGTTACACAAATTGAAGGTCCTAGAAATTCTCAACACCTCCTCCCCCTGGACTCTTATTTCCAACCACTAAAGGTTTAAATCTGAGTTTTCACACCTCTCAAAGGCATTCATGTCTCCTACCATTCTTGTCACCTACTCCACACCCTACCTTCCAGTCTCACGTTGCTCTGGAAGCCCTACCTCCTTTGCCTGGAGGACAGCAGAAAGTTTCTACATGCTTACTTATTTCATTTCTAACCTCTCTCATTCACTCCCAATCCTTACCTCAGAATAATTTTTCAAAGCACAGATCTTATTTTCATTCCTGTATTTAAGGGGCCCATAAGTTGACTGCTGTTCTTTGAATAAAGCTGACATTTTTTTTTCTCTCAGGTGAAAACTCTGCATAGTCTTGCCCAAGTACCCAAAACAACATTCACTTTGCTTTCTGCTTCAGCCACACTAGATTTTCAGATTCTTCAAATATAGCTTGCTAATCATCCTATGGATTATTTGCATGTACTGTTTCCTTTCCCTAGCAAACATTGCTTTTCCTTGCTTGCCTTAAACCCGCCTCTGGCATTAGATAGTAGATCCATAGTTACTGCATGAGGAACATCTCTTAAACTCTGACTTGCTGAATTCTCTCTGGTTTTGGTTTCATGTGCAGATGAAGGTATGATGCACCACCAAGATCATGACTTTACCAGCAGGAGTGCTACGTCCAGCTGCTGCAAATGTTGGCTGTGGGTTGCTCCCAGCTGTGTTTATTTGCAAGCTTTGTCCTTAACCAAAGAATGCTGCACCAGTCAATATTTTACTCTAGAGATGACCAGTCTCTAGGGATGGGTCATTGGAGGAGGAGAAGACATCAATCCTGGCTTCCTTCCCTCGATTTAGGATATCACTAAAGGATCATCCTAGTTCCAGTGCTGCCCAGGACATTGGCTAAACCTCTGCAGAGACAGGTTTTCAACTCCTTCTTCTGAGCGCTTCTTACCTTCCTCCACCTGAGTTGTTTTAAGGGCAATCTCTGGTAAGACCATTGCCAGACAGAGCCACTTGTGAAAGCAAAATGAGGTCCTTCCGGCCCACTTGTCCCACCCTCCCCTACAGGCACATTAACCCTGCCCCACTCTTTACATTCTAATTGATGCACAGAGGTTAGATAGGCGTTGGACGGGTGCAGTGGTGCACACATGTGACAGTGGTTACTCTGGAGGCTGAGGCAGGAGAATCACAAGCTCAAGGCCAGTCTTAGCAAGGCACTGTTTCAAAATAGAAATGTAAAGAACTGGAGGTACAGCTTAGCACTCCCTGTGTTCCAGCTCCGGTACCCCAAAGTGGAAAAAAAATATGTATAGGTGTTACTTGAGGAAATGTCTCTATATTCTGGATGATAGACCCACTGGATACAAGAGGTAAGGTATTATTTTTCTGGACCTTTTAGTTCTTATGCCTTGAGACTCCAAGTGTGAGATTCGTGAATATATATATATATATATATATATATATATATTTTTTTTTTTTTTTTCAGTAATTGTGTTGTAAGACTTTGGTTTAAGATGTAACCTCCTAAAGGTATCTGTAGTTTATACTGCCTCTGCATAAAAGCAAACTCCTCTGGAATGACAGTAATAGCTACCTCTGAGAATCTACTATATGCTAGACACTGTTTGCATTGGGTTACATGTTTGTGACCCCTACACACACCATCTCACATGAATCCCCAATATGACACTATTTATAGGTGGGATCTTTGAAAAGTAATTTAGGTTCTATGAGATAATGAGGTGGGGGCCTTCAAGATTCAATAAAAGCTCTTATAAAAATAGGAGGAGAGAAAGATCACTTTCTCTTCATTATGGAAAGATCGGTTAAGGACACACACAGGAAGAGGCCCCTTACTAAAAACCTAACCACGCTGATGCCTCTACCAGTGCCCTTGTGACCCACTCAAATGTGACCGTGCAGGTGCCACCAGAAAAGCCTGTATCCAAGATTAAAGGACAGTCCAGAGCAAGTAGGCTGAATATTTGGTCTTCTGTGCACGGATTGCTCAAGATCTCCTTTTCTCCGCAGAAAGCATCCAGCGGAGGGAGGGGCTCGTTACGTCCTGCTGCTGCGGGCAGCATGTGGTCCTGCTCCTTGCTTGTTATCACTGTGTCCTGATAACAGTGACTGAGGAGGTGCGCCAGGGAAGCCCACAGCCAACGACAAGGCTCCCTTTTAACAAGCTCTACTGGCCTGGCATGCACACCCTGGACTTTCTCTTGGATAAATAAGTCCTTTGCACTGAATAAGACAATAGATATGAATAATAATTTTTGACTAATATGGATAGGAGAGATGAAAGAAAATGGAGATAAAAGAGAGAAAGGTAAAGAAGAGCTAAAAATAGGATGGGCTATGAGTGAGTTATTAGACAGCCTCAATTTCTCCATAAGGTTTTAGTAAAAGAGATGTGTGTGTGTGTGTGTGTGTGTGTGCGTGTGCGCACAAGAGTCGAATGTTGGTGTTTCCACCAAATCCACATATGGAAGCCCTCATCTCAGTGTAAAGGCATTTGGAGGTAGGGTTTTGGGGAAGTTGTGAGGCCATTAGGGTGGAGCTTTCATGAATATAAGGAGAGGCCAGGTAATCAGCCAGCCCGCTTTCCACCCGCGTGGGACCACAATGAGAAGACAGCCACGTGGAAGCCAAGAAGCAGGTTCCCGCCAGACATCGTATCTGTGGGCACCTTTATCTTCCTCAAACTTCTCAGTCCCTTGGACTATGGGAAGGTTTGTTTGAGCCTCTCAGTATATGGCTCCATGTCATAGTAACCTGCACTAAGACAGAAATAAATATTTCTAGCTCTCCCTTTCTCACTCTCCCTGGCCTCCTTAGCTAGAGCTCTATCTGCCTGCATTTCCAATCTCATGGATGCCAGGCATTATATCACTGTAACAAGAGAGTCCAGGCTGGATTGTCTCCTAATTTCCAGGAGACTACCCTGGAAATTAGGTTATCTTTACCTTTCTAGAACCTAATTTATCTAGACTCACACAAAAATCATCTCATCACATGAATGACTTTTTATTCCAGCCACGTGGGCTTTTATTGACATTATTTTTCTGTAAATCACTGATTCTGCCTTATTCTTGATGGGATTTTGCATCTAAACAGACAATTATTTATGACCCTGCAAGCAAATTCTTTAGTCACATCATCTTTGTTTTCAACCATTTAAATAAAATTACCCTCACTATATAGCTTTTTTTTTCTTTTGTAGCACTTCCTATTTTCTCTTTTTTACAATAGCAATTATACATTTTTTTTATTTAAAGAGAAAAAAAACAGGAAAAAGGTAGAAATATTACAGAATTTCAAGAAAAGAAGATAAGCAGTAAGAAATCACTAGTTGATACATTACATATTGTTCTTGTAGAAATAGTTATTCAAGTTACAGAATTAAAGCACACAAAGTGAACACTAAAGCAGTGAGAGTGCAAGCAGATCTGTTCAAGAATCCAACAAGAACCTAAAATATGGTCATCAATCCCACACATCTAAACATACATGCAGCTTTATCTTTTAAAGCGCTTCCCAATATGGCTTTTTAAAAAAAAAAAACAAACACAAACAAACAGTCTGGTAACATCTTTGTTATTCTATGTGGATGCTGGTATTCTAATGAGCATGTGGACAGCAAGGAAATTTAGATCTGTAGAACTCTTTCTTCATTCCAAGAAAAACATACAAGTCAGTTTTAGCCTTAAAGGAAAGGGCACTCTGCTGTAAGCTGGTGCTGTTTACGGGGAGAAAGACGGTGAGTAACGATACTGTAAGGACTAGGGAGCAGGGGAGCGGCAGTTAGGGACGGGACTCTGTAACTAGGGTGTTTTCCAACTTAATTTAAAAGTTAGGCTCTCCCCAGAAGAGCCGTCAAAACTTTTTCTTTTATCTGCCTACCCATCCATCCTTCCATCCGTCCTTCCATCCATTTGTCCATGTGTCCTTCCCTCCTTCCCTCCCTCCATTCCTTCTTTTCTCCATGCTTTTTCTTCCTTCCTCCTTCCCTCCCTCCATTCCTTTCTTCAAACCAACATAGACTAAGGTCAAAAACAAAAAAAAAATGTGCTTATTCACAATTTTCCCTTGCAAAAGACTGGTTTTTCACATTTTCTCTCTTACATGCCCGGGAATCAAGCATGGACAGATTAGGAGGCATGGTAACTACAGCTAATTCCTGGTAAAGCGCAGATCTGGGAATGTCAAAAATGTCTGCCTTTGGGTTACCTCATCTGTCTACTGTCTTGAGGAGGTGGCTTAAAGTTTTCGAAGAGAGATGGCAATGAAAATAATGTTCTAGGAAATGGTATCCACTGTTAAAAGGAAGCCCAAGTGTGGAATTACTGAACAACTTGAAGTGTTAGAGACAGGAAGAAATTCAAGATGAAAAAATAGAACAAATGACAACCTGTTCTAGAAAATTCTCTAGCTTCTTCTGATCACTACCAACATATTTTTAATAACAGCAGAATCTGATCTCTCTCAGATTTATTGGCACTTCTAGGTGCTAACATAAATGTACTGAGGAATCTATAGCCTTATCTCCACATATTCTTAATTTTTATTTTTTATTAATATCTGTCTCTAGTTAGGTACATGTACCGTATCCTCACTAAAATTAATTTGTAGTTTTATTAGAGCTCAACAAAGTGATGACTCTCTTTTCCTCTATTTCAAACAACAGTTTTTAAAGTGTTGACTCTTTTGTCAAATAATAGATGGACAGATAGATAAAGCATGTACAAGTACATGTATGCATCTAAATATACACTAAAATCTTCAGGCAATTCCCTTTTGATTAGTTGAAAGGCCCGTTGAAATGAAGCCTTTGGAAAACTTTTCATTCTAAGAATATATTCTTGTTCTCTCTATCTTGTTAATTATGAACAAAAACATAGTAGCATAAGCATGCTAAAGCAAAGGGAAATAAACCATAAAGGATTAAAGGGAAAAGAAAAAGAGGCGAGATAAAGGACAGTTTTGAAAGCAATGTTATTTTTTATTATTTGGTGCAGAAAACTGTGAAGCACATAAAACAATCTACAGGAAGTGGGAAAGATTTCTTCTCATTACTGGCCTTGAGGCAATTTTTTAAGCTGCCATAAACTGACAAACAGACATGATGGATATCATTATAAAATACACTGAGTTGGAAAATGGAGCACAGAATGAAATGGTCCACATCAAAGGTAAAAAAGAAAAAGTCCTACAGAGTTCTCTACAGGGTGAAGAGCTCTAAGACTGTTAAAGAGTAATATTGCAAAATTAGCCCCAACCTTGCCCTATTTTTTCTTTTTCTGGGAGATCATATGATCTTTTCTTTATTACTCTGTCATGTGATTCCAAAGTTCATGTCAAGACCTACCAAGTAAAATTAAGGCCAGCAGCCCTAATCTTGTACTTTAATAGGCAATGACTATTATGAATCTCCTTCATATTTAAATAAAGCATTTCAAGGACAAAACATATTAATGCAGATATTCCCAGGTTCAAAAGCATTTGAAGTGGGACAGGCTTACGTGTGCATTAAGTCTTAGGCTTGCAGGGAGGGACCACTGAATTTGTGTGAATACCAAATTATTTCAAAAGAGTAAAGAGCAAGTCCTCTGACACCACTGTTCTGTTCTGTGACCTCAGTGGCCTATTGAGGGCCAGTCCTGCCAAAGACTCCCTTTGTTTCCTGCTGCAGAGGCAGCAGGGTCAAGATGGCAGAGCAGCACACTTCCCACCGAACCATAATGTGACAGGGACACATACCTGCCTTTGTCTCCAGCCCCGCTGGGAACTAAACCATTCATCCTCCAGTAAAATCACTTAAGCTAATGATAATCTTTGCATGTTCTGATCTTTAAAATGGATATAATGAAGCCTACTTCACATGACTATTGCAAGAGTAGAACAGAATAAAAGTTCTCCTTCAAGATCATAATTAATTATTATCAATTGATGAGGTATGGCTTTGTGCCAGACGGACAAGTGGGGTGCCAAGTCTAGTGGCTTCCTCCCTGTTCCTACTGTTCCTACATGAAACTACATCCCACTCACTTTGGAGAATCCATTTTTCCCTGGTCAGAGAAAGGAGGTCTTGAATGGAAAGGAAAGAGCTGAGCAGGTACTTGCCCTCTCTTTGTGGGAACCTCTGATCCTCATATCCTGGAAACTGTGAGTGAAGCTTGTTAACGGTAAGATGGCAGGGTCTCAGCTGGAGTTGGTTTTAGTGGGTTCATCAATTCTCACCTTATCTCTCCTACCTCTCTAGTGGTGGAAATGGGAGAAGGTAGTCTCATAAGTTATAAGGTTTACTCACACAAACAGTTTTATGAAAAGCAATATTCATAAAATATAGCACAAATCCTGAGTTTTAAGAGAACAGGTTGTTGTGGATTTCCTGATCGCAGTCCTTCCCTGCCTCCTTCAGTTGATTTAACTATTTCCATTATTATAGTTTAAGCTTTTATTTTTCAAATTTCTGGTCTCATATTATGGCAAGAACAGGAAATATAGCCTTTATGCTGTTCATTTTTCCAGGGCCTTGTGCATCGTGAGGCTCCATCACTGTGCTGCAAGTTGAGTGTTTCAGGAAGAGTGTTTGCTGTGGAAATGCTACACACGCCTCGCATTGCTGAAAAGGGAGAGCTCGCGATTGCGCCGGGGCTATTGTTTAAAGGAGATTTTAAAGCATGCGCAGATGCTAACAACTGCGCATTGTGGGAGCTTCTGAGCTAGTGGAGAACGTGCAGACGGCACATTCTGCACTGTACGTTTTTGAATGATTAATTGATGGCTTTTTGAAAAGGAATGAGTTCCTCAGTCATCTAACTGCAAAGGGACAGACCCAAGTCTGGAGATGAGCGGTCTCCACGGTCCCCATGGCTCTTTTTCCTTATTATTGTCTCCCATAGGTACGTGAGACCTGATAAGAAAGCAGGAGATACCGCCCAATTTTTTCTAAAAAAAGTATACATCGTGAAAATAATGTAAAAATTGTGACATCCAGTGTATAAAACTTTTTACAATAAACTCTTTTATTCATAATATTCATAAATATTCTAATGTGATATTTAACATTAGTTTGTAAATTTTAAAATTATGTATATATAATCTTTTTTGAGACAGGGTCTTATTATGTTGTTCAGGAGGCCTTTAACTCACTACGTAGTCCAGCTGGCTTCAAACTTATGGCTGCTCTCCTGCCTCAGCCTCCTCCCTAGTTGCTGGGATTACAGGCCTGTGCTACCACGCCCAGATCTGATTTTCTTTTATTAGTATGTGTTTGCAGTACATGCTGATTGCATTCCTTGTGGGGATTGGTCCACGGACATAAAGCATGTTAATTCCATTTTTCGTCTCCTTTCCCTCCCCTCCTTTCTCCCCCTCTCCCCATCTCTGGTTCCACTTCATATCTAAGAAACATCTATCTCTCCCTTCCTGTTATCTTTTATTTTAATTTTCACTTGTATTTTGGGTTTCTCATATAAGAGAAATCATTTGAAATTTAAGCTTCCGTGTCTGACGTGTTTCACTTCTGGTTGTGATCTCAAGGTCTATCCATTTTTCTGTGAATGACCCAAGTTTGTCTTTCTTTATAGCAGAATAGTGTTCCATTGTGTGTAAATACCACATTTTCTTTATCCATTCTTCTGTTGATGGGCATTCGGGCAGCTTCCAGCATGTAACCCTATTAATTGTGCTGCCGTAAGCATGGGTATGCATGTACCACCATCACATGATGCCTTTAACTCCTTTGGGAAGGTACCCAGGAAAAGAGCAACTGGTCCAAACAGAATTCCTAGTTTTAGTATTTTGAGGAATCTTCATTCTGCTTTCCATAGTGGTTGTGCTAGTTTGCATTCCCACCAACCATATAGAAGGGTTCTTTTCTCCTGCAGCCTCACTATGATTTGTTATTATTTGATTCTTCGATGATGATTCTTTCTGGGGTAAGGTGCAATCTCAGTGTATTTGTATTAAATTTGATATGTCCATAAACAGTTTTTTACTTAACACTAGGAACAGAATGTAGTTGCAGTGGATGTTTGATATGAAGCCAGTATATATACTTTTAGAAACTTTACCAATAAATGCAATTGGGATTACACAAACTTCATGGGAAAATAAATCTGCCTCTGTGTGTGATGATGCTACAGGCCTGTTTCCTGAGCTTTTAAAGATGACTTAGTGGAGGAAGGTACGTTGGTCAGTTTAGCAGAAGAGGACATAGTTACTCCATAATTTAAACATGATTTTCACAGGTTCCCTAAACCTTTGATGTGCTTGGTATTTGTCCTGTTGTACTATTTGAGGCATGGACACAATTTATTTATTTTTTTGTGTAGTGGGTCTCCAGGTTTCTGAAAGCCATTGATTTACTAACCCATATTTTCCCCACAAGTTCCAGGAGGCCAGCCTTATCATAGATTATGACCACTGGCTTTGAGTCACAGAGGGCCAAGCTCTGTTCTTTTATTCATTACGTCTGAAGCAGCACTTTGTGTTGTTGTATTATTATCACACTACCTAGAGAAAATGTACTTTTCTAGACGCAACTCTGCAAAATGTCCAGCCATATAATTTGTAGGTCGTAAAAGGGTAGACTGACTTGTGTTCCGAACAATCTTACATAAACATTTACACTTTCCCCGGGAGAGAAGGACATGGCACCTTTGAGAGAGCTTTAGAGTTAAACTAGAAATACTTCATTCTTCGTTTGATATATTTTTTAATAGCTGTCATTGTGCTTCCCTGACTTAATGGAATAGACAGAAGGTAATTACAGCCTGCTGGAATTCTAGTACGACAGACTTGTGCGTGGCGCTCATACTGTACCCGACACCCGGCATTTGAATTCTTATGATACTCCGAAAGTCACGAATTCTCTGTGACTCAGTTTCTAAAACACTGGCATGGAGATGAAAATGGAATTCCCTTGCAAGGTTGCTTGAAGGAGTAACTGGTTTAGACACAGGAAGCTGAGAGCCCATCCTGCTGAAGGTAAATGAGCTTTCTTGATCTCCTGTGTGATTTAGGGTCTGCTGGTATCTTGAGGGTACACATGTTTATACCAGGACACTGTTAGGCCCATCAAGTCGCCAGGTAAACAAGGCCTGTGGTGTCAGAAAGACCTGGATTTAAACTCCAGCTCCTTATCTGAGAGACTTTACCCACTGGAATTGGTTGCTTTGTCTGTAACATGGGTATAGTAACAGTGGTGAGGTGACCTAGGCAGGGATGAATACAGACCATGCAGGGATACAGCCCAGCTCAGCAGGTGCTCAGAGCAGGGGACCACAGCTCTGAGCTCCCCTTCTCCTTTCCCTCCAGCGGTAGCTCAAATTCTGGCCGGATCTGCGAGCCCCTGTTGACTGTAGCACACAGCCTGGTGTCTGCAAAGCAGTGAGAAACACAGTGGGGCAGCACAGGAGATCTGGCAGGGCTTTAATTCGCATTGGTTTCCTTTTAACCCTGGGAGAGAAATGCACTCATTGCCTGCCTTTTCCCTGTCTGCCCCTGTCTCTCCCTCCCTCACCCCTAGAAGGTGACTGACTGCTCGATCTTTTTTCTGGTTTTCTGAATCATCCATGCGGCCTGTTCAGCGCTGCGGGCTGACTCATCAAACACAGCACTGCCCTGCCCTATACACAGTGCCCTTCTGCTCCTTCCCCCACGCTGACTTCTCTTGCCACTGTCCCTAAGAACCAGCTGTCTCTGCTGTGCTCTGAGCCCTGCTGCAAGGCCCTGGCCCATGTGATACCGAAAGAGAGTTTCTCTTTCAGTATCACATGGCACTTGCCAAATTAAGTTATTACCACAGTACAGGGAAGAGGTCTCTGGAGACAAAGTTTATACTATTTTACTGGCACCAAAATGACAAATAGGTCCAGGATGTAACCCGGTGGTGCAGAGCTGATTATTGTTTAATAATAATAGCTAACATTTCTCTCGCAGACTGTCAAGCTGCGTGCTCAGCACCTGGAAGGATCCTTTTTAAACTGAACAGCAAAAGAAGCTTATGAAGTAGACACTATTACTATGCCCATTGTAGAGATGAGGCAGCTCTTGAGGCCTGGAGGGTCAGATAACACACAAGGATGCGACAGTCAGTAGGTAACTAATTCAGCATTTGTGACTCATCTGTCCCACAGAACTTTGGGACCATGATGGTGGGTTTTTTGGTAATTATTGACCTACTGTTCACGGATCTGACTGTGTCCTGGTAGGAGAGTCTTCCTTATAGTCCTCAGGGTAGATGAGGTCCAGGCTTGTCTGGGTAGCAGTAGTTGTGGGTGTCACAGGAAAGAAAGGTTCCAGGCAGCCAACCTGGAGGGGAGGCCTCTGGGGGAACCCTGGGCACAGTGAGGGGTGGAGATGGCCTGAGGGCATGCAGGGGTCTGCCTTCCTTAGGCCCCCAGGGTGGGTGGGAGAGCCCAGAAGAATATCAGTGTGTCCTGCAGAGGTCACTGCTCATGGGCACTTTGCAAACTCAGCTTTCTTTCAAATCCAGCCTCGCCTGGAGGAAGCTCATCTCCACTCTCCTCATCAGGCTGCCCACAGGAATCTGGTTGCTGTTTTCCCCTATAGTTTCTAGGCTGCTTCAGGGCAGATAACCCTGGCTGGCCACTGCCAACCACTGTGAGTCTCTGAGGTCATTTTCATCTAAAGGGCATCTTCAAGAGCTTGCACAGCATGGGGTCAATGGTAGGCCAGGGCCCACAGGCTCTTGCAGGCCAGGATAGGACTTAGGAGAAAGCGGAGTGAGAGGAAAAACCCTGAGGTCATCCAGGGACAGTTCCTTCTGCCAAGCTCAGCAAACCAACTATTCCTTCATGCAGAGATTTCTATTCATGGGCACAAGTCTTTCATTCTCCCTGTGTCTTCTCTTTATGGATATTTTCAAAGGCTTCAGGCACAGAGGCAGGCTCAATGACATTTGTCAACCCTCCCCCCGCCTTTTTTCTAAAAAGAGCAATAGATGCAACTGCCAAGATCTCTAATCAAATGAGGTTGATTGGCTGAAAGAATAAAGCAAAGGCATTACATATACAAACAATGGAATATTATGCAGCTATAAAAACAGTAGAATCTGGTCATTCGCAGCAACAATGCCCACCACAAGGTCTACAGCAGCGGAACACAGATAGACATGGTCATTATGTTAGTCATGGAGGCCACTGGTCCTGTGGTTATTAAAGCTGATCTCTCTGGCTGTCAGCCAAGCCAAAACATTCCTTAGGACCCCCAGTGCCAGGAGTATCAGTATCTGTTTCTTTGTGAATACCTGACATTTGTCACACTAGCTTTTTAGGACAGATGATCAGGTGACTCTCATTTCATATTTTGATTTTCTTTTCCAGGTTGTGTTTGTCTTGCTCCTACCCCTGACAATGACAGCATCACATTGGATAGAAAAAAAGAAGAGACACACAGTGCAGAAGAAAGAGCCCAAACTTTCCCCAAGCTACTTGGACTCTGGCCTGCCACAGACCACATGGGTCCATCCTAAGTTCCTGCTAGGACTCTGATTTGGCCCTGCAGTATCACTGGGGAGTGGGCAGGCGTTACGGCTCTTTTTTTCTTCTCTTCAAATAACATCTGCATAACAGTAACCAACTATGGTGTGCTGACAATTTGGTGGGCATTTTTCATCTGCTGTCACTTTTAAGCTGTCCTAACAACTCTGTATCAGTTAGGGTTCTGCAAAGAAATCGAACTGATAGGACACACACATATGTGGGCAGGTATTTATTATAAAAAATTGACTGGTTTTGTGATTTTTGTAAGTGTATCAGACCCAAGATCTTCAGGGAGAGTCAACTAGACAAATACTCTGGAGGTGGCACAGTTCCCATTGAGAAAGGCAGGATAACAAGTGTTCATGTTTCGGTTGGAAAGAAGTAAACCAAGAAGAATTCTCTTTTACTGGGGAAAAAAGCCAATGTTTTTGTTCTATTCAAGTCTTCAACTGATGGACAAGGTGTGTCTATCTCGGGTAGAACAACCTGCTTTACTAGGTCTGAAGACATGAAAGATAACGTCACCCACAAACACTGTCATAAATGCACCCAGAACAGTGTTTGACCAGCTATGGAGCACTCCATTGCCCAGTCAAGGGGACAGAAAACATGCCCTGTGCTCGTTTTATGGTGAAATGGCTAACGCACAGGAATGATAGGGTTATTTCATCCCTAAGTCACACTGCCCCAAATGGATGACTCCAGCTAATAAGGGTGACATTTCCATTGTGACGCTCTAACTGAAAAGACAAATATGTGGGGCCAGGTGAGTCCCTAACAGGTGGATTTACCTGGTCATGAGGCCAGAAAGGCAACTAGAAAGTGACAGCTGAGCTGGGCTCTTTAGGTGGAAGAGTTAGTAAAGGAGGAAAGTGTGGAAAGGTCGCGTGGAGAGAAGGGACAGGGGCGGAAAGATACCGGACCGGGGCAGAGGAGATGGGAGCCAAGCTCCAGGAGAGCCTAGGGAGAGACAGCTGGAGGAAAGTCAGTGCTCAGAATCACAGGCATGCAAAGACCACGGGGAAGAGTCGTGTCCTCTCACGTCATCCTATGAGCTCAGGACGCCCTTGAAGAGTGTTCAGAGTGAAATTGATGAAATTTCTATTTTGAGAAAGTCCCTCTCACTACAATATGGGTACCAACTTGGAGGTACAGGGGCAGGCTGGCAGGGGGCAGCCTTGAGAGATTGTTATGGTTCAGGAGGGAGAAGCTGGTGGTGTAGACTTAAACGGTAGCCGTAGAAGTGAACAGAAATGGATGGCTTCAGTACGCTGTGACTCAGAGAGGAGGCAAAGGGGTCCAGGCATCGGCCCTGCTCTTGGCAGCACCTGCTGAGGGACAGAGAAGTCCACAGCTACTAGATCTGAAATGCAGAAGCATTTCACTCTGGACTCTTCTGGTCCTGGGAGAGGCAGTTCTTCTTTCTTACAAATCTTTAATGTGCTGTCATTTGTAAACAACTAAAAAAATTCCAGTACTGGGAATTGAACCCAGGCTCTTCATCCTGACCTATTTCTATAGCCTCTTTTACAGTTTCAAATTATGTTTTACTTTGAGCATGGCCTCTTTACATCTCTAAATTACTCAGGCTAGGCTCAAATTTGCTGTCTTCCTTGCTTCAGCCTCTTAGAGTGCTGAGATTACAGGCACACTCCACTATGCCTGGCACAAGCACTTACTTTTAGGGAAATAAATAGACTATATTTAAGATGATCACACTAGCAAGGTGGTTGTGATGTGCTCTACTCCCTAGCCCGCATCTCCCCCCGGGGTGGGCTACAGTCCAGTAGATTTGACTGCAATTAGAGAGGAGAACAGACTACGAATAACTGATATATACCAGTGACAACGCAAGACAGAGTGAAGTACAAACAGCTTGCTGTGAACCACAGGGAAAGAAATGATTAATTCTGACACAAACTCTATGCACAAAGGGAAAACAACAGAAATAAAACAAAAATGGAATCAACAGCTCCCCCTCAATAATAAATAATGCATATTGATGAACTGTCTTTGTGCTGGTCTTTGGAGCATCCCTCTGACGTGTGTATGATGTCACCACAGAAAACCAACGTTTGGAGCATGGGGAATAAGTACCTGATCATTTTTTTTCCTGCAAACTCATTTCTTTGGGTGTCCAGTGACCTAATTTTCTTATTTGTTAGGGTTTAGCCAGATTTTCTGCTCTCTGACACTTGGGAGTTAAAGTCGTTATTGTTTGGTAGTCAGGTATGAGTGTATATAGCAACAATAGCTCACTTCCTCCTGTTTATAAAACCAACAAGAACGCGATGGCTCTGCAGCCTGCAGGAGAGATTGATGGGCTGGCTGGTGCTGGCAGTGACACAGGGGGCTGAGAGTCCTTAATCTTCCAGCAGAGACATGGGCTTCTTGGGCTTTTTGCTTCTAGTGCCCCGAATGTTCCAGCAGCAGCAGCCCTGGTAACCTCTCAGGAGAGGCATTTGAATAAATGCTGTTGAACTCATGTAGTATATTTTATCTGTAAGGACAGAAGTACATAGTTCACCCTGACATCCTGTGTATTTCTATTACTATCGATAAGCACTAAGCTGACATTTTTTTTTGGAGAATAATTTTCTAGTAGCTTAAAATAACATTTCAGATGCTCCTTGTAATAGCTATGTGAAATTGGTCCAGGCATTATCCTTTTTGTGAGATATGGAAGCAACGGCCCTCAAGGAAAACGCCTTTGAGGAGATGTCCCCATTGTCACTTCTTGTGCCATTTATAATGCTCTTTCATATCAAAATGGCTTGTTTGCATTTCTAAAGGCACTTAATAACTGCTAATGTGTTTTACTTTGCAAAAGTGCAGGAAGGCTAGGGCTGTGTGTGTGTGTGTGTGTGGTTTATAAAGACAAATTTGAGGACACGGAAGCAACTCATGATGGGAAGAGGCAAGATGGAAAACATACCACATTCTGTTTCAGCCAGGAAACAGAATATAGAGTGGGAAACTGAGCCAAAGTCACTCTGTTGCTCTAGCACAAATAAGGCTGCTTCTGGGAACAAAGCCTTGCTGGGGAACAACTCTAGAAATTCTAGGGGCCAAGGAAAGTTGGCTATTATAATAAAAGGTTATGATAAAAGGAGAGAGATACATTTGGTAGACGTTGCTCACCTAACTGTGGAATTTGACACAGAAGGAGGGTTGAATATTATTGGTTAAACACTCAGAAGAGAGAAAATCCCACCTGGTGTAATGGAAGCAGATTAGGATAATTTAGTTTCATTTTAGATGGAGCCAGGTACTCTATTTATCTATCTATCTATCTATCTATCTATCTATCTATCTATCTATCTATCATCATCATCATCATCATCTATATCCATCATCTATATCTATCTATCTATCTATCTATCTATCTATCTATCTATCTATCTCTATCATTTATTTATTTTTGGTATTTCCATTCTATACACCATGCTAGGGAGAATAAATATAACATTCTTTTGAGATAACTATGAATTATGAGGTCCTTAAAAACAATTTGATATATTTAAAAAGCAATGCAAACTCATTATAGAAAACTTGGAAAATAAAGTAGTAAAAGCCATTATATATGTTGCTCTTATCTCTCAGCATTTTGTATCTGGGTCATAAATGCTTAATAAGTGTTTAGTGACTGAATACCATGAATCCATAATTCCAGCCAGAGATAAGCAATTCATATTTTGTATATACAGTAAAGTAAAAATACTTTTGTGTGTTTGTGATTCAATTAATCACACATATGCATTTTGGTAAATTGTGTGTGTGTGTGTGTGTGTGTGTGTGCATTCACTAGCTATATTTTATGTACTGTGTGGTACTGAGAATTGAACCTAGTGCCTTCACCCAAAGCTAGTCTCCAACCCATTTTAAAATTTTTGTATTTGAAACAAAAATAATGTAATGCATTTATATCTATATATAGTGTGTATTTTATATATGCATACACATACATATTACAGGCACCATTTTTGAAGGGCAAATAAATTTATTCCATACTGGCTGTGGATGGTCAAGCACTTTTTGTCATTTAATTCATAGTATTAACCCAGAGAGGTGAGAGTACAAGAGTAGAAAGTTTCAGTGATGTCACCAATCATGGCAGCCTGTGATTGACCCAGGATTTAAATCTAGGTGTACTTAACATAACAGTTCAATCTCCTAATCACTGTTACAAATATACCAAAGTCAGTCTTAATAATAAAACATTGTTGATGTTTTATCTAACTATTTAATTTCATCTGTTGAATGTCATTTTCTAATGACTTGATATTTTTCCACTGTGTGACTGGATCACATCTTACTTAAGAATTCTACCACTTGGGAATATTTATTTTGTTTTCTGTTTGGTTATGCTAACATCTGGGAATATTTATTTTGTTTTCTACCTGTGAGGTCTCTTGAAAGGCTCTGAATATTGTTTCTGGACATGGACTCTTGATCTGAATTCACACTGAGGTATTTTGAACAGCTCGGCCCAGTATTCAGCAGAGCGGCTGGCTGCGTTCTTCCTGCTGACATCCCACCTAAGTAGCTCACCCAAAGACTAAGCCAACAGAGGCGAAACTTATCAGTGTGACCATTCTCCTTCTCAGGCAGTACCAATGACAGAAAATTAACATGTGGACTTGTCAATAAAGCATGCACCTGCCTTTCTCCCATATTTATTCATAGCTAATATTTAATGCCACCTTCAGCATAAATTCTGAATATGACCAGTTTTTTTCCCTTGTACAACACCACAGGAAACATTTATTCAAAGAATTGGCTAATGCAGTTGTTGGGACCAAACAAGCAAGTGAAAACCTAAAGGACAGAGCACCAGAGTAGCGTGAAGCCGCAGTTCATCTTCTCCAGGAAGCTCAGCGCCGGTCCCCGGGCTCTCCTACTGCTTAAGCCAGGGCACTCCACCATCTAAAATAAGCTGCATTTCTTAAAGTTCACAGATTAGGGACCCGAAGCACATGTATGAAAATATCATGATGGCAATCTCGAGATGTGTATTTGCCTGAACAGTGGAAGAATGGTGGCTTTGCAAGATGACAGGGCACAAACCAATGCGACCATCAACCACAGCTTAATCGAAGGCAGCCGCACCTGTTGCATGGGCAACTTAAAGCTAATTAGTCCTTCTGCTCCCACACTTTGACATCGATCATCTATTCTCCTTCCCTTAGACCACTGTGCCTCAAGGACCTAACTGCTTTCCTCTCCATTCCCTATTTATTAATTCAGTATCAACCACACTGGGAAATTTTGCTGTGTTTTAAACATGACACACATACCCATAGATCAGGGCTCTGAGCCCAGTTTCCTGGAGTTGTTTTCCTTTGCTCAGATGGTCACAGGGCTGCCTCCCTCCCTTCACGCATTCCTGCTGGCTTGAACCACCGGTGGTGTGTGTATGACGGTCCCGTTGGGTGGCTCGTACCGCTGGTGGGATAAGAGGCACAGTCGTGTTCTGGACAGTCATGCTTGGGACAGTCGTGCATGTACCACTGGTGGTTTAAGCTGCTCGACACCAAGATACATTAAGTTATGGCCACATGGTGAATGTGTCAGTGCAGGTCTTAGCTCGCACACACCTCCTCAAAGTCGTAGAGTTGCCTGAAGATGATGGTTAGAAGCTTACACTGGAGCCACATGGTCGGAATCTAAAGTCACAATACCATTGTCTAATTGTGTGCCCTTGGACAAGTTGCTAAAGTTGCACGTTTACCTGGTACGATCCTTGTGTGGATTATTTGTTTGAAAATAAACTCTGTGCACATTACCTTTATTCCCCGGCCAGTTTATCTAGTTTTACCCCGCTGCTTTAGTCCCCATGTGTTGCTTTGTTTCTGTTCATTGTTTTCTATTGAATCTAAGAATGAAATAAATCACTGTTTTATTTTCTCTGTAAGACTTCCAGGAGGACAGGAATTTTGTCTTGTGTATTCTTCTGCATGCAGCGGCTCCTGCTATACTGCGTATATTCAGTTTGGTGAATGTTTGCTGAATGTATAAATGAATAAGTGGCTGCACATTAGATTTAGCAAATTGTATTCTATCTTTTTTCTGTTTAAGAATCTGTAATATAAACCAGAGGTGTTGTAATCCCAGGACTCTGGGAGCCTGAGGCAGGCGGGTGGAGCACAGTCTGGGTAACTAAGCAGGGCCTTGTCTCAAAATTCAAAAAAGGGATTGGGAGGATCGGGGATGGCACTTAGTGTGAAGGGTCTGGGTTCAATTCTCAGTACCACCAAAAGCTGACAAAAAACAACCACAAAAACAAAATAAAATTAAAAATAGTCAAGCAAACAAAAGGCTATGTTACTTCCATTTCATCTAGTATTTTTAATCTAGCATTCAATTTAGCTATCTCAAACTTAGCATTTCCTAGCTTCAGGTCTTCTGGATATACCAGTAATAATTTATGCATTGACACAGTTACCTGCCAACCCAGAAAGTTCCAGCCCAGTCTCTGCAGTTCTCTCTGAACTGTGGTTCAGAATTCCTCCAGAAAGTCATTGTCCTCTAAGCCTTTTTCGTTCAGAATAGCACTGTTATTTTGTATATCATCACTGCATTTCCTTACTTTAAAATTTGATATTTTGCCTCATCCGAATATTTCTGTGTTGTGATGATTTTTCTCCTTCTTAAAGGACTTTTGCACTGACTTTTATTTCTTCTCTTCATATTCTAACTACAGGAAGCACACTGAAAACAGTGCCTCTGTTTCTCAGTATGTGGCATGACGGGGGGATCTTTGGGTGGCAGATTCTCAATGCACCCCCAAAGATTTGGTTCTATTCCCTGCCCCTTAGGACCTCGCTACATGATGTTGAGCAAGTAACGCAGATTCACAACATTGTCTGCCTTAAGTGTGTTGCTTAGAGTTCTCATTCTTCCTGTCATTTACCATCCAAAGCTTTGGATGATACTTTCTGGAGGGAAACATATTAAAGTGGTTAAACTTATCTCATTTTTAGTAAATATTTATTGACAAATTGAATCCATTATATTAGTAGATCCATAGTGTACTTTTTTTCTAAAATTATTTCTCTAAATAAAAGAATTTCTATGAAACTAAAAATGATATATTAATACTTATTTAATTCATAGATAGTAAAGAAGCCTTTTATAATATGAAAACTTTTTAAAAATTTTGAGCAGGATATTTCTTAATTCATATTCATTTATTTTTTTATGTATATATTTAATAATGTATGTCTGCATTTCCTGAATTATTGTTTCTAAAATTTATTTTAATATTTTAAACAAAAGTGTCTGCATTCTGCTCCAAAACTGCATCTAACGGTTAACAAATGTAAACTATCTGCATAATTACATAACTCATTTTCATAAACCATATTTTTAAGCCTGAGAAAAAGTGTTTAGCCCCAAGTTAAAAAATAATCAGAGCAAATCCTGCTAAATTGAGCACTTCCTTGAGTCTGTTAGTTCCAGACTGATGACTATTTTAACCCAAATATTTTCATAGTCACTGACCGTTTGCCTTTATATGGAACAGCTGGAGCAGGGTACAATTATGTTCATAAGCAAAACTTGTCAACAAGTTATTTCTATTGATGATGATTTTGAATGTTTCATCAGATTTACAAAGTTCACCAAGGTGTAGGGTTTCTCAGTACATTTTGAGCACAGCATACAAAATTCACTGAGTTATAAACAGGAATAACAAAACTAAATGACTTATACTATTTTGGTTCTCATTTGCCAGTAAGTGTGGGTATTTGCTTTATTTTTTGAGGATAAATATCAATATCATGATCACTCTGTCTGCAAATTTTATAAAAATATTTGCAAGTCTCCAAAAGTTTCCAAAGCTTCTAAAGCTTCAGCTCATTAGGTTACGAGAGATAAATGATATACACTGTATGGTCAAATTTAAACACATTTCTAATCTATACAATTCTAAATTTATTCAGTACATGGCTTTTACCAAGATACCATGCTTTGTGTTAATTTCTATTCACATGAAAGCTACAAAATCAAATAACGTTTTCCTCAAAACAGAATTTTACTGTTTAAAATATTTTCCATGATGATGATAGAAGATGTTTTATCTTCCACTTAAATAAATGTCATGAAATTTAAATTTGGTTCAAATAACTTGATGGAATAAAATGTATTCACTTAATGAAATATATTAACAAATAATTTTTCCACCCAAGTGTGGTAACTATGTTGCAAAATGGCATCACTTAATCTTTGAAGTGCTCTTGCCATACCACAAATACTACTACTGTTACTGTGTTGAAAATATTATCATGCTAATAAAAGCTGCTTCCCTTCTTAAGTGAGCATGAAGTTTGGAGAATCAGACCTGATCAACCCTAATTAATGGCAATTTCTACCTGTGAAGCCTAGTACCTGGAATCAAGTGAGGAACGGTGAATTTGGGCCCTCAAAACCAACCAACCTTAATATAGATGCTGATCTTTCTTCGCCTTTTTGTCTTTTGCTCTTTCCAGAGTTGGTGTAAGTTAGGCAGTGTGTACATACATCAGCAAATTTCTTGATGTTTTTAAGTTAAATGTGTTATTTTTAAGCATGTTGGTGTCAAAGGTTTATTTTGTAATGAAACAGAAAAGCATGAAAATAATTGAGATAAAAAGAGATTTAAACACACAATAAATGACAAAAAGCTCTGGAGAAAGAGTATTCAGGGCATTAGATCTTTCCACACTATTTTACATCCCTAGCTTGTAATTGCCTAACCCGTGACTCCCCTGCCCTGAGTCTGGTAGCTTAGCCACTGTACTCCTCAAGCCATGTCAGGGAAAGTGATTGGGACACGAAGTGACCAGCAGGGTCAGGGCTCAGTGCTTTCCTTCAGTACTGCCCAAAACCTGATGGGGTCACTGTCCCTAGTGGTTCCTGTCACAGTGCACTTAATTTTATCAGCAAGTGCCCGGTATGCTGTCCTTGAAAGGGAGGTGTTAATTACTTCGCGTCAGCCATGTGCTTGGAAACGAGGTCATAGCTAGTTTTCTCACAGATTTAAACACACGTTTCTATAAAAACTGTTTCTTGCACCTGGGACTCAGATACCCGCTTCGCAGGTTCTGGAAGAAGCCGAAGGACAAGGTCACTCAACAAATTCAGAACAGCTTACATGGCTGCAAGTATTGAAATCATTCTTCATTAAAATATGAAAAATCCAGGAGAAATGCCAAGCACAGAGGATCAGACAGTATGCTGGGACAGCAGGGATGAACTGGGACACATGGCCACTTTCTTTGTGAAGATAAAACCATCCACAAGAAAATTCTATGTTCAACTGTAAATTAACTGCTTGTAAAGAGTGATAGCTCTTATTGTTTTGGCTTGACCAAAAGTTCAGATTTGAAAAATCATTTGTTTCTCAAATTCTGATATCATTATTATTTTCAGTAAAGTGCTAAATGATTTTAATAGTTTGTCTTTCATTTATTTCAGAAATGTATCAAGTTTTTTTTTTATAAAACAACAAAAGATTGTCTAAGACCTAAGAAAGAAACAAATTAAAACAAAACATTTATTCTAAAGACTATGTTTGTGCTTTTGTTTTTTTCTTCATGTGTTGAAGGGTCTGATGTCTGAGCTGTGAGTCGAATGAAATTTCTTCTCAGGGGGAAAATGTGCTCATCCACATATTTCCACCCTACATGGAAGATGCTCCAGGGTTCTGTAGGTTGTGGATGCCTTTTTGTACGCCGTAAATGTATGTGGCTATGTGACAATAAAACTCAGGCACGGTGATGTGTGCAAGCAAGGAATACAAAAAAGGTTAGGACCAGGATAGTCTTTCGTGTGCTGCTCTCACTGAAGAAGTCACTGTGAAACCTGAAGCTAGAAGCCTTAGGTAGGACACACGGAGAGCAAAGAATCTCGCCTCAGTCTCTCAGATAAAGCCTTCCAGGTTCTCCACGGAAAAGCTGCCCATTTCCGGTTCCTTTTCTTGCTTATCCTAAGTACGATCCACAGGCAGGCGGAAGCATATCAAAGAATTTTCAGACATATTAAAACCACCCTGACAATTAATTAATATTTGGGGAGGGGGAGAGAAGTAGCGGGTATGCATGTAACCTGCTACTCCTAAAAGTTTCACCCCTAACTGTGTCACTGGTGATTGCTGATCATGATTATTACTGACGTTGTAGTGGCAATTTCCCATTTCCTTTGTGCTTAACTGGAAGTCTTCTAGAAGATTTGCTCCTTCTCTCTCATTTATTTCTTTACTGAATCATTTATATCAGCATATGTTTGTGCATATTTATTTTATTATGTGGAACATAATCCAATGATGTGATATTAATTTTGCTTACTAACAAGGTTGTAGCTTTGGCCACTGTAAGCTCTTTTGATTCCTATTTTTTACTCTAATCTCTGCCTCCTCTCTCTCTCTCTCTCTGTGTGTCTCTTCGCTCTCTCTTCATTCATTCATTCATTCATTGTGTTTTGCTTTATGATTAGTACTTTTTCACTTGCTGATGCTACAAAAAATTCCAGGCTCATGATGCATATTTCACGCTCTAGCTGACAATAAGCTATTTTCCAAACAGCCCTCTTTTCTTTTTAAAATTTTGTTTCTTTATTAATGCATATTTGCAGCACGTGCAGTTTATAGTCATCTTGGGGAGTGGGTACATGCACATAATACAGCTTGATTCTTTTTTCTCTCCCCTCCCCTTCACTCGCATCTCCCTCCCTCCTCCTCTAAACCCTCTTTCTCTATTTTTGTTCTTGGTGCTATTATTAACGTTAGCTCACATTCATGACAAAATGGTTTTATTCCTAGAGGTTGTTAAGTTCCTGTGCATTGCATATCTTTAGTCTATGTCTTTCCCCTTTCCCTACCCTTCTCCTCTCTCCCTCAGTCTCCATGACCCTACATAATGGAATATAACTTTGTTAGAAAGAAGGACAACTTTGAGACATTTGTAGGAAAATGGATGGACCTGGAAAATATAATGCTGCATGAAATTTATCAAACACACAACTTAACCACCATATAGTATCTGCCATTTGAGAAAAGCAAAGTACAAAGAGCACAATAAAGGCAGAAAAGAAGGAGACCTTGTCCTTGTTCCTTTGCTTGGAAAACTGTATTTAGGAACTGAGATTTAGATACCAGCTGTGCTTATTGCTGTTGGGGTGTCACTTAATGGAGCCATACTCAGTGCACCTGAAACCTATATTCATACACTAACTCATAAACTTCTATATTTGCAAGCATGTGAATAAGAGTTTATAAATTCGCATCTGTGACTCTAATTCTGCACTCCAGCCATCCTCCTTTGCTTTTCTGCAACTTCTTTCTTGGACAGTAAGAAACCCAGTTCTCATTATATACTACAAATACACATATGAAATAGTTTCAACAATCATACCCCTGTGAGGAATAGACTATCAATTAGAATACAATGTTTATCTATAGATTTTTTTTGTCTTTAACCTTCAATATCCTGTTGGAATGCTGTTCCCTGGTTACCTGCGTCTGCTTATTTTCCTCGCCCAGTGGGGGCAGGTCACACATTAACAATCAGTAGATTTGTGGTCCATTGCTGTGCTCATTTGATCTTGAGGCTGGAAAGATCTCTATTTATTCACTCACAGTTGCATAGGCCAGAATTCCAGGTTTGGCCACACTTGGTCCTTTGCCTTGTGTCTCACAGGGCAGACCTGTAGGTATGAGCTGGGCTGGGGTCTGATCTGGCCTCTGGGGATGAACCCACTTCCTGTTCCCTCTGGTGTTCTTTGCAGCTGTGGGGATGAATTCGGATTTCTTTGCAGGCTTTTGGCTCTGGTCATCTCAGCTTCTAGGCATTTCTCTCTGGTCCTCATGTGTGTTTCCCAGCATCCTTGAAACTTCAAAACAAGAAGTGGCCCCTGGAATTCCATTCCTGTTGCGAAGCTGCCCTTTGCCATCGCCTGGAGTAAACTCTGCTTTTTAAAAGCACATCTGAATAGATGAGAGCCATTTGGAAAATCTCTCTTTTGATTAACAGAGTCCACTGGCTGGTAATCTTAATTATATCAGAAAATTCCCATTTGATATATAACATGGTCAGAGGGTGGTGTCCTTTCAGAGTCACAGCTTTGGGGTTCAAGGTGGGAAATCTTAGGGGCTGTTGCAGAATTTTGCTCACTCTATGCAGTCACACTTATTTGTCATCATCTGTATTCCATCCTGGACTTCCTGATATCTAGGATGACTTTTAAAGGTTTGGGAGGTGTTGTGTATATTTATTATCTTGACTGTAAAGGTACTGGTGTTTGTCTGTCCAAACTCATCAAATTGTATAACTTTAATATGTGCAGAGCTTTCTAAAAGAGAGAAAGAAAGAAGAAAGAAAAGAAAAGGAAAGAGAAAAGAAAGAAATTCATGTTAGCTGAATCAAGAGTCTCATCCTTTATGCTTTACGGCCAGGTAATATTCACTGTATTCTTTTTTTTTTTTTTTTTTTTTCTGGTACCAGGGATCAAACTCATAACCTCAGGCCTGACAGGCAGGCACTGCCATGCTGAGCTGTATCTCTGGTCCAGTATTCACTGTATTCTTGTACCAGGGCTGCTCTTTAACTACATACAATCTTATTAAAATATTTTAAGTCTGCTAAAATGACCGACTCCATTATAACATTGTAGTGACAAAGAAATATGGCTTTCACTGTCATGGAAGTAAACTTGTGTACATAGGTTTTGGCTAATAACTAAAAATACAGACACATATGCATTCTTGCTTGGGTGTATAAGTGACTTCTGTTTTAGCTTAGTTTCTGTATTGTATTGGCTTCTATAAAATATACTCAAGATATATTGGTATCTCCATGATTCCCTGGACTTGAAAGAAATTTATGTAGCCTGGGGAATGCAGAAGTGATTTTTAAATTTCATCTGCATAAAGTATTCTGTAACCAGCCTCATTTATTTCCTTAGAGTTAGTAGTGATTTACAACATTTTTATTTGTAGAGCCTGTATCAAAATTTGAGATATTTTCTTAAAGGCTATAAAACAGAAAAAGTATATTTTATGATCATCAGGTGAATTTTCTAAAGGTTTCTTGAACTAAACATTAATTATGAAACCCTCTAGGACAAAAATTTTTGACACACGAGTCCATTAAACCTTTAAACAATAACATTCTCTTATAATTTCATAAATGCAATTTGAATCATTTAATTCTAATAATATAAGGAGTCTATGATAAAAGGTAGAATTTTTATAAAATACTTCAAGAAGAGGAAAATTTAGAGCAATTGAAAATGTATAATTCATTTATATCTGACTTAGATAAAATTATTCTTTGCCCCCCAAAATAAATCCTTATCTTTGTTTTCATATAAGTAAATGACAATAAATGCATCTTATGCAAGTATTTCACTCAACTAAATTGCTTAAGCAAACATGTCACTTCTACATGATCTTTCTGGCTAGACTATTTAAAAAATATATATATATATATACATGAAAAAGGGAAAAACAGCAAAATGGCATACATAGTAGAATTTCACCTTTCACCCTAGTGGAGTTTTCTTAAGATTTGAATATAATGCTTTTCATTGTGATGATTTTAAAACATTTGCCTGATTATATGGGTTGATAAAGTAAGAAAAAACTTTTTTAGAATAGACAGTAAACATGAATTTTGAATCAACATTGATGATTGAGGCCAAAATAATTTTCCCGTAAGAAACATATTTCCTTCTCTCAGAAGCTTATTAAGATACATATACTACAGATGTTAGAAAATAAAACACAAAACGTATTTAGGTGAAGTCATTTTCATCTTGCATTAAGTTAATAGCAAGATTTGCATTAGCATTTTTTTCCTCCTTAGTTAAACTCAACTTTTACTGGACTTCGTTTTCTTTTGGGGACAGGGAGACTGGGCCGCCTTCCAACATTAACACATCTCTACATATGTATGTACAAAAATTTTGTGTGGTTCCTGGAGCTAATGTGTCACAAATTATAATGTACAGTCACTAAAACCCCTCCTCCCTGTTGAATCTTAGAGTCATTTATTTAAAGATAGATACAAAATGTTTCAGCAATTACTAAAGAGAGAATGTGCTCGAAAGGATTTCACTCTTTTATTTGCTTTTTAAAGAATGTAGCACTCGTTCTTTGTGGGAAATGAAAAACCAGCAAAAGTACAACTAAACTCAAACCACTGCAGTTTCTTCTCTGTAGTACTGGGGATGGAATCTAGGCCCTCGCGCATGCTAGACATTCTACAGCTGAGCTATACCCCAAGCATCTTGCAATTAGACTGGGGAACAGATCATAATTTCTTTCTCATTGTGTCCTTCAGGACAGGGCAAGGGCTATAACTCAGTGGTAGAGAGCTTGAATAGTATGTATGTGATCCTGGGTTTTATTCCCAGCACTGGAAAAAAAATCTTCATGAAGTGGTTTGGATTACATGAGTCCATTGGGCCTCACCTCCAAGACCATAGGTTGTAATTTCAGAGGCAAGGATGGAGATGGGCGAGGCTAATGCTGCAGGTCAAATAGTTATACTTTGAGAACCAATGGCTGGTGTTTCTCTGAGGTCCCACTGTTCTTTTAACAACATGGTAAAAAAAAAAATTATATGGGAGGAGCTAAAGATGGCTGATCAGTGAGCAACAAAATACAGAACCTCCCAGGAGAAACAACTCATATGCCAGAATAAAACATCCTGGAGAGATCCAGACAGAGGGAGATGGATCCTCTCGACACAGGAAGAAACTAAAAGGAAAAAAGCTGGTCAAACATGCAGTCTTGGGGCTACCATTCACTTTTATTGCAACCCACTGAGCTGCCCAAACTTGTCCCTGCTGTGACCCACAGTGACCCACAGAGCCGCCCAAACTCACTCCGGCTGCGACTCACAGGAGCCGCAGTCCCGATGAAGTCTGGAGTTGGTGAGCCCAATGGAGAACGGAGCTTGGGAAGGAATGGAGATTAACTCATGGTTAGTGCTGGGAATAAGACTCCCCCCATGGGAAGGGAGTGACCAAATGGGTGACATGTTGGAATCGGGCAGGAGGAGCCTGAACTAGGAACAACAGTAACTTCAGTTGGTTGCTCCCTCCTCAGAGGGATTTGGTTGGCCTGGGTCATGCCCCTGGCCAGGACTCAATAAACTGTCCCAAACTCATTCCCTATGCCTAGCACACACTAACCTGATAAAGGCCCCTGAAGGTTGACTGGCCCAGTGGAGAGGGGCCAGCATATGCAGCCTCTGCTTATACCTCAATGACAAAAGCAAAAAGGAGAGGGCAGAAATCCCTCTCCAACATTCTTCAGAAGAACCATAACCAACAAGGAAAGAGGCTGAGACCTCCACTATACACCTGTACGGAAGAAACCAAGAACACAAGAGAAAGAAACAAGAAAAAGCCCCCAGCCCAAAACCCTGAGAACATTGATCCAAGAGAGGGAAATACAAAAGAGACTGAGGGCAGCAAACATGCAACCTCAGACACAGTATGAATGGACATTAAGAGATATCTTTGGGACCTTGTAGATGAGCTCAAAACTGAAATATTAAATCAGGTAAAGCAAGATATAAGTAGATTAATAAAAGAAATGCTAAGCACCTCTCAAGCAGACATATGGAAGAAGGGAGGAACACACAAAAAAGGAGGGAAACATTCGATAAAGAATATAAAGAAAATATAGAATGCATGAACATTACCAGGAAATTAAAAACTCCTTTGAAAGCTGGCAAAACTGCTTAAAAGAAACTAAGGATAGACTATCAAAACTTGAAGACAACTTTGCAATGTGTGACCATGAAAGGAAAGATCTCTTAAAAACAATAAGGAAACAGGCAGTAACAATACAAAGGCTAGATGATGACAAGATAATCTATAATTTAAGAGTAAGGAATGTGAGTGAAGAAGCAGGAATAAGAACAGTCAAATTACAAAGACTATTCAGGGAAATAATTAAGGAAAACTTCCCAAGCATGGGAAAAGAAAACGATATTCAGATATATGAGGCATAGAGAACTCCAGCCACCTACAACCAAAACAGAGCTACAGCCAAACATATCTTGATTATTATCAAGATACCAGAAATTCAATATAAAAGCAGAATATTAAAAGCTGTCAGAGAAAAGAAAAAGATCACCTATAAAGGAAAGTCCATCAAGATCATGGCAGACTTCTCGACACAGACCACCAGATCAAGAAGTTTGGAGTGAGGTATTCAAAACCCTGAAAGAAAATAATTTCCACCCCAGGTTGATGTACCTTGCAAAACTGTCACTAGAAACCAATGGAAAAACAAGATGCTTCCATGACAAAGAGGAACTGGGGGAATTTGTGAACACCAATCCAACCCTGCAGAGAATACTGTAAGACATTCTAGAGAAAGAGAAAAAAAATACCAGGATTTCAGGAACAGTGGCAGAAAGGCTTCAATGAATGGGGCAGGCAGTAGAATGAAGGAGAAAAGTAGACAAACAATAGCAGAAAAATAGCATAGCAGAAATGAAGCAGAGAAGATTGGTTATAATCTCTAACAGAGATAGCCTTGATACACTAAAAAAAAAAAAAGATAGGCAGAGTAGAGGTCCATGGAGATGTTCTGTATAGGAACTATAATCAACTTTAGAGAGGGTTTATGGACCAAAAATCAAGTATGAGAAAACAATGCTTTATGTGACAGGGAGCCAGAGAGAAATAGGAGCAACTCAACCACCAACTACAGATAAGATGGAAAGACAGGATACTTATGTGCAGTAGAGAACTACTCAGGTACAATGAAGGAAAACCTTGAGACTTTTGTAGGTAAAGGAATGCACATGAGATCAAGTCCAGGAGCAAGAAGGTTTGGAACCACTTAGGTTAAAAGCAGGTTGCCCCCCAATCTAAAAACTGAGGGAGTTGGTGGGACCCAAAATGTGCAGTACCCTGTAGGAGTGAAAGGGGAGGAATAGTCTAAAAAAAAGAAGGCAGATGATATTGTTAATAGTGTACCAGGATTTAAAACCCACATTACTCACACCACTCTGCTCAGATGGATTATATTCTGTTCCAGTTTGTCTACTTGTATTAGATTTGAGGGCACAGACAGTTATCTCAAAAATAGCAGGATATAGTACAGTAATCATCCTTAATTTCCTATTAACTTAATTTGAATCTCTGTATAACTTACACTGTTTTACCATGACTGATCTTAATTGAATCTGGTTTGCTAGATCGTTGTTTTGTATTGACAGATTTTATTCAAAGCTGTTATGATTGATAGTATCAAGTCTGAGAGTATAGGCAACTACATTGAAGATGACAAGATTCACTAGAATATCCACTCTGGTTTGTTTATTACCTGCCTTTGAAGTTTTACACTGTCTACAATGTTTTATTTTTACTAATACTGTTATGTACTGCTATATTCAAGTATACTGCTATATTCAAATATGCCTGATGATATAGACAAGTCTATTGAAGATAACTAGAGACAGCACAGTAACCATTGTAGATCACCTTGTACTGTGGTTTTATATGACTTTTTGGTTTCATGTTTTTATAGGAATTTGTTTTGTTTTGTCTTGCTATGTTTTGTTGTTCCCTCTAATACAGAAAGGATAGAAATACATGTAGAGACTCATGCATGCATAGCTATTTAGTCTCACTGTTTGTCTACTTTGTATGCTTTAATTTTGTAACTTGAACAACTATTTATAAGATGACAATATGTAATTTATCAACTAGTGATTTCTTACTGTTTATCTTTTTTTTGAAATTCTGTATTATTTCTACCCTTTACCTGTTTTTTCTCTCTTTAAATAAAAAAAATATATGAACATCAGAGGGTGGACAATAATAGATACAGGCTAAAACAGGGTTCTTTGAAACAACCAAAGGTAAAAGTGGGTGTGATAAACAAGCTATGTCAACATCTGATTATTAAATCTAACCACAGTAACCAGCACTCAGGTTCTTTTTATCTTTCTTTCCTACTCATATCTCTCCTACTTTTTCTCCCCTCAATTACCTTACTGTCTCAGAAAAGAAAAGAAGAAAGTAATGTTCATCTATTAGATATTGTATAGTTTGGGGTTAGTGTAGGTTTTATATGTTTTAGTTTCAGTATACATATAAAATTTACAGTTAAAGTATACAAAAATATCAAGTTCAAAATAAAATTGATGGTGCTCAATTACCATGTTATCAGGTAGTACAAAATCCTCCCCTTTGAGGATCAAGCTGTATCTTCTGAATGAAAAATTTAGAAGCTTAAGTCATTTATGGTGGTATAATGTAAATTACAAGGGGACAAATTACAGTCTACTGCCTTTGCTGGGTGTCGGACCTTAGCAGCATGCATAATTCATAGAAAAGTACTGTGTGAAGGAATATGGGGTAACCTTCAGAAATAAATCAAGGAAAACCAGTTACTAATTTACAGAGCAGTTTACCTGGAGGAAGGTAATGTGAAGGAAAACAGTCCATCATTTCGCATGGCTTAATGCCATCCCTGATGAAAGGTACTCAGGGCTACATATTACATGTGGAATAGAAAATATTTACACCCAAATATCTGCCATGTGGAAAGAAGTCAGCCACACATTGATAAATGAAATGAGCAAAGCAGGTATTAAATTAAGGAGATAAATTTCACTTTGATTGTGAAGTTCAGCCAGAGGGGAAAGAGTGGGAAAAAGACATAGTTGTGAGGCTGGGAGTCTGTTGTTGAAGACATAATCAACACACAAGCAGAGGTTAGGACTGAAATTACCCCACAGTCCATTCCATCGATGAGCAACTACAAAGTAGTCTACTTTTGTTGATAAATAATCTCCAGATGATGGAAGAAACAATGTTCAAAAAATATATCTGTCAGGAAGGCTTTGGGTTAGAGATATTTTTTGTTTCTGTGTATATTTCTAGTGAAGTTCAAAGATTTTGAAAATATTTGCTTCAATTCCTGTAAAGAGTGTCAGCCCTGACTTTATGTAAATTTCATTTGATTTTTGAAAATATAAAATGGCAAAAGTAAATTTTTAAGTTTGAAATTCTGTGAAAGTAGGTAAGACCTATAAAAGTAGGTAAACTGGGGTACCAATGAGTAGGTAATTGTCTTGGTTCTTTTTCTCCCATTGTTAAGATAAACTATCTGACAGCCAACATGAAGGAAGGAAAGGTTTATTTCTTACAGATTTTGGAGGTTTCAGTCAATACTCAGCTGGCTCCAAGGCAGCTGGCATGACTCAAGGGCAGCCATTCATGGCAGCTGCAAGGGGCAAGAGCAAAAGGGCAAAAAGGAGGTGGGAACCATGCCTCCTTCCTGCCCTCACATTTTATATCAGCTCTGCCCCCGGGCGGGTGCAGCACTCAGACCACCAGTCCCAGGAATAGACAACAAACCAATCACGAATGCTAGATTAAGCCACGTCCATGATCGCATGAGGCTTGGGTGGGGTGACATCCAAACATAAACTGTAACAGTAACAAAATGAAATTCTATGAAAGTAGGTAAATAAAATGAATTCCAGGAAGATATGAATGATGGTGGGGTCAAATTTGAAATTTACACTCTGTTCCAAAGAAATTATTTCCTATTATCACACAAAACACTTGCCTTGCTTTGCTTTGTCCAAACACACTCATAGTCTGGGCCAAAGGAGGAAGGGATGGAAAGAATACAGCTCCATAATCCAGCTGTGTCTCCCAAACTCTTCCCTGTAGTTGAGGGAGAGAGCTCCGGGGAGAGCCCTTATGTTGATCCCCTGCAATGTACTAAATTGCTTTTCATTATTCAAGATTCCTTAGTCAAAGCTGTGATTAGGGTTAGGGAAGGCTCTATCTTCTCTGAACCATTAGATTCCTACCTATGTCTCCATGGACTTGTGTTGCCATAAGCTACTTCAGTTTCCCACAAAGCAGATAATTTTCTTGGGAGACTATTTCTTCAATGCAAATAATTTTCTTGGGAGACTATTCCAGAAAGTATCAGTAGGAGTAAGAAAAAGTGAGGGCTGATGGTAGGTAGAATAAGCTGATCTTTATGGAATGACTGGGCTAAGGAGACCGAGTTCTGTTGACAAACACTGGGATATCGTGGTAGCCCTCAGAATGATGTACCCAAGAACAATGAAGTCGGATATTTTATTTGCCACCTCCATTCCATCTGCTTTTCCCAGAACTTTTATTGGGACTTCCACATAGGGGTGGGGAGCATTTCCTAAAAAAGAATCAATAGGACACCAACACATAATTGCAGTGGCAATTACAAAGGGTAGATGAGGTGGGCACAAACAACTCTTGAATATAGACTACTATGCACACACCTCGGGGAGCTGAGGCAGGAGGATCACCATGAGTTCAAAGCCAGCCTGGGCTACATAGTGAATTCATATTCAGCCTGAGCTACAAATCAACATTCAGCCCCCACCCTACCTAGTTATTATGTTAACTTGGGGGACCAATGATAATTATGCACATCTCCTTTAAGGGTCGACTTAAACTACAGGGATGATGGCACCATAAATCAGATAACCCTCTCTAGTAATAGGCAGTACATTGAAGTAGATGACACTTGCCTATCAAGGTAAAATCTGGGCACAAAGTTTGAATTTTAAAAGTAGTTTCCTGCATTGATCTTAAAAGTTGGATTTATCCCCAAATTACCTAAATTTTCATAAGCATGCAGCCATCTGAATTCCACAGAGACAGGTAGACAGCCATAAAAGCCTTCATGGATTAAGAGGAAGCTCATCGTAGAGATTAGAGGTGGTGATTTGCAAGGTGATTTGTTCGTTTTAATGGCATTGACTCTACTCATGCCAATGAAGTAGGCTTCCTAAAAATAGAGCTCTTGAAAAGAACTTGGAAGAGTGTGGATGAAGATGCTTTCATGCACTTTATGACTCAGGCTCTCCCTGGATACCCATCAATTAGAGGTGAAGGTAATAAAAGGGAAAATTTGCCCCATCTGGTCCCACATAAAACTCCCCAAGAGCTTTGACAAAAAGTCTTCTCTACAAAGTGAGGGCCAACCTCTGGGGAGGCGTTTGTTTTCCAACCGCATGGAAATGCTTTTTCTTTTTAGGGATGTTATTTCAGCGGAGCCAGATGAGATGCACTTGCTATTTTTATAAGATTTTAAAGGCTTAAGCAGGGCAAATATGTCTCTTCAAGCTGCCTTCTGCTATAAGCCCGATGCTCAGGCAGCTTTATGTGCCATAAAGAGCATCATTAGCCTCATGGAGCAGCAGGCGATCGCTGATCATCTTAAGGACGAATCCTTAGTATCCGTTTAGTGTGAGGAAAAGTTTTATTATTTTCCAAATTTTTAAAAGCTGCCACTAAATTATAAAGTATGTTTTGACCAAGATTCTGTTTCTGTATTTGACCAGGTTAAACTTGGACATTGTATTTTTTTCATTGGTTATAGGAATTTATGCTTTTGAAGATAAATTGTTTGTGTTCAGTATATGGCGATCTCTCTTGTACATTTCTGAGTCAGGCCCTGACCATTAATGCTGTAATTGGGATTTTGTTCTCCTTCTTACCATATCTTCACCTCGGTGACCTATTGCCACCTAAAATTCATTAGAGTTTGTTTTCTTCTTCCAAAACCTAATTTTCACTACCAATATTTTATTTGACTTACAAACTTGTATTCTTAGATTTATTTAAAAATTTTTCTTTGTCCTTGAATGTGGAGTAAAATCCCCAGAGTTGACTCATTTATTCTGCCACTGAATATGGTTCTCATTTCCCAATCATACATCTGGTTGATGGTGGACAGCCCTATTTCTGGTGTTCTTGCTGCTTTAGCATCTTCTGCTTTTAAAATGTCCTATGTTTAGTAGCAAGATTTAGCAACAAAATAAGTTTGAGTGTGGAAGTTGGAAAGCCTTTTTTGTGGGGGGAGTAATTCTGAAATGGTTTCCCATTGTCACACGAAATTCAGGAAAGTAGTTCTCCATAAATGGTTCATAGTACACTTCTCTTGTTATCCTAATTTTTAAAATTTTCTCCAATTCTCCATTATTGTCTTCTGTTCACATAACAAACTACAATGTGCATGCTTGATGCTGTCTTTCAGCATTCGGTGCTAATATTTACATAGGCTCATCCTTCTGTTTGGCACTTCCACCACACACAATCATGCAGGAACACTCACTTCCTCTCCAGTGTCGTCTTCTAAAGACTGCTCAAGCTTTGAACTGGAATAGCACTGAGTCCCAGGATTACAGTGCACTTTGGGAAAGCCTGGACCTCCATGTGTTTGCCATCATTGCCAGGAGAATGAAGGAGAGGAAAGAAATACTCCCTTAGCTAAAATCCATGCTGAACCTTTTATGACTTGCATTACAACAAGTAATCCTGTTTTGATAAATCACACCTGGCTCCAGTCACTCTAATCACACCATTTCAGTGACTGCCTGGTGCCCAGCTGTTTATGTGCAGTTAACGTATGCTTTTGTCACTGATTCCCACTCTTAAATTGCAAGCCCCTGGAGCTTGCCTAGTTCAGTCACACAGTGAACATTCAGCAAAGGCACAAATTGTGAGAACATGTATGAACTTTCCCACACAATGTGGTTATGTTTCTAACAGATTTCTAGGTAGTGAGAAATGCAAGAATGAATGATTATTATTTCCTATAATGAGTGGCAGGAAAAGCATGCACTTGTGTTTTTAAAGTGTATCATTTTCTCTACTTTTTTCAACCACAAATCCCAACTCTAAATTCCAACCACTCTCCCTTAGAATTACGGCCCTTTGCCAACTTCGCTTAAGTATTTGCAGCCCCCATGAGCTGCAGGATCCTATGTTAGGAGATGAGTTCTCCTGCTCTACTTCTCTGTCCTATTTTACTCTGAAAAATTCCACATCATACAGCAGTGCCCAATGTGATCATTAAATAAAACTGTAATTAAGGTGACATCGGCAGTTTCGGTAATTAGAGTCTTGCTGCACTTTAAGAGTAAAAATAACATTCTCCGGTGCTGCCATGGGGCAGCTGTGGGCTCCTGCTGATAATGCACCTTGGCAATTTAACATGACTAATTGTAGGAGTGCTTCTTCACAGGCGACTGTGTTAATCTTCAGAAGTTCTATCTCCACATTTACCCAAGTGCTGCTGTTTCTCTCTTGCTTCCAAATGGTCCTTCCAACCAGTTTTGTGGTTCTCAACCGAGTTTGATGGGACTCGCCCTCACCACCCTCTTCATAGGTACCAATTCCAATTCCCTTGCAAAGGGACCGAGCAGCAAGTGGGCAGCAGAATGCAGGGTGACTGCGGGGGGGAGCCTGCAAAAGACTCTTTAATCAGTGCTTCCTTTCTCAGTGAAGCACTGCATCCTGAGTGCCCAAGCTCTTAAGGGTGCTGTCCAAAACTGTGCACTTACAAGGTTTGTGATGGTTTCCAAATCAGGCTGTTTATCAATATCAGAAAAGGATTTTTTGTTCAATGCTTTGAACAAATATTCCCCCTGCCTAGGAACTACTTGCTAAAAATCATTACAGCTCATACTGATAATTATAATTTAAATTCAGAATTAGAGGGATTTTAAATGCTTGGATGTACTGTTCATATGTATTTTATAATTTAATCTTGATTAGAATCATCTTCTCTGTTCTATGATGTGTGTATGAGTCTATCATGCTTGTGTGTATATATAAAAGTTTCAGATTAGCAGTGTTGATATTATGACAACCAGTATTACTCAAAAGAATTTAAAATGTCTTAACTTTGCTTCTACCCTGAGGATGTATCCCACTAGTCATGTTGTCAGGTTTTAAATTCACCTGAAATAAATATTTTCTGGTAAATTACTCTAGTGGCTAAGCTTATCTGTCCCAGTTTGCTTTTGACTTTGCTTTGATCCCTTTTAGATGTGCTTTTTTGTTAGGTGGGACCCCCTGGAATGAATTATAAAGCTAATCTTATCCCAATATGTAACTCAAATCTCCAAATTAAATGTTGATGCAATTATGTTATACATTGCTATACCTCCCTCTATAGCAGTATTATCAGCTTATCTTCCTTGTGACCCACTACCTGACATATACAATTTAAGGGAGAGGTGTATTTTAACTCAGTTTCAGGCCACAGTTGGGTGGTTCAAGGGCAGAAACATGGTAGAAGGGAATGACAAAGAAACTGTTCAGCTCTTGGCTGCCAAGAAGCAGAGAGAGCAAGGAGGAGGCAGTGAGGGAGGAATCAGAGACCAGATACAGTGTCCAAGTGTCCTGTGACCCTCCCCGAGGCTTTACTAATCTAAGCATCTCTCAAGGCAGCCAAGCTGACACTCAAGGTGAAACACCACAACAGCTATGTACCATCCCTTCATGTCTAGCAACATTTTCCTTTCCTTTCCTTAACCTTTTCATTCATATCAACAATACTGAATGTTTCCTCATCAAGGACACTTTTATTCCTATCAAAAGTGTTCTTCAAATCAGCTTAACTTGGTTAAGTTGATTTTGTCTTGTCAAACCTGTAAGTGGTTAGTACTACTCCCTCCGTAAAGAATGACAAATAATATTTAGGAGTGATAGCTTTGCGTTTCTCTTCTTGTGAGTAAAAGTCATTTCTATTAAGGGTGTGTGTGTGTGTGTGTGTGTGTGTGTATACATATGTATTTAATCTCTGTGTATGGCTTTTGTCCATTTTTATCTTCGAATGTTCTTGACTTTTAGGTACTCTTTGTATCTTAACTGTTTGGCATGGCATAAAGGATAACTTTTCTCATAGTTTCTTGATTTGGAGTCATATTTGAGAAATTCTTTTCTAGTCCTGGCTGATAGCAGAACTCATTCACGTTTTCTTCCAGTATTTGTATGCATGCTTTTGTTTTATCTTTTTCCATATTGCTAAGCAATTAAACTAATACCATGTTTTAAAAAGAATTGATCTTTTCTTCACTGTTTTGATGCAATGACTTCACCACACAGTAAATATCTACATTGGTTAGAAATTCTTGCAATATGCTTTTATGAGTTTGCAACATCAAAGTGAAACTAAGAACTTTTAAAAAGAGTGTGAAGATATTTAGCAATTAAAACCATTGATTTAATGATAGTAATTTACATAAGCCTAGAATTGATTATGTTGGTTAAATTGATTAATTTTGTCTAATATAACAGAAAAATTTCAGGAAGATTAAAGTGATAATCAGTTGAACAAATAATATTGAAATCTACTGTTTATGAAGTTATGCTCCTATCATGCTCATGAATCAATATAGTAATATTGAATATAATTTTGTTACAGTATTTCAAATAACATAGTTAAATTAGAATGCTCTAGGTATATAACTCTTCAGACTAAACTTTTTAAAAGATTCTGGTATATAAAATGTGCTTTTTGAAATTTAGCCTATAGCTAAAACCTTTCAGTTTTTTAGGGAAAGCTCGTTATTGGATCCATTTTACTAATCTTCACTGGATAACTTGAAGGCATAAAACTTGTGTAAGATGTTGGATTTGGAAAGAGTGTTTTCAGATCTCTGCTCCTTGGCTGCCGGCCTCCGCAGGCTGTAATCCTCTTGCCTATGATTGCCGCCTTAGTTTCTCTGCAGACTCCGTAATGTAATGTCATCATTAAAATAAGACTTCTGTATTTGCATATTAAAACTCAAAGTGAGATAGCATTTTCCTATAGCAACTTGAATTCTCGAAAAGCACTCAGCATTGACTTTTTATTGAGTTTGAAAAATTGGCATTTTTAAACTTGGTACAGGAGCAAAAGGGAAAGTCTGCTTACTTAGGTGTGACCTTTAGTCACCAATGCCATTGTCTAAGCTCAGTTTATTACAACTTTATCTGGGGCGTCATCTCACCTAGGTGATCACTTCTGAACTACCACTCAACTCACACTAGAAGAATCCTTTTGAGGTCCCAGGTGCCATCTTCAACACCAAAAAATAAAATCATTCTTATTCATCCTTATCAGAGCAGTGACCTTAATGACCATACTTTATTAAGATGCTCCCTTTTTGTGCCCTTGGTTCTAGTCAGCCTGTGCATTCCTGGAAGGTTTGGGTGGTGTTTTGTTGACATATATGCCTTTGTACCCATGTTTCTATGGTAGAAGAAAGTATACAATAACTTGTCCTTTTTTGTCTGTGACTGTCAGAGAAGCATGCCATTGGTGTGTATATAATCATCTCATTATTTTGGTACATTGTTTGACACCTGCTACATTACAAATAATTAATGATTTTTTTGGTACTGGAAATTAAACCCAGGACCTTGCCTTTGCCATGCAGACCCTTGCACCACCGAACTATTTCCCCAGCCATAATTACTAATTTCTGTGTAATTGCTTGCATTGTGTCTTCAAAGGCAGAGATATTTGGGTCATCTCATACCATGCCAATGTTGAGAATGCTGGTGAAGGGTCAAGGTACAGTTGGTATGTAATAAACTTGAGTGATACCCTCGTCAGAATATGCTATTGCTGAGATCTGTTATTTAGGTAGCATAATGGACACACTATGAATATTTTAAAATAGTTATAGATGACACAAATTGCACAGTGAATAATTACACAGAGAAGATATAATAAATCTTTATATGATTGAAAGCCAGACAGAAAATCAAAGGGCAAAACAAAGTATGCCCAGGATAAAAGAGAGGAGCAAAGATCTGATCCACAATGTTAAATACATGCCTAATCTGAACTAAGAGGGCACACAGAGCAAAGTGTAATAATAATCCACTGGAGCTTAGGAGAGCACTCAGATTGGCAGCAGCGACCACCTTTCAACATACTCTGAGGTTATAAACCTTGATCGGCCAGTGTTAAAACTCTAGATATAATTACCTAGGCTTGCTCCATTTTAGCCTGTGGTTTCTCTAAAAACAACCGTTGACTTCATTTTGCTTTCTGGCACATTTTCAGCACTTACTGAGCCTTTTATTTTTTTAACCACAAAATGCTTCCAGCAAAATTGGTTGCTTTATTTTAGGGGCAAGATCTATAAGAAAGAACTGTTTATTTAGCTTTAGAAGGCCTGGGTTCTAGTCCTTATGAAATGGTTCAAGCTTTTAATGGATTTTGTTGAAAGCCCATTGCACCAGTCAGTAGAGTGAAAATGTCCACGTGTCATACCAACTTGATAGCTGTCACAAGGAACCCGAGAAAGTACTTGGTACCAGCCATGGAATCTTAGGCCCAAGAATGGTGGCATGGTTATTAGCCACGAGCAAAACATTCATAAAAGGCTCCCAGTAGCAAAATCAGTTATTTTCCTTTTTTTTGTTATTATAAATGTGAAACGTATTTTTAAAAAGTCAAGAACTAAAAATCCAATTTCTGCCCCACCTCATTTCCAGTTCGAGAAGAAAACGTCATTAGAAAGCTGCTGTGTTTACTCCGTGATCTCACAGTGTTTGTACGTGCATGGGTGTGTGCTTATGAGTGAAATCACGACACTGGTTCCCTGATAGATGAAAGTACAAGAGGATGCCAATTCCACACTTGGAATAAGCCACAGAATCCTAAACTCACATTGCGGTTATTTTTCTTTGCAATCTGTCCTCTCTTTGCCCTTTCTCTTTGCTTTTGATTCCAAGGAGGAATGTAAAGTTTATGGGTTATTATCTCAGTATCATTGAGAAAGGGGCTTCGTTTTAAGTTCAAAGCTGAAAAATTTACTGTTCTCCACAATGCATTTTTGAAAGTGTGCATTAAATATTTCAGATTTAATGCATTAGCCATATATATTTTAGATCTGAGGATTAGAAAAAAAGAGCTAAAGTCAATCATAGCATTCATAATGGATTAAGATAAGAACAGTGAATTGGTGATAGCATTCTTATTAAAGAGTTAGACTTGCATAAAAGTGAAGAGTTTCTCTGAATACAAAATTTGTAACTACTTATGCTGAAAGTACAGTAGCAAAACTATTCACCTGTAACCATTCATGTGCCTCTTTGGGGGAAGTAGGTTTTTTTTTTTTTTCCCGACTATGCAGTGCATTTCCCTATGGAAGTCATTTATTTCCAGGTATTTTCCTATCAAACATTTAAATAAGAAGAACAGCTGGTCACAACCACAGAGAGACATTAGTGAGAAAACAGCAACCTCTGAAAATCAATGGAGTTTAAAAGCTGAACTAGCTGGAGTTGTGATTTTAATTCTGTAGTGGGTGAGGAACTTTTGCACTGGTAGGCACATTTTGTATTTGTTTTCTGTATCACAGTTTTAAAATACAGTTTCAAGTGCAGCCTTCTTCTGCCAAATATATGAACTTTCTCATTTAGGAAGGGAGGAAAGGAAATGGCATTAAAATAGTTCATTTTTCCAAAATGCAAAATGAAGTCCATATTCAGTTAAAAATTCCAAATTTGCATTTTCCATATAGGTAACTGAAATTTTAGCTCTTTAAGATGACTAAATAGAGAAGTTTTCTGGATAACACACTAAAATATTTGTTCAAATTTCATATATGAGAGGATTAAACATTAACTTATTATTATTCTTCTACCATTTGCAATTAAACATTTTGAATGTGTTGATATAATAGAAATCTCGAAACTGAATGTTTAACATGAAAATTGTAGTTTTCTGTTTCCATTTGGTTGTGTAAATGTAGGGTGGTATCATAACTCATTGTTAGTTTTAATATTGTAGCTGAACTGTTTCAGGTAGTAGGAAGACAACAAATTACTAGAGTCTTGGTCTTCCCTGAGATTTGGCGGGCTGGACCTACTAGCTACAATAAAATGCACAACTTTCTGAGAATGGGAACATGAGTAATATTTCAAACTATGAATTGGTCCAGAATATGACTAAATTTTGACTTTTTATGATATAGGCACCCCTTCATTTTGATTGTGACAGGGTTACCAATCAAACAGCTGCATTTTTGAGAGCTAAAATGCCCTTTTTATTTTTAAGTGGTTGACTCTGTAAGAGAACAAATAAAAATAAGTGTATTTGTATTAGCATATGAATAGAATGGCAGCCAAGTGACAGCTGAGTGACAAAGCCTCTTTGGGTCCTTGTTACAAAGGCAATGGTTTCAGATGCATACCTGATAACACTTAGCAACTGTGGAATTAGTGATTATAGAGGTCTAGTTATTTCCGTGAAATTCAAATTAGAAGTCCTCTCTGATGACATTTGAATGTTTATAGTGACAGAATAACACTTTAGTAAAAGTTTGATACCACCCCTTAAGTAACACAACCATACAAGACTCCATCAAAGACCAAAATATGTGCTTGCTTGATTTTTATAAAGAGAGACATGTGAAGGCTCAGTCATAAGAAGGTGAAATAATAATAGCTCTGTTTCTTTTTCAGAAATATTCCAATAGTTACATTAGATTACTACTGCTGCTAGCAGTACACACACACACACACACACACACACACACACATACACACCACACAAAATGATGTTGACTAAATGGAGTTGGTCTACAGGAAGATAATTAGGTATGAGTTACTCTCAGATAAGCTTTTTAAAAATTCTGGGATACTTCACTCAGGAAAGAGAGAAGCTGGGGAAAGGGAGGGAATAAGCTATCATCCTATTTTAAAGAGTTGCCATTTGCAAAAGGGAATAATTTTAACTCACAAAGACATGACAGTCCAAATGAGGAGTGTTGACCAGAAATTTGAGAGATATGGATTTATAAACCCACTGGAAAGTATTTTCTAAGAAATCATGACCACTGCCCAAAACTAGAAAGAACTCCAGAGAGATCAGCCTTGCTTGTCTCATGCTACAGCCCTAAAGAGAATAGATAGCAATTCAGCTATTTCCCTGGTCCGGTCCTGTGGTCACTGGTGAGTTCTTAAAAGCAAGAAAACTGGTTTCCCACGGACAGAAGAGCAAGGGTGCACAGATAAAGCCTGATTTTCCTCTGTTTGAAAAAGCTTTGTAGTAGCACAGTGTTCCTACATTGTCAGGAGATACAGGAATCCAAATGAGCTTAGGGAAAAGGAGGAGAGAACAAGAAGCAATGCTGGAGTCCCCCAGTTCATTGCAGATAGCATCGCACCAAAATTGATGTTGATAATCAGTGTCAAAATATCTTAGGCTGCTATTGACAGAAGGCAAGGGGATGAAAGTTAATCCAAAAAGTTTATGAAAAATGCAGAACTGAGGGAAATAGAGAAAACTGACCTGGAAGGTATTTTAAAACATAATTTGAACAACATTTGAGTTACTTCTAGTCTTCTCCAAATATGTTTCCTAGTATAGAAATCAATAGTGAGTAGATTCTGCTTATCCATGTTTGTTTTATTTTATTTTCAGGTGCTTTTAAACGCTGCTGAAGGATGGACTAGGAGTTAGCACTGTCATGCAGCTGTGGTTTGGATGTGAATCTCCTCTTGTGCTGAAACTTTGGTCCCCAGGATCACAGCATGGAGAGGTGGTGCCCAGAGGGATGTACTAGGTGCATTGCCCCTGGCAAGGTTTCGAAGAGTGACTTAATTTGGGCCTTCACCAGAGGCTGAACATGTGAAATCACCTGATCTATACCTTCAGCCTCTGTCTTAGCCACTTTCTCTACACTTTGACAAAATTTTCAACATTCGCAACTTACAAGAGGAGAGGTTTGTTTATGGTTCAGTTCACACGTGGCTGGCTCCAAGGCAAAAATAGCACAGCAAGAAGTACCTGGGAGGGAGGGGAAAGTGGCTCATGCCATGATGGCAGAAAGAAGAGGAGAGTGGGGAAGGAGTAATATAAACCCTGGCAGGTCACCCCTGCAGAGACCACTCCCATGCAGACCGCTTCACCTTCTAACAGCAAGTCAGCTGTAGCAACCCTGTGATCCAATCACTTACCGAAATCCCAGCCTCTGAGCACATGAGACTTTTAATGGTCATTCTTGATGTCAATCATAACAACCTCCAAAACAGTGACCTAAAGTAAGGCTTTTCCTCATAGGTACACAGAGGTAGGAATTTTGTTACAGGAACAGAAAATGAACCCTGTGTGTGTTATAACTCAGCAAGCTGGTATACTAAATGCTCTCAGGGTGATTGTATAGATAATCTTCCCTTCACCCAGATATGTTTTTAGCTTTGACAGGGGAATTGTTATGCTTTTCTTGATCGGCTGGTTGGTAGTCAGCATTAATACGGTATTATCTCCCAGATTAATGTCCCTGTGATATCACTGATAGACATCATCACCATCTTACAGTGAAAATCTGGCAGAGATCTTTGTTCTCAAAACAACATTTTAATGCCAAAATTAAAAAGATAAGCCTTTTTTGAACTCATACTGTCTGGAGTAGGCTGAGAATTTGTTGTCACCAACACCAGATTGCTGTCTTCTCAAAGCTCTCAATGCACACATGGCGGACAACCCCAGCCTATGGTACATTACAAGAGAGAGCTTTATAGTTTGCAGTCACACAGATGTCAAAGGGTTTTATTTAACTCCATGCTTAAATTATTTGTAATTTTTTATTTTGCTGCAAGTTCAAGATTACAGAAAAGTTTCATGAATGACGAAGAGGCTCAGACCCTTTATCAGATTCGCCAGTTGTTGATTGGTGATTTTTCTCAAATTTGCTCAGTCTCATCCTTCTTATCAATTTTCTCCTGATATTTAATATATTGCTGAATATGTAGTGGTTTAAAGGCACATGGAATTTATTTTCTCATGGTTCAGCTGGGACCTCTGCTAAGAACCTAGGTCACTCCAAGGTACCTCCCTATTATAACACAATCATCTTGCACCTCTGTCAAGGGTGAAATTAAGGTGTCGGAAAGCCTGACTTTCCTGCCATGGTTCTGAGGAAGTATCCATGTCTTAGCTTCCATGGTTTTGAAGGTGTCACCTCTAAAATATAACATTTATCAATGTAATAGACCTTTAAAATGTGGTTTGCCCATGAATGGAATTAGACACCCCTTCAGAGGAGCCTGGCGGATAGACTTGTTCTCTAGTCCTTCTGTCTCTCACCATGGAGGGAACATCAAGAAAGCCCTTATTAGATACTGGTCTTGATCTTGAATTTCCCAGCCTCCAGAATTGGGGAAAAATAAATTTCTGTTCCTGCCAAACTACCCAGTCTGCGGTGTTCTGCTATAGCAGCATAAGTGAACTAAGATTCCTGCTCACTCCATTTATCCACAGAACCAGTTCCTTGCAGCTGTAGGGCTCAGTTCTCAGTCTTCATCCACCAGGTGTAGGCTGAAGGCCTCTTTCTCAGACCCTCAGATCTTTACATTCTTTCCCATTGGCCCCCTCCATGCCCACCCAGCAATGGTATGTTGACCCCTTCTTAGCCTTTAAATTTCTGACTTTCTCTTCTCAAAAGTTTCTAAGAACCTAGGTCACTCCAAGGTACCTCCCTATCATAACACAGTCACCTTGCAGCATCACATGAGAGTGTTTATCTTGTCATATTAATAAGCTTCAGAGTTTAGGGTACAGAACTTGAGGTGCCCCATTTTTAGAATATCATCAACCACAGGAAGAGTTCAAGGGAGTGAAGCTCAGCATCCTTGGTCCCAGGGATACAGCTCCAAGCCTGAGGTGGGAAATATCCGCAGTGAGGGGTGTATGCCTGGGGGAAGGAGGCTGAGAGCTTAAAGCTGATCAGCACCACCTGCAGAGATTCTAGAAGATCCAGGAGCTTTATATTATTTTCTCATTTCATCATAATAACACCTTGAATAGGTATTGCTACCATTTTAAAACTGAGAACAGCCAAGTATAGCAAGTATGGTCCCAAGACTTATGAAAAGCTGTACAGAGCCACACACAAGGAGTATATCCAGATGTCAAATAAGCTGAGTCTAAGAACCTAGCTCTTTGTTCTCAAATCCCAGACTTCCTTTGCAGCCTGAGCTGTCTTATATTATTGATGATTTCATGTTTCTTGTTTTCCTCTGCCTTAGTTACTTTCTAATTGCTGAGACACAATACTGGGTACCCACAGCCTAAAGAATGAAGGGTTTGTTTTGGCCCACAGTTGGTGAAGGGTTTAGTCCATGGTCACCCAGCTCCAAGGCAGGACAGCAAAGCAGAGGGGCATCGACAAGGAGAAACAGCTTACAGTATGGCAGTGGGAAGCCAAAATGGATCAAGAGAGAAGGGAGGGAGATAGATCTTTCCAGGCTATGTTCCAGTGACCTACTTCTTGTGATCAAAATTCAAATTACCTTTGAGATTCACTTCTGTCTAAATGACGTGTTTGCTAAACAGAGTGTTTACCAATTGGGAAGGATCATCAAAATTTTTCTTAATGAAGACCTAACTGACTTTTGGGATGCCATTTCTGTCTGGGAACTGACCAGTGTGGTAGGAAATCGGACTTGGGATACATCCAAATGAGGCAGGAATGGTCTCATTTTACTAACACTTACTAATATAGTATTTAGTGGGAGCAGAGGGTTCAAAATGCTACTGTTTCTTTAAGGAGATTAAGATTGTTAGTTTCTCTAAAGAGAAGAAATATATTGCATGAACTTCCTGGCTGTAGAGCTGGGCTTACCAGTATCAAGTTGGCAGCTTCTGCCTTTTCTCTTTTTAAAAGATTCAGTGTAAATTGTGTTTTCTATTTAGAGAAACAGGTCACAGGACAGAGTCAAATTGCCCACAATAGGTCAAAAGAAAAAAATCAAATTCTACCAATGACTTTTTTAAGCAAGACCTTTTCCAAGGAGCGATACATATTCACAGGAAAGCTCTAAAAAGCTGACGTTTTTCAGTGCCTTTATCAGATGCTAGCAGCAAGATTTCTCATGGGGCAGCTTAATACTGTTGTGGGTGTTCTACATCTACAGGCTCTTTATAAATTTAGCTACTGGGGGAGAGAAGTTGGGATATCTTGGGAACATGAGAAAATCGAGCCCATATGATTGAATCATCATGTACGAAGAATTATAAACTACTACAGGTACCTTGGACAGCGACACTTTTTTTTTTTCCCCTTGCCCTGCCATAGTGTGGGACTTAAGCAAGTAGATGTTACATTTACTTCATTGTGAGAGAGAATACCATAACAGCAATATAATCCATACACGCATACACACATTTAGGGTAGGGATAAAGTTTGATATGTTCCTCCAACCTTAAGCATACAATTCACATACATAAAACATAGTTAACATTAATGTATAACCACATAATACCATGCATGCTACATATGCATAACACTTGTACACATGTGTACAGGCATATCTAGAACTATGTGTGTATATAAATATTGTATGTGGTATTTTTGCCCAAAGGCTTATGTAGGAGTTCCTTTTAAATATATACACTGCAATCTGTTGAGAAAACCATGGATCTAAATTGACATCATGTTCTCTAAATTTTATGATATTCATAGCTTTTACTTAAAGCCAAACATTTACCCTAATTTTTGAAACAAAACAGAATCCCCCTTTGCTTTGGTAAGAGTTTCTTTTGTTTGTATTGTTAGTTTAATTTGGATTGATTACAGACCTTCACACACTCACTCACTTGCCTCCAGCTTTCCTATTTTAGACTTTATAACCTGGCAAGCATAAGGTCTTGAATTGGATCCCTGGTACTGAAGAAAAAAGAATCTAGGGGATTTATTGACACATAACTGAAGTATATGAAAGTAATGGAATTCAGACATGGTTTGATCAAATCTGTGTTCACTTTGTTATGATCCAGTTGGTTGCCCCCTCTGGGAACCTGTAGGATGCTGTGTGTGTGTGTGTACTGAGTGCTCTCATGGTGTCAGGAAAACTACAAGAAAGAATCCAGACACCATGGTAATTCACTGACCTCAGTGCATAGGAAAATAGAACTTCATTTTTACAATCACTGACTAACACTTCAGTGCACCATACTTACACAAATTCTGTAGCCAAATGAATGGCATGTGATAGCTTATGCTTAGGTTGTACCTTAGGTCGAATCACTGTTTTAAGAGAGAGAGGATTTCTCTGAGTGGCTTAAATGTATCTTCACTCAACCTCTCAGAAGGGGAAGGGTCATGCCCATCAAAATCATACAGGATAAAGAACAATGAGAGAGAAGAGGGGTTTGGCGAGGCAATCATGATGTTTTCTACCATATTTCATAAATAGAAGCTATAATTTTGAATTTTCAGTAACTATAGACAATAGTATGATCATCATGACAATCTGTAATATATTTGCTCACAGGGCAGGTTATTAACCCTGGCAATAAAATACATATTTGTTGATTTCTCTTTTTAACTTTTGGATTATCATGTATATTTCAGTCATATATTTATTTATATAGCATACCAACATCCCTGGGGGTAGTTAGCAATTACTTCTGTCACTCCACATATTGTGACGCCTTTTTAAGGTGTAGAAATCCTCAGAATCATTGTGATGGATCTTTGTTTGACCCTGGAGCCCTCTCCAGCTCTTCTGTGAACTGCTCAGTTTGCAGGGGTTTGATTCCTGCCAATTATCCTGCCTGGCCTCTGTTGCCAACTGCCTTCCAGTTAAGAGCAGCCAGTGAAAACGCCATGAATAGCTCCCTCTGGCTCATCATCCAGTGTGGAGTCTTGGCTGTAGTTGTGTCTCCTTAGTGACTCTACCTCTTCCTTGGTCAGGTAGCCCTGGCCCCCTCCTTGATGTCTATAACCCTGCGGTATGCTGCGTAAACTCAGCCACTCCGGCCAATCTCCATTTGCCTCTGTCCCTGTTTGCTTCTCATATCTTCCAACATTATTGTATATTAATTTCCCTCTATCGAATTATGTGGAGCAACCTCTGTATTCCTACCTTGACCCGAACTGATAAAAATCACCAAACTTCAAAATTCTGAAATTTTAACCATACTAATGACTTTTTCCAGGAATAAAACCTATTGCCTATGGTGCTAATGTGATTTACATTTTCTAAAAATATGGATTTCCTGATTAAAAGAGCATTACTGGGCTTTTCTATAATTCCTGCAGTGATTTAATTTTTCAAGAAAGGTGTGTGTTGAGACACATTAAAACAATTATAAGCACACTATTTGAAAAACACTGTATTTCAACTCATTCTGGTCAAATTCCCTTATTGGATCATCTTTGAAATAAAATTGTAGACATCTGTTTTATGAAAAGCTAGTTATTGAGGTGGGGAACCATATTGTTCTAATTAAAGCTTGGATAGTTTATTGAAACATATTCATAGTGAACAAAAAGCACTTTGGTAAACCACACAAAATATAAAATTTGTCAACCATCTGGAGTCATTGGAGGATTGATCCTTTTGGATGGCTGGATTGTTTTTCAGATAATGGAGATTTTTGTCAATTTATCTTAGTGATGAATTGTTTAGTCTGCAGAAAGAGAATTTCACTGCAACTGAGTTAGGCTAGAATAAACTTTAAAATGAAATGATTAGGAAGATGCTAGGTGTTATGTTTAGATCAGGGGTGTCCCCAGAAAGACTCATGTGTAGGTTGAAGGTGATTGGGTTGTGCAAGTGATTCTCATCAGTGGACCAGAGTTCATAGCTCACTGGCATCTAGAGGTGGAGCCTGGTTAGAGGCAGGTCACCGGCATCTTGATGTGGAAGGGTACATCTCACTCTCTGACTCCTCTTTTCTCTCTCTGTGCTTCCTGGTTTCTATGACATGAGCACATTTTCTCCACCCACCATGCTGTTTCTGCCCTTGAAGCCAGCTGACAATGGATGGAAAATGTGAGCCAGAAGAAACTCCTCGTCCTTTATGCTGTGGGTGTTGGGTGCTGCATCTCAGCAGTGAGGAAAGTGACTAAGACACTCGGGGACTCCAAGTCTAAGGGCGTGCCCGGCTTCTCTGCAGGGAGCTGGGTCAGAACCTCAAAGCTAGCAGAGGCAACCTGGGCTGTGCACCACATCTACCCTGGAGTAGGTGCTCCATTCTTCTCTCCTTGCCCACAGGTCTGTCCCAGCATGGAGCTACTGACTCTCACAGCCTGGGCCACCCTTTCCACAGTGAAAACCCACATGTCCACAGAGGGTAATGTCACATCAGTTCCTTCTCAGCGGGTATGGTGGGAGCAGACTAATTTACCAACATGTCCATTACACTGCATGCCACTTTGTCATTTTAAAAATTAGACTTGTCTAATGATGTACATTTGTTACACATACAAACTCAGAAAAAAAGAACATTTTAAATATACCTTACTCATTTCCCAGTGACACATGGCCATGTCCACTAGTGTCAGTGTCCACCTATATGACAAATGACTTTCACCTGTTAGGTCTGAGTGCCAGGAGTTATATGCTTGCATTATGTTTTATTGCTTCTTTGTTGCCAGATGTCTCTTGTCATTGTTGATTGGTATTTGCCACTTCTAATTTGTTACCTCTGGATTAGCTGGAGCTTAGAAGCCAAAGAGACTTTATTATAATGGCATACAAAATAATTTAAGCTAATTACATTTTAGTGAGAAAAGTGAACAGCCTTTCTCCTGAGCAAAGTCTCAGGAACCTAAGGAAATGCACTTGGTAATTTTATACTTCTGACCACATGTGGGAAGGGAAATCACTTGTTTAAATACACATGTTTAATGGAAGTGGGCACACTTCACAGAGTCCCCAGAATCATCGAATTTTAACATCAATTTTCAAAATTCCATTGCAGATCCCCACCAGGGGGGTATTGGGGATTAAACCCAGAGCATTTATGCAGAGCTACATCTCCAGCCTTATTGTATTTTTAATTTTGAGACAAGGCTCCCTAAATTTTCCAGGTTGGACTTGGACTTGTGATCTTGCTGTTTCAATTTCCTAGCATTCTGAGATTATAGAGCCTCTCTTTCAGCAAACACATTATACCTGTGGTAGGTAAAACAGTGCATCCTAGAAAGTCCCCAGAATATGCCACCTTATTTGACAAAAGCAACACCACAAAGAGGGCTTGGGTTTTAGATCTTGAGAATGGGACAGTACCTAGGGTTTTCAAGTGGGCTTAATCTAATCACAGGAGCCCTTCAAAGTAGATGATTTTTCTTTCACCAAAGGAGGCAGGTAGTGAAGAAAGGCAGGAGGAGAAGATGTTATAGTGACTATGGTCTAGTGTTGTCTGATTTGAGGAAGGAGACGGGAGACAGGAGCCAAAGAATTCAGGTGAAAGCTCAGTTACAGGGAACTCTGAGAGGGGAACCCAGGACCGCAACAGTGAAGAACTCCTGGCAGTCATCTGAGGCCAAGGCCTGTTTCCTCCACGGCTTCTAGAAAGGAGCGTAGTCCTGAAGGCACATTGGTTTTGAGCTACACATCACTACTGAACTTCTGCAGAACCAAATAAAGTTTTGTTCTTTTAGTCTACTGAGTTTGTAGCAATTCTTCATGGTGCCAATAGGAAATTCACAAAATGCCAAAGTCTTTATTTTCTTCCATTCAATTGTAAATTCTTTCTTAATGTCATGGAGATCTTCTCATTCCAACCAGCTTGTGTCATCTAGAAGTGACATCAGTGGACTTTCCTGTCCCATGTGCTTTTCCAGAGCTTTGCCATGTGCTTATCAAGAAGGGAAATGTTCATTCCCTTGAACTTGGGTGGACTTTTGTGACTACCACACAAAGGAATTTGGCAGAAGCGATGCTACCTGACTTCCGGACTAGGTCAGGAAAGGCCGTGCTGATCATGATGGTGTCTCTTGTGAGCTCATTCTGGGAGCCTTCTCCATAAGGATTCTGGTTACTCTAAGGTTGCCACGAGGCGGAACCACTCGGGGTGACTATGAAAGGGTAGAGAAGGATGCCCTCAGAGGACCATGCATTTCAGGCCCCAAATGTCCAAGCCTCCCCAACCTAGGCATAAACTGAAGGAGTGAACAACCCTCCACAATGACCCCAGCCTCACCAGCTACCATCTGCCTAGTGCTATGAAAAGACCTTGAACAAGAAGTTTCTGGATGATTTTAATCAATACCAGACTCAACGGGAACATAAATTACTGTTGTAAGCTACTTCTTTTGGGTAATTCAGTATACAGTAATAAATAACTGGAAATGTGTTCTGACAATAAATGCAATATAAATTTATGCAGAGCTGAATACTTGATGTATGAAAATCGACATGCTCAACATTTGATCAGCAATTAGACACTTTCACTTTAAGAGCTGACTGACCAAGTCTAATCTATTTTATCCTTAGTCATCCCAAATTCTTTTAAATTTTTTTTTATTTACATTTTTATTTTTTATTAGTACCTGTTCACCGTGCATGTGGTGATGTCCCTTGTGGGGAGTTGGTCCGTGTACCCAACACATCTTAATTCTCTTTTCATCCCATTCTCTTTCTCTCCTTTCATGACTCAGTCCTGTTCCCTTTGGCAAAAGATATATTTTCTATCTTCTTTACTTCGCATTTTCCCAAAACTGTAGCAAACTTCCCAGATTTTCTTCCCACACCGTCGTGGCTGGTGACACATGGTCTCTGGAGTCCACACGCCTGTGTGACTTTCCACTCTCAGGTTTTGTCATGAGTCACAATTTTGTCCTGTGCTTTGGCTCCTTTGACAGAAGACCATTCATGCTTTATTTTTCTCTCAGTGCCGTGGAGACCTGGAATTAGCTTTCTTAATCCATTACTATGTTCTTAAAATGAGCGAGATGAATCTGTTTTCAATCTATATTGATTAAGGAGCAACAACATAACAATAGTTAAAACCTAAGCTAAACCTAAAACTTGCTTTTCTATTCTTGAATATGGCTAATACTAGGTAGTTTTTAGATAGGTATTGAAATTTTTTTTGCAGGTATGTAACTCTCAGTCATGACTAACTCTTGGAAAACCGTATATTTCCTGTCTTCTCTGAAGATGTTTGATATGGTATGAACATTAATAATCCCTCATTATAATTTGTAGTTTATTTTGAGAATTTTTCTGTATCCTTCTCTTTTGATCCATGCTCTTATAAATCACACATAGACTACTGCAGGATGTAGAATATTTTAATATCACCATGAAATCAAATAATAGAAGTGACAGGACTAAAGAGATGAGATGCAAAAAAAGCCCATCTCATCCCAGCATTTTCAGATGTGACATCATTAATCCAAAGAAACCACAGTAGCTGATGGCTGAGCTAGAATTAGAAAATTAATTTATCGGAGCGTGTCCAGGACATTCTCTCATAGAGGTGTATGTGGCCTCTGAATGTGAGGGTGGCCCTGAGGCCTTATTAGGCTGCACAATCCAACAAGCACAATTCCCTCCAAGATAATTTGTTTATTGAGCTCTCAGGGGAAGGCATGACATAATTGGCTGTTGGGAAAAAAATGAATCTTTTAAATGAATGAGTCTCTGTCCTCACGTTGCTAGTGTGACTAGAAACAACTTTCGGAGTGTCATGTTTTTACCTTTGGGTTCCCTATTTTTTTTTTTTTTTCACTTAGACTCTCCTCTGCTTTTCATTCGGTCAGCGTCATGTACTACTGGTTCATCCTTTCAGGGCAGGGATGAAAAACACACAGCAAGACAGGAGCCTTTCTTGTCTTTTAACTTTCATCATTCCCGGCTCTCTTTTGCTGTGTACTAGAGTTAAGAAGCTTCAAATTTTAAATCAGTTCTGACTGCAAATTCCTAAATCCAGTGTCTTTCTTTTGTGTTCTTATATGCTTTCAATGTGTTCTTAAAGAAGGAAGGTATTTTTATTTATCAGGAAAAGCATTAGTCTCAGGCTCTACCACATTTGGTCCTGCAAACCCATGCTTGTGCATATAAAAACATACACATAATATATGTAATATAGGTATAGATATATACTGCTAAGGACTGGTATATGTTAAGGGATTTTGTTTGGTCTTTAATGTTATGCTCATATTTTGCTGAGTCCTTTTGAGATTTTCTTTTCAGCTGTGGCCATACTTGAGCTTATCTTGTATATTGCATATTTCATTTGCATTTTTTTTTTGGGTACCGGGGATCAAACTCATGACCTTGCACTTGCCAGGCAGGCACTTGTGCCACTGAGCTAAACCCCCAGCTGCATATTTCATATTAATGACTATATTCTTTTTCTGTTGATTGTTTGTGCTTCAGTATCCTTGTTTTAGTTCTATAAAATGAACACCCCAGAAATGAGTGTCTGTTTAGGGTGCCGGTCGTGCTGGGTATCTTTCTTAGCTTTAAATTTCTGCACACTGGTTGCTTTAGAACCTCCGTTTGGAAGCACACTTCTTGTATAATCTTTTGTCTGTTTGTTTCAGTTTGGCTGTTTTTCTTCTTTTCTTGCTCCTTCTCTCTCCCGCTCACCCCGCCTGTGCATTTTGCAGTTGACTCCCTTGATTCTGGCCGTTTTCTTCTGGTCCCCTTTCTAACCAAGAATCCTAGTGATCCTGTGGAGCTATCTCTCCAGGACCTGTGGGGGAGTCACGACCAATTCATTTTCAGGGACAGTGAGTGGCTTTGCTCAGATCATACTGTGTCCCTGCCTGCTCAGCTCTAGAAGTTCAGTCCATGCTGGTGCTTAATCACAGTTGTATTCGACCTGTGAATTGATGTGTGGTGAGATGTATGCTGTTCTAGTCCCATTGCAGCAAATACCACAGGCACAGTGGCTTAAACAGTGCAAACTTCTTATCTTTCAGTAGTTCTGGGATCAGAAATCGTCCCTAGAGACCAGCAAACTAGGGTCTCGATACCTCTTCCCACTTGGGATTGTAATCCTACTTCCAGTTCACTGCTATTCATTTTGTACATTGTATCATATGTATCTTTTTTGGTTTTGATTCTCTACTTCTATGCTTGATTTTTGCTTAGCATATGGAACAGAGAGAGTCCTGAAGTTTGAATCTTGATAGAGGCCTCTAAATTCTATGAGTGGCTCAGCTCGGAACACTCAGAAGCATCCTTAACAAAATTAAAGTACTTGGCAAATTGTTCAACAGGAGCAAGGAATATTTTATTAATTTCTACCATAACAAAGTAGACTGAAATAAGTGGCTCAATTAACAGAAATTTGTTCTCTTACAGTTCTAGAGGCCAGAAACACAAAACCAAAGGATCAAACCAGATGGGATGGTGCATGCCTGCAATCCCAGCACTTGGGAGGCTGAGGCAGGAGGCTTATTGCAAGTTTGAGACCAGCCTGGGCCACAAAGTGAGCTCAAGCCCAGCCTGCACTGTAGAGCAAGACCCTTTCTCAAAAAAAAAATATGCACACACACACATGCACACACACACACAATACACACTCACCTGCATGTACAAATCAAGGGCCCAATAGGGCTGTCATCTTTCTGGAGGCTCTAGAGAAAGGCTCTCCTTTCCTTTTCCAGCTCCTGGTGTTTCTTAGATTGAGGCAACATCACTACTTTCTACAGGTCTCTTGCTTTGTTTTAATTAATTAATTAATTAATTAGTTATTTTTGGTACCAGGAATAGAACTCAAGACCTTGTGCTTGTCAGGCAGGCACTTATGCTGCTGAGCTAGATCCCTGAACTTCTTTGGCCTTTTTATGTGTGTGCCCTGCAACCCTGTGTCCCAGTTCCACTTTCCTTTCTCTTAGAAAGATACCAGTCACAACATGGAGGACCCCCTCTAATCCAGTATGACCTTGACTTCATCTGATCACATTGCTAAAGCCCTATTTTCAAATAAGACTGCAGTTCCACTACCACCGGGGGGCATATAATTCAACCTGCAGCAGAGGTTGTGGTATAAGGACCTGCTGATCGGCAGGGTGATTGTGCATTTGCCATGGCATGGGGACCCATCCAAGACTGGCTAAAACCAGTGGAAGATGTGGAAGCAGTGATATCCTCTATAGCAGCGGCATTTCTAGATCCATACGGCATTGAAATCCTGTCTTGAAGGGAGCCTTTGTAGAATGCTGCAGGAAACAGAGTGCACAGATCTAGAAGCCATTCTGAAACTGATAGACTCGGCTGTGCTTTTGGGGGGTGGGAAGGAAAACCTTTCTAAGTATGTTATTAAAGGTGAAAACCATAAAGGAACATCTCAGTAGAGTTGACTGTCTTTTTATCCTTCACTGTGTCAAATAAGATCATTACTATGTTAAAAGTAAAGGACAAGCCAAGAGAGAAAAGCAGTCAGGAGAACAGACGTCTGCTTCACTCTGAGTGATGTGGTGATAAAGTGAACTTGGGAATTTTCCTGATAGAGACTTACTGATATAGCCAGCTTGTGAAGGATGCTCTTTTTGGGTTTGATAAGGCATGGGGCCTCAGTCTAACTTGGTAAAAATAAAGTAACCAATTTGTTTGTCATTGCAAACGTTATCTTACCCTTTAAAAGCATGACTGCTTAAAATCAAGATTATGTTTCCAAAAAATCATGTGTGTGCATAAAACCTCATTGCACAGAATTTCTATTAAGGTAAGATAAAACACTACATGCAAGTGAGAAGTACAATTTTGTTTAAACAGTGACTTATGCTGAGGCAATATAAATTTTACCACATTTTAGGGCCTCTCTTCTTTCAAAAAAAACTGCAAAGCAATAACTTTTTGTTTTAGCTCAACTTACAAGGTATTTCATCTTTGTCAAAAGTATGCATTTACATGCAAAGAAACTCACAGTTCCTCTGGGCTGTGTCTCCTTCCTCTATCTAACCTGGCATTTTTCTTCTTTACCCTGATCCTTCTCAAGGTGGCTTTTGCGGTGTGCTCACATGGTGGAGGGAGGAAATGACTTTCTTATGGCTTTCTTATAAGGACATCAAACCCACTCTCTTAATCACCTGCTAACATCCCCAGCTCTAGGGACTGAGAGTATATATTGCTCAGTTGTAGAGTAGATGCGTACGCAAAGCGCTGGGTTCTATACCTAGCACCTAAATAAGCAAGCAAGCAGACAATGGCCTACCTCTTCATAGAGAGACATTGGGAATTAGGTTTCAAAAATAATCAATGTTAGGACGGCACAGACATTTGAACCCTAGCAAGGAGTCACCACAGTTTCTAAAAACCAGACCCAGACTTGGGGTTTGGTTACTGGGCTGTGCATACTCCACTGTACCTTGCTTATCCCGAACTGCCCGGCTTTGGACTCTGACTTTTCATTGTGGAGCTAGTGGACTTTTTTTGGTTACATATTATTTTATTTTTTGTTAGTGAATATTTTCATCCCATAATATTTATGTTCCTTTTTGGGAGTCGGTATATACACACAACGTGTCTCAATTCTTTTTGTATTGTCTTTTCCTCTCTTCCCTCCAACTCTTGATCCTCTCTCCCATTTGAAAAAAAAAAAAAGATCTGTTACCCTACTTTCTATTATCTAGCTTTTATTTTGCTCTTTGTTGATATTTTTTGTTTGTTATATAACAAAACCATGGACTATTTAAGCTCACATGTCTGATTTATTTCACTTAATGTTATGATCTCAATGCACCCATTTCCCTACACATGACTGAAGTTTATCCCTCATTATGGCAGAGGACAATGCCTCTGTGTATAAATGCCACATTTTCCTTATCCATCCATCTGTTCATGGGCATACAGGCCACTTCCAAGATTTAGCTATCATGAATTGTGCTGCTATAAACATGGATATGTATGAATCAGTGTAATAAGATGTCTTCAACTCTTCTGAGAAGATATCTAGAAGGGGAATAGCTGGATCAAATGGAATATCTAATTTTAGTTTTTTGAGGAATCTTCATACTGACCTCCATAGTGGTTGTACATCTCTCCTACCCACAGTATAAAAGTGTTCCTATTTCCATGAAGCCTCGCCAATTTCTGTTGCTATTTGATTTCTTGATGATGGCCATTCTTCTTAGAGTAAGAAGCAACCTTAACGTTGTTTTAGTTCGCATTTTTCTAATGGTTAGCTCTGCACAGCAAAGGAAACAACAAGCACAGTGAAAAGAAAACCTACAAAATAGTGGAAATGATTTTCCAGCTATTCCTCAGACAGAAGACAAATAGATATCTGTCTGTCTGTCTGTCTATCTATCTAACCAGATTCCCCAAATAAAGTATCCAATCAAAAATGGGCAACTTAAATAAATAGACACTTCTTATAAAAAGTACAAATCACCAATAAATATGTGGCTTTTGATTGAAGTCACAGCCTTGCTCTGCCTGTGGCCTAGGAGTGATTCTGCACCAAGTGGGTCTCTCTTGTCATGCTTACAGAAGATGCCTTTTCTGTCTTAAAGCAATGTTGGAAAACCCTCCAAATTAAATTCTCCCTGATGAGTCACTGCACCTGTGAGAGCAAGGACAGAGCTGGAAGGTTGAGGTGTGACCAGTTCTGTGCTTCTGATACCCTTCAGTTACATGGACCATGACCTGACCAAGGACCTGAGACACACCTGACCTTCAGTAGACAAGGATGTTTCAGGTTTGAAGCTTCATGAAACTTTTAATGAATCTATTTTAATGCCAAGCGCATTCAAATTTTGAATTTATCCAATATATTATTTTTAATATTAAGTACTAATGTGAGTAATTCAAATATGCATAGATATCATTTGACTTTTTTTTTTCTTTTTTGGTACCAGGAATTGAGCTCAGGACCCTGCACTTGTGTCCCTGAGCTATATCCCCAGCCTCCTATTTGACTTCTTGGTGGTACAATTTTGAAAGAACAGGAAACTTTCAGAGCATTAAAATTTGGTAAAGATGGAGGTTATTTAAGATAACGGAAGGCACAGAATAAAAAAAGAAGACCATTTGCAGGTCACAAGCAACAGTGTAAATGCCTCGAAGCTACAGGCATGTTGGAAGCAGAGTTGGTGGCATAGCTGTGGTTAGCAGGATGCAGGATCCAAGCCATGAACTGACCCAAGGGCCTGTTGGGGACAAGTGTCTAGGTGAAAAAGTGCTGCTTTCATATGATTCCATGGCTCTAGTTGCTACAGTCCTAGCTCTATGAAACCCACAGATGCAATTGTATACAGCAGCCAAGATAATCAGTAATTAATCCTTCTGTGGCAATGCCCTGGATGTGCCTGTGGGAATGAACAAACAGGCCTGCTCCATCTGGTGCCATAAAAGCCACTGCAGAGTAACCAGAGGCCACACTCACCAGCCACAGCCTACCTTCTTACCTGTGGTAATTGATGAGAATATCCACCTTCTCTTCAAAGGCTGTACTCTGTTCCCTTGTTATCGGACAGTCAGGGAACACAGCAATGTATCTGAGTATTCACATCAGAGTTTCAAATCTTTCTCCTTTATGTAGAATTAAAACTCCATAATAAAAAGCTACATGAGAGAACCTAAAAGTCAACAATTGTGCTCTGCATCTTCTCTGCACAGAACAGGATTAGAGAAAAGCACTTCCTTTGCATTATGCGCTGTTACGGGGAAACATTATTAGTAGTACTTGGAAAAAGTTGAGTTGATGAATCTGTGTGAATGGCATTTGGATGACTGATGTATTTATATGGTGTCTAATGAATTAATAAATATTGTCTACAGACATGATTAACAACCGTTGGATGTGACATAAGGGTAGGTGTGGTGCTTCTGAAATTGCCAACTGCTGTCCCACATAAGAAATGGGAGGCAGGAAAACACAGGAGTGCAATAATTCATTTGGAATCAAAAGACTTATACTCACGTTCACATTCTTCCATGGCAAGTTCTTCCAATATTTTGAATGCTGTTTTAAAAAAATTGATTAAGTAGGAATGATAACCCTAGACTTGCTGATCCTGTGCTTGGTTCTGATGCTCTGGACACAAAGTTGAGAAAAGCACATCTGACCCTCACTGGGGTTTTCAGAGGGACAGGAAGACAGAATCACCAAGGCAACAAATGACTTAATAAATGACCAGAGAGTTCTAGTTCTGGCAAGTGCTAAGAAGGAAAGCTCCCTGGATGAATCACGGCAGGATGGGAGGCTGTGATAATTGAGGAGTGGGGGAGGGGCAAGGGAAGGAATGAGAGATTTCAAAAATGGAAAGAAACACCGGTGCTGAGTAGCAGAGGCCCTGGGCACTGGCAGGGACTAATGACAAGTGACAGAGACTGACAGAGCACACAGGTCAGGACTGGCAGGTGGGTGGCAGCCCCACCTTGCTTGGCTGGCTGGCTGTGAAGGTCATGCCGATGACTCTGATCGTTGTCAAGAGATGTGGGAACATGGCCTTGGCAGAGAGAACCCCCCTGGATCTGGCTGGTGGGACCAAAGATGTGGTGATGTCATTGCCCAACAGGGGAAGTCCTTTATGGGAGGGGACAGAGGTTCTGTTTGGGGTGTCCTCAATTTGAGGGGTTTAGGAGGCAGCTGATATATAGGAGATTTTGAAGGAGCTGAGTCATGTGATGGCGGCAGTTGGCAAATTTGAAATCTTGAAAGCTCAGGCAGGGTCTCCATGGAGTCTTGAGCGCTCCTCTTCCTTCTGAGGAAAACCTCAGCTATAATCTTCAGGCCCTTACCTGGTTAGACGAAGCCCATCTCATTATGGAGTGTATGTACCCTGCTTGGCTTGAGGGCTACTGGTTTAAATATTAATCATTTGTAAAAAATATCTTCAGCGTAACATCTAGACTAGTGTTTGTCCAAACAGCTGGGTAAAGTCTGACCCACTTGGCATGTGACTTTCACTTTCACACCAGCTAATGCCAAGTCTCCGTGAAATTTCACGTGTGTGCAGTGTGCTGGTAATTAAGGCACGTGAGAAAAGACACTAGTGGTGAAGGCAAAAGCAGTCACTCAGACGACCCGCCATCATGGGGCTCCATGGGGGAGAAAACAAAAACCTACAAATAACACAACTTCAGGTCCAGGGGCCACGGGTGAGCGCTGGGAGCTAGGAGGAGGCACACAGAGCTGGAGGTGGGGAGAAGGGAGCCCAGAGGGGAGAGAGGCACTTTCACTGTGCCTGGGGAGGAGAAAAGAGCTGTGTTCTGAGTGGTGGTAATTAATAGGTTCATTAGGGAGGGGAGGCATTTACAGAGACCACAATTTAAAACCTTACATTTAGTCTTGCTTTTGCTTTTGGGTTTTTCTTTCTGCTTCGAGTTAGTATCACAAAGTAGAAAGCATGTGGCAAAATTTATTCAAGATATTCAAAATTCAGAAAGTTTGCCTTGTATACAATAGCAAAACTCAGGGCAGTTTCCACCATGATGAACTCTGTGAACTGCAGAGCTCAGAGGCACCGAGATAAACAAAAAAAGCAGGTGCAATTCTCCACTGGTCCCAGTGTCCCAGAACTATTACTTTGATGACCCATCAGGCATGGCCCACAGCACAGTCACCCTGTCCTGCGGTCCATGCTGAATATTCCCAAGATAGTCCTTCCAGCCAGGAGTCAGGAAGGGGCAGGTTCTGCTGCTGTGGTTGTTTTCCAGCTGAGCAAAGTGTTAAACAGAAGGTGAAAATGTAAAGCCCAAATGACCATAAAATGAAAATCTGTTTATGTTTTGATGATTTACATAGCCTGTTTTTCCCTTCTGCTAATGTTGAAATTTTTAGAGACCTTATGTCTGAGGCTTTATCAGGCATAGTTTCACCTTCATTGTATAACTAATCTCTTTCCTCATATTCAGGGGACTATTTTACTTCAATCATCCTCACCAAGATACTAAAGTATCTTTGCTTTAGTGTCTTTATTAGGAGAAGGTGACAACAGTTATTTCCCCTCTGCACCTAGGCTTAGCCGGCATTATACAGTAGTTTACACTGCAGCGACTGTCAGTGTCCAGCTACGTGCATTTTCCTGGTTTCCTGTTTACCAAGCGGGACATTGCCATCAATCAAACATTGACTAAATTTATTCATGTTATTGCTGGCAAATAATTCCCTTTCCACACTTTATAATAGTCTCACTCCATTTCTTGCAAACACAAATAGATGATGAGTTTGGCCACATTACCAATTTTCAGAGCATGGAAATAAACATTTTTTTTGAAATGTGATTGCAAGAAAGGAAATTCTTAGGAGCACTCTTATCTGAAAAGAACCAACTGCAAAATTGTGGCAAAGCACAGTGTAAGGAAAAACTGAGTATGTTACTGAATGAAGTTCTGTAAGGGTGCTAAGGTGTGCCTTAGCTCTTAGCACTCTTGGCACAGTGTTCCCGCTGTCAGTTTGTAAGTTCTCCATAGTTTATTTCAGGGACTTCGTTTCAGTAAGCTGAGGAACCCATAGCTTCATATATTTCATCTGTCTTTGTTTAAAATATGTATGTTCCATATTTTCAGACACCCTAGATATTATATCATGTAATGGTTCACACTTAAGGGTCTCTGTCTCCTCCCTTTAAAGAGGTAGGAGAATGTGTCAGCCTTTTGCAGGAAGTGTCACTGCTCAGCAAGGGCTTTCATCTCACAGTTGCTCCTGAGCTTAATCTTTTCTTCACCTTTGGCATGGATGTGATCAGAAGCTTCCTAGACACTTGTATCAGCATTCCTAGGAGGAGGAAGTCGGAGTTGCCGAGAATCAACGCACAGGGATCTACAGAATGAAAAAGGCTGACTGGTAAGGACTTTGGGATCACAGCACTGGCGTATACTCAAGGGGAAGCATCATTTTCTCTTTTTCCTCTAAAGCTGTTTTCTCCTTATTTTTTGCATAAAGAGAATCAAAAATATTTGTCTTTGCACCATATGACTTTTTGTACAGTGACTAAAGTTAGATTTTTTTTAGTGCTGGTTATTATCAAAATATCTTCCCTACTGCTAAAGCTACAGAGAAAATGTAGCCCTGTTGGAAGACACAACAATGATGTTTATAGAAGAAAGCACAGGAAAGCGTTTCCACAGTCTTAGAGTAGGCAAAACTTTTTGTAATAGGGCATAAAAAGCACTATCTTTAGAGGAAAATGTTAATAAATCAAACTACATTTAAATTTAAGGTTGGCTAGTGGATATTAAATTATAGTTATGTAGAAGAAATAAGCTCTGGTGTTCTTTTATATGGTAGAGGGACTACAAAAATAATGAGGAAATGTATGCTTCAAGAAAGCTAGAAGAAAGGAATTTAAATGAGTTCACTAGAAAAGATGATAAATTTTGGAAGAGGCAGATATACTCACCTTGATTTGAATGTTATAGGATAAATATATGTATCAAATCTTACATGGTACTGCACAAATGCGTATAATTTTTGCGTCAATAAAAAAGGTAAAAAATTCTAAATGACTGTGTATCAAAAAACAGCACCGATAAAGTAAAAAGGCTAATAATAGAACATTTGCCATTCATTTCTTGGCTGAAAGATCTATATCAAGACTATATAACGAATTCCTACAGAGCAGGACAAAAAAAAGCAGAGCTCTTAAACATGTACAAGAAGTGGAGACAGGTAGCTTAGTAAAGAGGTTATCCAAATAACCAACAAACATGGAAAACCTTCAGTAACCTATTCAGTGAAAAAATAAAACATAAAATTATAACATGATTGTGTTGTCTGCTCTCCAGGATGGCTAAAATGAAAAAATCATGCAAAAAATAAGTAAATGTCATTGAAAAACTGGAGTAACGGGAATTTTCATACACTACTGCAAAACATGTCAGACACCACAGGCTCTTTGAGAACTGACAATAGCTAGTAAGGTTAAATATCTGTGTATTGGGTCAGCCAACACTTACAACTCCAAGATCTTCACCAAAAAAAAATAGGTGAAAGTGCTCATAGAAGCATTTTGTGATAGGTCTAAACTGAAACCAACCTGAAAGTCTATCAGCATTACAATGGACAAGCTGGGGTATATTCAATAGGATATTACACAGTGAACAAAACAAACCCTTCTGCAACATGTTGTAGAATCAGTTTCACATACCCTGTGCAGAGGGTGAGAAATGATACAAAAAAAAGGACACAAGTGTGTGATTCCATTTATATTAATCCCAGCTTAGGCAAAGTTAATCCATTTATAGAATTGAGATGAGTCCCGTTGGTAACGAGTAAGGCACCATGGAGCCTCCTTCCTGGTAGATTCTCTGCTCTGGCTTCCAGGGTCATAGGTCATTGATTTAGTATGGCTAAAATTGAAATCAAAGTCTAAGCCACAGAAGTACAATTGTCAACATCTCAAATTTTAGAAATTAGAGGGTTTTAGAGCTGCTATTTTCCAAGTTTTCCTGTCAAGAGAGGTGGTGTTATTTCTATTGATTTCTGCTGCCGTTATATGTTAAGCCTTCATTTATGTTATGCAGGAATGCAGAATATTTTGATTACAGCATTGTACCAGCATAATATATTCTGGTCACATCTGGATTTTACTGTAGGTCCCCATTCAACTTTTGCTCTTTTCAGAAGAGTCATTTTCTCAGATGTTCCTCATCCTTGCTATGTGTCAGCAATTCATATAAAACCCATTACAGAACTGTTGTTTTATAATTC
>PVLA01001223.1:0-91272 GCA_004027455.1 Hydrochoerus hydrochaeris
AAAATGGAACGAAGGGCCGGGATTTCTGTGAGAAGCACCACCCCGACATAAATATAACAGTGTTGGACATGCTGGATGCTAACACGGCCTCCCGTTTCTGGAGGGTCATGCAGCGCATGAGGGAAAAGTGAAGTGACATTAGACAAAGTTTTCATCGAAACTGACTCTGCAGCTAGAAGACAAAGAGGAAAACCCCTGAAGGAGATCATGTCCTTATAGAGACTCTTTTCACCTACTTTTCTGTTCTCCACAACAGAAGTCTTTTCGGACAAGGATAGTGCTCTCTCCTTTATGATGTGCATACTTTGTTATGGGAAAAACCAGGACCAAATTGGATGGGAGACACACAGGCACTGAGGGGTTGGAAGGCAACTCCTTATTACACCAGCAAGCAGGCTGGGAGCCCCAAACTACCAGCCCCACCTTGGAGTTAAACAGACATGTCTATGTTTTAGCCAGGAAGTACAAAAGGCTGAGAGCAGGTTACTTCATAATTGGTTACAGAGGCTGGATTGCACGTTGTCAGGTAGACTTATTCTGAGTTAGAGGGGGTTTCTTATAACACAGCAGGAAGGTCAGGGGCTTTGTGCGCAAGAAGAATCAATCACTGTCTTTATCTGAGCCCAGTCTGTCCCTGAGGCAAGTTAGCGCAACAAGATGTACTCTGTGACTGAGTTCTGTCCGTCTTACAAGCTGCAGCTGGCACTGGACCCTCAAGGCCAGCTGAGTCTAAACAGGCTGGGACTGCCTTTCTTAACATACTGTCAGGTTATACGCTTTAAAATTCCTTTATATTTTGTTTCATTTTTTTGTGCTTAAAAATAAATACATGTGACTGGGTATGGTGGCACACACCTGTGATCCCAGCACTAGGGATGCTGAGGCAGGAGGATCACTGTGAATTCCAGGGCAGCCTGGGCTACATAGCAAGATCCTGTCTTCAAATAAATAAATAAAGTTCCAAATTATTTACATTGAACCTCATAGGGAAATTAGATTCAGCTCATGACCAATTTGGTTTGTGACCAGAATCATGGAATGAATTAAGTTCATGAACTGAAGTGCCACTGTACAGCTACTGGAAACCTCAAATCAAAATTTCTATTGTGAATTTTTTTGGAGGGGAATACTGGAGATTGAGCCTTCATACTGAGCTATATCCCCACCCCAGGCCTGTAATCTTCCTACCTCAGCCTCCCAGAATGCTGGGATTTCAGATCTTCACCACCACAACCAGCTATAAAGATTAAAACAGAGGCTCTACTACCTATTCAAATAATTTTTTTAGTATGGTGTGACTTAGTAGTTAAGTTTGATTCTTTTTTCTCATATTTTCCTACTTCTTTCAATTGCTGTTTGTAGACTTTCACTCCTATATTGGCTTGTCTTGATGTTTTTGTTAAAATTAAAGGGATTATCCTGTAATCCCAGCACTCAAGAGGCTGAGGCAGGAGGATTGTTGCAAGTTCGAGGCCAGCCTGGGCTACAAGGTGAGCTCAAGGCCAGCCTGAACTGCATAGCAAGACCCTGTGAGCTGGAAATATAGCTCTGCGGCGTGGTGCCTATGGGGCAAGTGAGAGGTCTTGAGTTCGAGTCCCAGTACAAAAGAAAAGAAAACAGTTACTACTTGCTATTGGGTCACAAAGACAAAAACAAACAAACAAACAAAAAAATTAAAATGATAATATATGTATAGTTCTATTTTTGGCTTCTATACTGTTTGATGGACCTAACTGCCTACCCTATCTCCACATTGAGTTATCTTTATTATTACAGTTTTACAAGTTTTTTTTAATACTTTTAAAATAGGTGCTATCCAGAAACTATGTTTTTATTACAAAATTATTTTGGTTATTCTATATCCTTTGAATATATATTTGAAATAGCATGTCAATTTCATTTTAGAAATCAGCCTATTAAATTTATGATTGAGATCAACATTTGTGCTTATGGGAATTGATATTTTAATAACATTGAGACTTTCAAACCACAAACATAATATATTCCTTTATTCATTTAAATTTAATTTAATATTCTGGATTTTCAGTGTAAAGATATTGCATGTTCTTTCTTAAATTTATTTCTAAATATTTTGTGTCTATATGCTATTGTAAATGAAATTTTCTAATTGCTTGTTGCTAGCATATAGAATGAAATTACTTTGTTTATATTAATATATTAGTACTCTTCGTAAACTAATGCACTGGTTTCAGCAGTTAAGTTTTTAGACACTTTATACATATGATTGCTGAATACAGTTTTGCTTTTTTCCCATTTCTTATTTAGTTAGTTATCTCCCTAATTTTACCGGTTAGAACCTCCAATATGATTTTGTACCACAGTTCCTTGTTCCCAGTTTTATTTAGAATTGTTCAGCATTTCATAGTAGGTTGTCCTAAGTGTTATTGTTGGGATGCCTTTCATCAAACTAAGGAAGTTTTCTGTGAGCTAATGAGTGCTGAGTTTCTCAAAGGATTTTTGTGTGTGTGTGTGTGCATTAAACTGATATTTCCTCTCCTCTCCTTTCCTTTGCTTTTCCATTTCCTTTTCTTTTGCTTTCCCTTTCTGCAGTATCAGGGATCAAACCCAGGGACACTCTACCCCAAGCTAGGTCCCCAGCCCCTTTTTGCAACAGAGTTTTGCTAAACTGCCTAGGTGGGATTCAAATTTGTGATCCTCCTGCCTCAGCCTAAGTGCTGGGACTACTGGTCTGAGCCACCATGATGAGCTTATCTTTATCTTTGTAATGAGGTGAATTATACTGATTTCCAAATATCAAATCAACTTTGCACTCCTGAGATAAATGTCACTTAAGATATAGAATCCTTCTTCTATATTTCTGGATTCAATTTCTTAATATTTCTCTAAGAAGTTTTATATATATGTTCATGAAAAATTTTATATATACCATCCATCCCTATATTATCTGGTATCTGGTTTTAGCATAGATTTTCACTTCCTTTACAAAATTAATTGAGTATTGTTACACCCTTCTCTATTTTCCAAAAAAAAAAAAAATAGTATAAGAATGATGGTATTTACTAGTAAATCTTTATCAAAACGCTCGAGTGAAAACTGCTAAGTCCAAAATTTTCTTTATGTAAATTTTGATTACAAATTCAAATTTTCTAAAGAGCATACACTTATTCCAATTTTCTGTTTCTTCTTGTGTTAATCTTTTTAAATTGTGTGTTTCAAATAAATTTGCCCTTTGATCCTCAGTATCCCCCCAAAAAAAAGGAATAAATAAATTCGTCCATTTCAAGAAAAAAAAAAAAGAAACAGAGCCTCTCTTTCTTCTGCCATCCAAACTTCAAATTTCATGAAAAGCTTCTAACACTTACTCAGCTCCTCAATCTCTCAGCAGTGTCCCGGGAGCAGGATACTCAATCCGAGCTCTGTGGCTGACAGCCCCACCAAGAGCACAAGAACTGGGAAGCAGAGCTTGACTCTGGCGCTTTGGAGCACTCAGCCATCTCGACACTGACCATGTGAGCTGGGAGGGGAGTTTCCCTAAAGGAACACAAAGGAGTGTGGAGGAGTGGTCTGCATGAACAACAACAGCCCATGCGACCTCAGAGTTGCTACGAGACAATTAATTTAAAAGTTTATCGAGGTGTGTAAGTATCATCAAATATGAATTACCAAAATGACAGATAAATGGATATATTAACAGACAGATAATGGTTGAACATATAGGTAAGTGGATATGAAGATATAAAGATAGAAGAAAAAATGATGGAAGAGGAAAGAATGGGTTGATGAAGAGACAATGGGTAAACACACAGACTCATGGATGGATGGATGGAACAGAAAAACAAGCCTATAATTAAATTTGCCACATCATATAACCTGGAGCTGGGAATGGGAAACAGAATAGCACCTCACAATAGTCCGTCCTGAGAGGTTTCCTCCCCTGGTCTGTCTCTTGGGTCTTGCCGGGCAGTTCTTCAAGTATCATCCAGTCCCACTCTCGGCATGGCACATTTCCTCACTTGTGGTTCTCAAGAGTAACTGTAGAAAATGTTAGGAATGCAACACTTCGAGAGGGAGCTGAAACAGACCAAGTTCTTTTCTAGGCCGCTTCAGAAACAGCACTCCCATGCTGTGGCCTCATAAATCACATTACCCCAGAGTACAAAATCCAGCATGAGCTGTTTCCAGGCTTGAGACTTCCAAACCACAAACATAGTAAATTTAGCTGCAGTGCAAATGGAACATGGGTGGCTGTCCTGGGCAGCTTTCCTGAGCCTTTGATGCCCAGATCACGATGAACCTAGGTTGGCTTCTGTCATCCTTTGCTGCTTATCTACAAGACACGAATCCACTTCACATTGCGTATATGTTCTGTCTCACTGGACTTAATCACACTGGTAACCACTGTGTAGTGAACCAGCTTCACAGGTCTCCCTCATCCCTCCTTCTTCGCCCTCTCTGTGAGCTGCCCAGCCAGAAATTCCCCTCATTTCCCAGGATAAGAAAGATATTGCAGAAGAGGTTTGTCATGGTTTATGTCAGATGTTCCCCTCCCAAGTCTCATGCAATCATGGACACAGCTGAGTCTAGTGTTTGTGATTGGTTCATTTTCTAGTGCTCAGATTGGTGGTATGTGTGCTACACCAGCCCAGGGGTGGAGCCAGCATACAGCCTAGTGGCAGGAGGAAGGCAAGTCTCTTTTTGCTGTTAGTGTTTGCTGTTTGCAATGGTGGCCATGAACCACTGCCCCTCAGCCATGTCATTTTGCTTGGAGCCAACTGAGTATGGACCGAAACCTCCAACCTTTAAGAAATAAACCTTCTTTTCTCTAACTTTAGGCATCAGGTATTTTGTCTCAACAACCAGAGAGAAAAGTAGCCAAGATAGGGGTGTTCTAGGCCAGATTCCCCTCTAGATAGTCCCCTGACAGCTATGTGATATAAGAGAATGAAGGAGAGGGGCACTGTTGCCTAGGCTAACGGGTGAAATCCTAAGGCCCAGATATGTGAGACAGGGAAGCTGGATCTGCCTTCCTTTAGCTCCATCTGTGCAAGGGAGGAGTGGGTCTCAGCTGATGAATGTTTAGGCATGTGATGGGCCTAGGGGAGATGCACAGAATCTGAGAAGGGATCTTCTCCAGCTCTTCCCTGCTCCTGATTGTGCTCAAGGAATCTGGGGAACTGGCTCTGTCACATCTTCCCACTTCTACCCCTAGGTGTCTTCAGACTGGAGAGAAAAGGTAGGGAGGAGAAATTTGGGAAAGAGGAAGGACATTCCTTACTCTGACCTCTGATCCTAAAACAAACCCTGACTCCAGTTTGGGACTAATAGCTCAAATAACTCCAAGGTTTTAACACTGCAAACTTCTCTAAAAGGTAACACACACACACACACACACACACACACACACACACACCCCTTGTCCAAACTGCTGGACACTGCCAGAGTGAGAAATGGATGTAGGGAGACTACTGAGAAAATTTATAAGAGAGAAAACATGTTCTTCCAGTTACAACGGCACACAGCCAATGAGAAGGTACTCTGCTACCAACTCACACACTGCACTCAATTCTGACACCAACCATCCAGAGTTATCAAACCTCACAGATTTTGGGGGAAGCTCTCCAACAAGACTGCCCTACTCTAGATGCCAACTACAGCTAGGATCCCCAAGCCACCCACATTCCTGATTAACTAACTACAAGTCTGGAAAGTCCCCATAAGCCTTCTCCAGTTTTGGTAATTTACTAGCAGGACTCACAAAATTTAAGAAAGTGCCATTTAGCTGGGCATTGTGGCAAATGCTTATAATCCCAGCTCTTCAGGTGGCTGAGGCAGAAGGATCACAAGCTTGAATTCAGCCTGGGCAACTTCTTGAGATATCTCAAAATATTGAGGTTGTAGCTCTGTGGTAAAGAGCTGCCTGGCATATATGAGGTCCTAGGTTCTAAATCAGGAACATCCAAATGACAGGACACAAAGGACACGCTGGGAGGTCCTCAAATGCAGTTTCTGTGCTAAGGAGATACAGGATACGCTTTGCCCTCCTGGCACATCAATGTGCTCTCCAACAGGAAGTTCTATAAGCTTTGGTGTCGTTTTTATTGAAATATCACTGCATAGGCATAATTAAATTGTTGGCTACATATTGGAACTCAATGTCTTGCCCTTTTCTTCCTGCTGTTCAGGTGACTCAAAAGCCCCAACTCTGCTCATATGGTTGGTCTTTACAGTGACCAGCCCCCATCTTGGGTCATCTATCTTTCAGCAAACTCAGGTGTTATCCAAAGGTTTCATGGTCAGCACTTGGGAGGCTGAGGCAGGACAATTGCCATGAATTCGAGGCCAGCCTGGGCTATGTAGTAAGTTCAAGACCTGCCAGAACTATGTAGCAAGACCATCTCAAAAACAAAATGACAACAAAAAGATTGTTCATGAATATAAAGGCTACTCTTATTACAAATGCTCAACTTACAGTGACGTTATGCTGCCCCCCAAAACCATCGTAAACTTAAAGTATCGTAAGTCAGTGGGGGCAAATCTGTGGCATGTATGTCACAGCCAGTGATTATCACTGAAAGTTATGAAAGGTTCATTGCCACTGTCCTAGGTCAAATATGTATTTAATTCACCTTTACTTAACCTACTAAACATCCTAGCCTAGCGATATAGTATGCTAGTTTGGGACATGTATCCTCATGATTGCATGACTGATTGGGAGTTGTGGTTCACTGCCCAGCACTGCAAAAATGTAAGCCAGGTGTGGTGGCAAACACACGTAATCCCAGCACTCAGGAGGCTGAGGCAGGAAGACTGCATGAATTCAGGGCCAGCCTGGGCTACATAGTGAGTTGAAGGACAGCCTAAACTACATAATGAGACCCTGTCTCAAAAAGAAAAAAAAAGTGTTGCACTCCATATCACAGGGCTGGAAAAAGTTTGAAGTATGCTTGGTACTGAGTGCATATCATACCACTTAACATTGTAACAGCAAAAAATCCTACAGCAAAACCATCGTAAGTCAGAGATCATGTCTGCACCTGGGAAATTTCAAAGGTTTAGACTTCTTAAGAACCAGAGACAAATGCCAGTCACATACTTTATTACTGGGGCTGGGGATGTAGCTCAGCAGCATAAGCAGCTGCTTGGCAAACACAAAGTCCTGAGTTCAATTCCGGGTGGAAAAAAAAAACTTTATTATACACCAAAAAGAAACAGAAAAGTCTAATCAATTTTTCTATTATACACTGGAAGGGAGAATTTCTGGGTATAGAAAAGGAAAACTTCATGGGCCGTGAACAGGAAATAGTCACAGCCTCTCACAGGCTTACACACAAACACCCTAGGGACTCTCTCACTTCAGAGGATTCTCCTGCTCTCTCCCAGATCCAGCGTCACACACAGCACCTTCAAACAGACCACATGAGCTGGACTCACACAGCCACACAACACACTTGCTGCTCCAGAGAGTCTGGCCAATGGTCCTTCTGCATCTTCCCCAGCCTCTCGCAAGGTACTAACCCTCTTCTCAGTGCACTGATGCTCTCATCAGCTCAGGCGATCAAATGGAACAAGGGTTTGAACAGTAAGGGGAAAGGCACAGCAGGTAGCAGAGCAGGTCTTAAAACTGAGTTCATGTCAATATCCAGGTCTGAGAATGAACCAGACTGCACATGTGCTAAGTGTGTGTGCCCTTTGGTGACTGCAGGTCCTGCACGATGTGCACATAGCTGTGCATCGTGTATATTCCTGTGCAGTCTACGAGTATGTGTGTCCATGCCCAGGCAACCCTACGTGTGTCACTGCTAGGATGGGGAGCCTCTAACTGGCTGCTCCGGTCTGGGAACCTGCCTTCTCCAGCCTGACTTCACAGAGGAAAAGACAGTGAGAATGAGCAGAGGAGACAGCAATACTAGAGCTGTGCACTGGACAGTTCTGGCCAGGGATGTGGCCTTCTACCTTGGGGTCCTTCAGCCCTAATGCCAGTGCCTGCCCTCAGCTCTGAGTGAGGCTGAACATTCTGAGGACTCTGCTTTTTGGTAAACCAACCTTTACTTCTGGATGACTGCAGGGTACTTTGTCCTGTGTAAGGGGTGGGGGGGGTGAGGGGAGAGTGTGCAGGTTCCTCCTTCCCAAATTCCTCCCTCCTGCATCCCAGCCCCAACAGACCCTTTTCCCAGTCCCTCCCACAAGACGTCTCTAGAACAAGTTAGCAGATGTGGTTCCCAGATTCTGTCCCTCACACTACAGCCTTCCAGGAAGCTGGGTTCCAGGGTTCCATTTTTTAACTAATTCCAGGTTCACTGACAGGACACAAGCTCAGACAGGCCTGGATGCACCAAATTATCTGGACACTAAAGAAGTCCCCAGCCAAGGCAAGCCTGGCCTTCCCCAGCCCTGCCTCCATCCTCCAAGACTGCAGCTGGTGATTTTGCCTCTCCTCTCCCTTCAGGGCAAGCGCCACAACAGTTCGCCCCTGACAGCACCAGAGGGAGCCCTGTGTCTGAGAGAAAGGACAGGAATCACCCAGGCCTGAGGAACCAAGGATCAGAGGGAGGACCAGGCTTCCAGTTGCTCTGCACCAGACCTGACCCAGCAAGGACAGGGCCTGGAGTGCCAGTGTAACTGTGAGTATGAGTGTGCATTCAAGTGAGAGGGTAGGTGTGACAAGAGCTCAGCCTCTCCACATCCAGATTGTAATGCTTCTAAAACAGCCATTTGACACCCATGGGTCTGTCGTGGCTCAAGCTAGGAAAGACAGTTATGGAAGGAAGAAAGAGGGTGCAATGCGGGAAGAGGGTGGGAGTATCCATTTTTCCCATTTCAGCCTTAAAGAACTTTCATCTCACCCACACCCCACACCCCACACCCCACACCCCACACACAACTAGCCGTGCCGAGTACTGGACCTTGGCTAGGAAGTTATTGGCTCTGGTGCTGCCTCTAACCCTGCCCAGGGCAGTCTTGTTTATTGAAACACTGATTGTCCTCTTTGGATCCCTGCTCTACCCCACCTCATAGGCTCTTTGTGAGGGAGGAGACTGCCTGTTTTACCACTATATCTGTGTTCTTCCCAGTACCTGGCACATAACAGACACTCAGTAAACAGCTGTTGACTGAATACACAAGAATGACTGGCCTCAACTCAAGAAAGGGAAGGCAGTGACAGTCTGAGCCTTAAGTGACTCGACCAGGGTCACTCAGCTAACAAGTATTTCCATAGCTTAGCCTGTTCTGAACTGAGTTCTTGGAAAAGGAGGTAGGGCGTTATTCCTTCTCAGCCCAAGGTCATGCAAGGGGAGCAGAGTAGACAAGAAAGGCAATTGGCGGTCAGAAGCCAAGGAGGGCTGGGGAGGGAGCTGGAAAAAAAGAGTACTGGACAGAATCCCAGAGCTCTTTTATTGCTGCCTGACGCTGAGCCTTAGTTTCCCAGGGTGTAGCTCTGAAATCTGTTCCACCCCCATAAAAGAGGGTCCTGCGCCCTCCCCGTTTAATAAACCCTGAGACACTGGCTCCGCCTCTTAGAGTGACGTTTTGAGCCCGCCCCCTGGAAGAGGTGCCTCTTCCGGGTGATAGGCAAGCCCCACCCCCTAGTGTGCAGAGGCATCCCTGTGACGTAATGGTAACGATCCGTTTCCGGGGAGGAGCCAGAGAAGGCGGGAGTTTAGGCTGCGCCAACCCCTCAGCCTCCCTCCAGGTGACCCCAGCCCCTGAAAATCTTCACCCAGAGCCCCCAATCTCCCTGACCCGTGACTGCCAAACCTCTTACCCTGGCTTCCTACATACCCCGACCCCCGAAATAACCGTCCCCCAATGCCTTGGTTTCTAGTGCCTCCCAAATCTCCAATCCCACCCCGTCCCGAGTGGCAATTGGCTTGGGGGGTGGGGGCACCTGCCTCGATTACCTGATAACTAAATTCGTCGTGGGAATGATGAAGAAGGGGACCCGGGGCTAGGGAATACTTGGTCCAACCATGCCGCTCCCCAGGAGACAGTCGGAGCCCAGGACATGCCCGGAATGAGGAGATACGAGGTGGCGCTGGAGGCGGAGGAGGAGTGAGTGGGGGCGGGCCTCCGCGGAGGAGGACCGGGCCACGCGGTGGGGGAGGGCGCACCCTCGGGAGGGGGCGGGGCCTCTGCGGGGCGTGGGCTGCTGGATGGACCCGCCCTTCGGGGTGGGGCCTGTGGGTCAGCCCGCCCCGCCCGCCGGCCGGGCCTGCTCTGCCTTTTCTCTTGCAGGATCTACTGGGGCTGTTTCTACTTTTTCCCCTGGCTGCGAATGTGGCGTAGGGAGAGGAGGTGAGGGGGCTGCGACCCCGCGGGCCGGATCGGGGCATGGCGGAGGCTCTGTTTTGGCTGACAGACTGGGGGAAGCTGAGCGCCCCCTCCCTGCCTCATGCCAGTGCCGGGTCGCCCCACAGCTCAGCGCACCCCCGGGAGCAGAAGCTGGAGCCTCTGCGGGGCCTGATGAGCTGTCTGTCCAGCGGCCTGGGCCCTGCTCCCCAGCGCTCGGGTCGTGGCCTTCTCTGCCGCACTCCCGCCACCGCTGTCCAACCAGCCGGTGCATTAAAGATTTAAAGCCAATCCCACAGTACTGCCTTCCTCTCTGTGCTGCTTCTGCCGTCATTCAACCTGGGAGTCCCTCCGCACACCCGCTGCTTCCTTACTCAGAGGGCCTCTTCCCTGGAAGGTACCCTTCCAGGGCAAGATCCTGACATTTCTAAGTGCCTCTCATCAATCTGAGGCTTCCTGTGACTGTCAGTGACTGCCTCCCTCCTTCTCCCTTCCTAAAACTCCAATCATTGTTGGTAACCTACATGGAGACAACCAAATAATCCTGGTCTAACCTCTGTCTATACTTTATCCTCCATTGATAATGCTCTGCAAGCCTGGCTCTCCTTCACCACTTTCCTCCTAGCCAAGAATTTGCCAGATATCTGAAGAATCTGTCTTTCCTTAGAGTGAATCTAAAACACTTTAAACCAAGGTCGTAGGGTATAAACTATCGCTAAGAGGGGAAGAATCCCAAAACCTGCCTCCCATATCCTGTCTCTGAAGAGCATCATGGGTTGGGGGCCTTTCCTACAGTTCATATCCCAAGCTGCTTCCTTCAATTTTAGAGATACTTGCCATCAGCCAACCTTGACATTTTTGCTACTTCGCTAGAAGAGTACTTCTCCCTGCCAGCCCTTTTTGTCATATCAGCTAATCAGCCAGGGACCCACTAATTCCTAAAGTGAGGAGAGTCAGGGGCTGTTATGTGTGCCTGCTTTGAATTAGAGCTGGCTCCAGGAATTAAATTACAGAGAAGCCCAGTTTCTGGCTGGATCCAATGTTGACTTTAAGCCTGGGGCTGCTTCTGCCATAGCAGATTGTGGCTAGGAAGGACTTGGCCTTATTTTTGAAGAAACTAAAAAAGATTTGTTTCAGACCTTCCAAAGGTCTCTGGAATGACAAGTCCAGGAAAGACCTCAAAGTATGTGGCAGGCATCCAGCTGATAGACAAGATCTGTGACAAGATGATGGATCCTAGGAGGTTTCCTTGGGATAGTCTCGGTAGACACACCCAAGTTCTGGAGGACATGTCCAGACTGGGAGTGGGAGAAGGGTCTACTTATTCTAGATAAGTGACCTCTGTGGCCTCTTTCAAGAGAGTTCCCTGGCTCTTTATCTATTTGTGTACCCCTTCAAATGTGGAATGTTGTATCCATCCCTGGGCCTACAGCTTACCAGGATGCTGTTGGAAGACTTGAAGATTCCTGGGACACATTCCAGAGAGGTCTTCAGGCTTCACCCTGGACAGGAGAGGAGAGGCCCAGGTTTTCAGCCTGGAAGGTGACTAATCCCTACTGTGGGAGCTGAAGCCCTTCCTAAATGTTGAAGCACACTGGCCACCCAGTGAAGGTATGAGTCCTCCAGGAGAAAGCTTACCCCATATTGAGGGTGACTGGCCCCAGAACAGAAAACTGAAGATACCCTACCCCATTCAGAAAAGAGCTGGATTGTTGATGTCTGACTCAATTTGTGTTTCAAATACAGAGCAAGACTTGAAAATTAAAATCCCCAGCCAGGAATGGGGCATTTTTCAAGGAGCTTGTGCCACTGATCCAGAAACATACACCCACCCCTTCCCCATCCTAGGCAGTTTCCAGATTTCTAGAGACAACTGGATCAGGAGGGTACAGATGTTGCATTTGGACAGAAGGAAGAAAGGAGACGGGTATGAGAAGATCCAGTTGGGGCCATGGCTGGAGGATGGGTGCAGAAGGTACAGGAGCTGGAAATGGGTATTACTGAGAGCGGGGAGGGTAATTTGTCCAGTCCCAGGGTGGAAGGAGGCTGGAATTTGAGCAGAACAAAAGAAACATAATTTATGCTCAAGTCTGATGTTTTTAACAAGCCAGGGACTGAGTCTAGAAACCCCAGGCTCCTGCTAACACACACTCATTCCTGAAACAGCTAGGCAAAAACCAGAAGGTAACATTTCTTGTTTCTTCCACTGAATTTGACAACAACCATCTGGCACCAAAGAGCCTTTAACTCCTTTCATGTACCTCACCTTTTCTCATCTCATCTTGCCCCACTTCAACCATCTCCCGGGGACCCACAACACTAATGGAAAGTCCAGCCTCTCTGAATAGAGCTGGCCCCAGCCCAGACCTCTCCTCAGCCAGAAGAGCCTATATAGGGACCCATTCCCAGCATTTCCCTGATAAGATAAGCAGGCCAGGGCAGGAAGGCAAGTTAGTCCTGGCCTGTCCTCCATTTCCACCCCATTTGCAATTCCTGTGTCAGACTGTGTGTGCTGATATGAATGTGTGATTGGATGGTTGTGGAAACACAACTCTGTGGGAACGGGACTTTAACTAGACCTGTATTACTTTTGTCTATGATGGTCCAATCATGGGTGTGACTGAAGTTATTCAAAGGACTGAATGTGGCTCTGGGAATATGAATGTGAATGTCTATGATTAGATGTTACCGTGGGTCCTAACTGTTAGTCACTGTACCTTCAGTCCCCACATTGAGTACCACCCTCTCCCCTGCTTCTCTGATGAAGGCTCAAGAGCTCATTAGAAACAATAGTCCTATCATTTCATCATGAAGAAGAAGAGGCCCATGGCAGCAGGCCAGGAATTAAAGCTGAAGAATGTCACAAGATAAGCAGTACATCTCCACCTGCCTGACTCACCTGATGCCCCAGGTAAAATGCACGTAGATAAAAGGTATGGGAGAAGGAGTGGAGAGAAGCGAGAATCTCAGCTGAGAAGCATGAAGGACCTCTTCTTACCCACCAGCACCCTCATGCTGCTGCTGCTACTCCTGAGCCCGGACCCTGGAGCAGGTAAGCACCTGGGGGTATAGAAGGCTCAGGATCTCGCCAGGCATGTAGCACCTGCCTGTAATTCCAGCACTTGGGTGCCTACGGCAGGAGGATAACCATGAGTTTGAGGCCAGCCTGGGCTACATAGTGAGTTCAAGGCCAGCCTGAACTGCATAGTGAGTCAGTGTCTCAAGAAACAAAACAAAACAAAAAAGGCTGGAGGTCTGGACAAATCAGATAAAGAGAAAAGGGCTCAGGAAATTCAAACTTTCAGCTATCCGATGGAGCAGTTCTGGGCCTGGACCCTTCTGAACATGACCCTGTTGTCCTGTAGCATTGCTACTGCCTTCTATCACTACCTGCTGTACTCAGCTCTACAGACGGCCACTCCCAAACAAGATACTGAAGAAGGTCATCTGGGTGGAACTGCAAGAGGCTGATGGAGACTGTCAACTCCAGGCTTTGGTGTGAGCTCTGACCCCACTCTCAATACCTAACTCTAACCTCGGTGCCAACCCCTGATACTGATCCCAGCCCCAGCCCCAACTTCTGAGTTTGATGCTGGCTCCAAGTTTCCCCTGGCCCTTCCCTGGTTCCTGCACTCTAACCTCGTCTCCCAGGTATGAGCACAGGTTTGAACCTTCCCTTTGCAGGCTTCACCTGGCTCAGCGCAGTGTCTGCATCCACCCCAAGAATCACAGCGTGACTCAGTGGTTTAAGCGCCATGGGAAAGGCTCCAGGTGACTCTGCCCAACCTGAATCTGGGGCTCTGAGGGGAAACAGCTTGGAGCTGCCAACACCCAAAATAATAAAGCATCGGTGGACATAATCTCTGAGTGTGATCTCTAAGAACTTCCAAATTCTCTTTATTTTGCATCTTCACAGCACCTTCAAGGGGCAAGGCCAAGAGCCAGGGACCTGCACATTCTCCAGGCACCTACATACATACATATATGCAAAGAACATATGTTCCATACCTCACATACACACAGTCACACATAAACACAGACATGCACATCTACAGACATCCTTCAGTTGGACTTCAGCTCCAGCATGAAGTCAGAGGTCCAGACACTTTTCAGCTGGCAAGTTTGCAATACAGAGTCTCAAAGAAATGGGCTCCAGACAGAACTCCCAGCTGAGACCCCCATCCACAGGGATCTACTGCCCTGCCGGGTTCTATTTGTCCATCCATCCACACCAGCAAGACGGTTACAGGCGGAATCAGCCGGAGCGCTTGTGGGTTTTCTACAGGTCTGGAGAACCTAGGAGAGCAGGAGGCAGATCAGGAGAGAATCAGGTCTTGACTCTCACGTCCTAAGAACCCAACACTCTGAGAAGGGATAAACAGCCCAACTTTGAGGGAGCCCCAAAATCTTAAATATGAGGGAGCAGAAACAACTCGGCCCAGTCATATCAAGCCTGAGGTTAGAGTCAGGCACGGTGGAGGAAAGCTGCAATCCTAGCTGCGCAGGAGGCTGGTATAGGAAGATCACAAACCCAAGACCAGCATAAGCCATGTAGCAAGACCCTGTTTCAAAAAGAGCTGGGGATGTAGCTCAGTGGTGAGCACCTGCCTCGCACACAAGTCTCTGGGTTCCATCATCAGTGCTACAAAAAAAGGAGGGATGAAGAGACAGGGACAAGCACTGATCTAAGACATCCCAAATGAAAGGACAGATACTTAGCTCTGAGTCTTTTTTAAGACAGGATCTGACTATATATTTCAGGTTATGTAGCCCAACCTGACCTCCAACTTGAAGCAATTCTCCTGCCTCAGTTCCCCAAGTATAGCCAGGCATGGTGGCTCATGCCTATAATCCCAGAACTCAAGTAACAGAGGCAGGAGAATCATTGTGAGTTCAAGATTAGCCTACATGGCATCATGAGAACCTGTCTCAAAAAAACAAACAAAAAGTGAGTACTGGGCCTACAGGTGTGTGCCACCACACCTGGATCAGCTTTGAGTCCTGATGCCCTGAAAATAGGAAGGCAGCCTACCCAGGGTCCCCAGTGCCCGGAGAGAGAAAGGAGACCCAATTCTGAGCCTAGGGCCTAAAGAATGAAAGACATAAGAATGGGGAAATCTAACTCAGATTCCCAACATCCAAAAAATTAGGAGGGCATCTAGCTTTTAAGGCCGGCAATCTCAAAATGATGGCATAGATCCCCAGTCTAAACAGAGAGGCCTACTCACCTGGAAGTTTGTCAGTTGGAATCATGGAGGCCAAGAATCCAGGCTTTCGGTGTCCATCCTTTCCGCCCCATCTCAGCCTCAGCCTAGGGCACAAAAAGGCAACTGTGCCCTAACAATGCAGGGGATCATAGTCTCCTTCAAATGTGTTTTTTTAATTTACTTATTGGGCATTGAATCCAGAACCTTTGCACTGAGCTATATTCTCAGTCTCCCTTTTTTAATTTTTAATTTTGAGGCACAGTCTCACCATATCACTAAACTGCCTGGGCTGGGCTCAAACCTTGAGACCCTCCTGCCTCAGCCTCTCAGAGGGTTGGGATACATCACCACACCTGGCTTCAAGAGCATTTGTATTAGTATAGGGTCAAGAGTGGAATTAGTGAAATTATGACAGTGGGGTGTGGGGGATTAGGATGGGGAGAGAGTTCAAAATCAAAGAGGTTACCGGAAAGTCACTGGGAAATCATGAGGGATGAAATGGATGTGGTTTCTGTGGGGATCTGAGACTGAGGGACCAAGAGCAGTCACTTACCAGCACCCCAATCCCAAGGCCCCAGCTGCCAGTCCCAGGATAGAAAAGATTCCCAAAGACACTAGCACAACCATCTGCTCCAGAGGGTCCCTGTGATCTGAGAGAGACAGCCACATTACCGGTGACACTCAGCCTGACCTGCTCAGTGCCCCTTCTCTCAGAGACAGCCCGTCCCCCACAGCCCTGCCGTCTGCCCAAGCTCACCCAGTGGCCGCGGGGCTGGCTGCAGAGAAGGCCTTGGAGGAGCTGTGCTGTCCACCAGCTGGGTGTGCCCCTTGCCCGTATCAGGAATCTCATTCGTCAGGGGCCCTGAGGGAGGTGAGATCTAGGAAGAGTCCACTCACAGGGGGCCAGGGCCTGAGCTGGACCCAGGGCTCTCGGACATGAGGCCCGAAAGGCTGTGGGCCTCCTTTTGGGAATGTGGCTTACAGAAGCAGAACAGGCAGGGGTGAAGCGAGGGCACAACTGCAGGCCACCAAGGCTGAGGCCCGGGAGGGTACCGTGGGGCATGGGCCACATGGCCGCCTGCAGCAAAGCATCTGGATACCAGACGCGGCGGGAGGCCCTGCCCTTACCTCTGGCTGCTTCTTACCAGTGCTTGGAGTGCCCCACACCTCCGGGCTCCAGGCGCTCCAAGTGCCTGCATCCAGAAAGTCCCTGGTACTGACCCGCAGTGCATGAGGCAGCCCAGCCACGGCATCTGTGATTACCTCCTCCATGCCAATGGGCTCCACCTACAAGTGAGAAGCATTATTGGGGTGTCGGCACAGAACCTACCCACACAGTCTGCAATGAGTTTCCCTTCTTCTCAGAGCCATCCCTCTTCAGCATGGTGGAGAGTCTCCGCCTTACAACTGGATGGTTGGTGTGGTAGGATTTATACCTGGTGTTCAGAACATGGTAGTTTGTTTGTCTTATTTTGTTTGTTTTTAGACAGGGTCTCACTATGGAGTTCAGACAGAGCTCAAATTCATTCAGATCCTCCTGCCTCAGCCTCCTAAGTACTGGAATTACAGGTGGGCACCACCACATCCAGGTGGAAGATGGCGGCTGCTAGAGTTTAGATCCGGGGTGTTCTCCAGAAGCCTCTTATGTGGAAGGTGGCCAAATCATGGGGCTCCATGGCTAACTTGTTGTCATGATGTGAGGTCTGGTCAGAAGAGGTGGGTTACTGGAGGACTGTCCAGAGGGTACATTTCCCTCTCCCGCTCCTCTCGTCTCTTTCTGCTTCCTGGCTATCATGACAGGAACAGCTAGCTTTCCCCTGCTGTCCCCCTCTGACACGCCATTTCTGTCTTAGAGCCAGCCAACCATGGACTGAAACTTTTGAAACTATGACCAGAATAAACCTCTCCTCCTTTAAGCCAGGTACTGTATCTCACCAACAATGGCAGTGGCTGAGAGAGCAGTGTGATTCTCGGAGGAGCCCTGCCTGAGTTCAAATCTTTGCTAAGCCACTTACTGAAAAGATTGGGGAGGGGGGAAGAAACCAAGTATGCACATGTGTAATTCCCAACACTCAGGAGGCTGAGGCAGGAGGATCACTGTGAATTCAAGGCCAGCCTGGGCCACACAGTGAGTTCAAGGCCAGCCTGGGCCACACAGTGAGTTTAAGGTCAGCCTGAGTTACATAGTGAAACCCCGTCTCAGAAAGGCAAAAACCCAAAACAGATAAACCACCCAAAGGATGAACTTTGGGCCTTTGGGCCTGTTTCCTCATTTGGGAAACAGAGGTGAACACAACTAATAAGGCAATGCAGGTAAAGTACGTGGCACAGCCTGGGAAACAGCACCAAATGTGGGCTCTGATCTGCTGCTCCTGCTGCTCTGCAAACCCAACGCCAGCCAGGCTTTCCCATCAGAGGCGGGAATTCACTCTCATCCTCTGCTGGGTATGAGGCTGACAGGGGAGGTGGTGCAAAGCGCTCCGTTCCCTAGAAACAGTCTCTTTCAGAGATGCCGTCTTCCCACAGATGGGTTTACACCACACTGCAGTTACAGTCCACCGGGCGGCACTACAACCCAGCACCCAACACAAAGCTTGGCCCACAGGAAACACTCTGTAAGGGGAGGTACCAGGTCTTCTGGGGACCACCAAGGCCTGGAAGCCATGCAGAACACACAGGCTCACAAAACCAGAGACAAGACCCACAGCCTGAGGCTGCAATGCATTCCAGACTGTACCGTGGACCAGGCCGGATGCTGTGCTGGACGGTACTGCAGTCGGAACTTGAGCAGGAAGTGTGGCTGTCGGGGCCAGGAGGAGGGGTATGTCCAACTGGCATGCAGGCGTCGCGGGTAACCAGGAACTGACTCCACCCGCAGCCCCTCGGGTGGGTCAGGGCGCACTGAGGGTGGCCAGATACAAAGTCAGGGTAGGCAACTGTTTCCCAACCCATCCTCGCCACTTCCCGAGCTAGCCAGACGCTCCCGTGTAGGGCGGGATTCTTAAACTTGATCATCTATTAAACTCTGTCCCTTTATACAATAAGCTGAGATCTGGGGGTAGTTTTTGAAAAGCTGCATGAATAAAAGGCTGGGTTTTTTTTTGAAAGACAAATTGGTCCAAATTCCAGTTGAGGTGTTTTGTTTGGTTTTGTTTTTGTTTGTTTTGTGGTACTGGGAATGAACCCAGGGCTGCCAGTGCTCTACCACTAAGCCATATCCAGAGGCCCGGTATTTTTGCGGGGGGGGGTGGGGGGGTCTCATCATGGAATTCAAATTGACCTTGAACACACTATGTAGCCCAGGTTGGCCTCAAACTCATGGTGATCCTTCTGCCTCAGCCTCTCCAGTGCTGGGATTACAGGCATGTACCCGCTCCCAGCCCTTTTCATTTTATTCTGAGACAGGGTCCTGCTGAATTTGCCAAACTGGACTTGGATTTGGGATCCTCCTGCTTTAGCCTCCCAAATAGCTCAGATTAAAGTCATAGACCACCACACCCATTCCACCCAAGTTGAACTAATCCTACCCACAGGTCAGAGGAAGGAGTGTCCAGCAAGAGATTCGGCCGCCTAGATAGAGCACAGGCCCTAAAGTCAGGGCATCAGCCCGCAAGCTAGGCCGCCAGGAAGGACCCGTGGGTAATGCCAGTAGCCTTGCCTGTGTGTGGGGCCTGCACTGGGAGGGAACTGCTTGGGTGCCACACAGGGATGGTGCTGAGTCTGCTGGGGCCTCCAAGGCGGGGACCTGGGAGAAGGTACTCACAGATGTTCTGCAAGCTCACATCGAGCAGGCGTGTGCTGACCCCCAGAGGGTTCACCTCTGTCACATTGATCCGGTACTGGCTCCAGAACTCTGCCCAATAGATAACACAGCGTGCAGCCCCTAGGGGGTCCTGCGGGCATGGCTGCCCCGTGGACAGACTCACCCTAGGAGGGAGGATTTAGTCCTGGGATTTGGAAAAACCAGTTATGGGACACAAGCTGGAGCCCCCTAGCCTCTCCCTCATGTCCTACCTTTGGTGACCAGTTCCTGGCAACATCTTCTTCCTAGTGGGAAAGGTGTTGTCTGAGGTCAGGAAAGAAAAGGGACCTTCCACCCTCTCCGTGGCAGGGCCTCCCTTCCTGCCTCCCACGCCCCACCGTGCTGACACACCCCAGTACAAAGGCGCCCATGCCCAGTTGTGCACACCTGTAGGATGTGAGGTAGCGGGTGGGTAAGCCGCTGACTTGGCTGGGGCTCCAAGTGCAGGAGATGTTCTCATAATCAGACGCTTGGCAGGAGACCACAGGGCGTGCTGGGGGATCTAGTGGCAGAGAGAGCAGCTGGAGACCGAGTGACTGACTGACCGACCGACCGAGCAGATCCCAGTGCCTCTCTACCCCAGAAGGCCTGCTCAGGGGCCCACCTCTCTCAGGAACCCCACGGCTCGCCATCACCACCACCCTGAACTCACAGCCCAGCTTCAGGGTCACTGTGCCTCCAAGTTCACCATCCAGGGTCTGGCAGATGTAGGTGCCCTCATCAGTAGAGTCTGCCCGGGCCAGGACCAGTTCACGCCCCAGGCCAGAGTCAGGTCCCTGGAGCAGCCTCGGCTCCTTGTCTCGAAACCAGTACACAGCGGTCCTGGAGGGGAGATGAAGTAATGACGACAGAAAGAAGATTTAAAGTAAGTCTGACCACACCACCGTCTCCCCTGGCCTTCTACCTGCACTTGAAATAAAATCTAAATTCTCCTCGCTGGCTTACAAAGACCGCTGCGATCCAGCCTGCCTGTTCCCCCTCACCCAGTACACTCTGTCCACATTGCTCTAGCTTCTGGTCCCGTCACTACTCGAGTCATACCTGGAATCTTAGCACTCAGGAGGCTAAGGCAGGAGGATTGCGACTCATAAGGCCTCACTGGACTCAGCCTGGACTATGTAGTAAGACCACATCAAAGAAGGAGAGGGCCAGGGATACAGCTCAGTGGCACAGCGCCTGCCTGGCAAGCATGAGGCCATGAGTTTGATTCTCAGTAGAAAAAAAAAATGAAAAAACTGGAGGAAGGGGAAGGCAAGGCAGAAGGTGAGAGGAGGGAGCAGGGAGAAGTACTCAGTTCATTCCCACCTCAGGGCAGGTACACTAACTGTTAGGAAACCTGTGCGCCTGCCTCCCTGCTGACCTTAAGAAATCAGCTCCAGTGTCAACTCCTCAGAGAGACCTTCCCTGATTGTGAGTAAAAAATAACCATTGCGACTTTTAAGGGTGTTTTTTTTTCAACATCGGAACCTCAGGATTTTCTGTCCTGCAAGCAGTACTATCTAGCGAGATTACTGTCTGTTTATATTGTCTGTCTTCCCCAAAAGGAGGCAAACACTGAGAACAGGCAAGTTGCCTGGCTTGTGCTACATTTCAGAACCTACAACAGGCCAGGCACTCACAGGTCTCAGTGTGTGTTGGCCGTGTTGGCCGAGTTCTCTGTTGAACAGGGATGGTTGTGGGTTAGGACCTAGAGGCAAGGGTTACCCTGGGAAGGGTCAAGGGCGGGAGGGTATAGGAGGATGACCAGTGTCAAAAAGTAGGTGAGGTACTTACCCGGCACTTACTCCCGGGCAACACAGTGTCACTGGCCTGCCAGGCTGCCCATACTGGACCCCTGCGGAGGGCACTTCCAGGTAAGGCTCTTTCTTCACACCCTCCCCCCCCCCCGCCTCCCCCACCCCCACTTTGAGGAGCAGACTACTACAGCCTGGTAGTGTTGCTGAGTAAAGCCTCAGGTTATAATCTGCAGACGGCCAGAGGACAGGGTGGAGGAAGACCAGGTTGTCAGGGATTAAGGGGAGAGGGGAGTTGCTTTTAGGCAGGAGAAAAGCCACAGTCATTGTGGCAAATCCCAAATCCGAGCTGGGAATCAGAAAGTGCTTGTTCTTCTTACCTGGGGGGCCCCAGGCCTGGGGGCAGGGGGAGGAGGCAGAAACCAGGGATATAGCTACGGCCACCAGGACCCTGCTCAGCCCTGAACAGCTGCTGCTCATCTGTGGGGAGAGAGGCTGGGTCAGGGGTCCCCTGCTAGGAGAGAGGCAGGGTGAGGGGTCCTCCTCCCTGAGACAGAAGGTTAAAGCCTGGCTTCCCCTCTCCAAAACTGGGGCTTCCCAGGAGAAACAATGAGGCACTGAGTGGGGTAACTCTACCAGAAATCATGAGGGGGTCGACCGGAGGCCCCTTTTCCCACCGTATATTCATGTTATCCACATGTCTGCATGTAACCACACCCACACACACACGCACACACACTCACACCCTGCATCTCAATCCCGGGCTTAGGGCCCAGAACAAAAGCCGGAGGCAACACACAGTGCCAGCAACCACCCCCTCCACTGCCCTTGGCGCCCACCCCTGGCACCAAGCACTGGCGCTGGCTCAGCCACTCCCATTAACCCCTCAATCTGGCTGCTGGGAATTCCGGCGTTCACCCCCACCTGTCCACAGCTAATCACCACCTCTGACTCACCAAGGGTAAACCTCATCACTCTGGAGTGGGGGTCAGCACGGTGGGTCTGCAAACACCCTGTAATTCCACCATGAGGTCTAGTCCTGCTCTGACTGCCAAGCCTCTGGCCTGGGCCTGGCTCCTTGCACTGGCTACTTGGGCCATTCGGCTGGGTCTGGCTTAAACCTTTGTTGGGATCACGCCTGCAGAGCTGGACGGGGCTAGGGTGCAGACTGGGGCTACAGAGTTAAGCAGATCCAGATGCCCTGGCTGCTGCTAGAGGCTGAGGGCGGGCACAGAGCCAGCAGATGGAGATGGAGACAGAGTGGCGGAGAGCAGAAGGGAGCCAGGAGCCTGCAGGAACGCACCAAGCGAGATCACTCAGTGATCAGGACCAGGAGGTGACAGGGCTGGGCTAGGAGGAGCGAAAACTAAAAAGTCTGAGGAGCTTAAGGGCTGTGGAGTAAGGAGCTAGGATTTGGGTTTGGGGGTGTGCAGGAGGAGGAAGGCGGTGGAAAAGGAGCAAATGAGAGCCCTGGGTGAGAGCTCTAAAGAGGAAGAGCACTGACCCTCAGGAGTGGACCTAGACCAGGGCAGGGGCCTCCGCATGTCCACAGGTCTATCTGGGTCTCACCGGCTGGCCCTGGCTCCCTGTCCGGCCCCACCCTACCTTGTTGATCCCAGTGGCTGAGTGTCCATGGTCTCCAGATGGCCTCCCACTTCCCCCCACCAGCCACAGCACCAGCTCCTGCTGCACTCAGGGCTGGGACCCTAGCACCATGCTCTTCTTTCCTTTCAGCCCCACCCACTTTGGGCCCTGGAGCTCAGCCACCCTTAACCAGGCCCCCTCGGCCTTCCTTCTCCTCCCCCTCTTCCCCTCCTTCTTTCTCTCTCCTCCCTTCCCACCGAGGCCCTGGAAAGGGAAGAGTCTCCCCCCAGGACAGAAAGAAGCCACAGATACAGCCAGGGCCAGCAAGGAGGAAAAGGTTGCTTATGTTTATGTCCCTGTCAGGATTCCCCGTGTTTTCACGTAGCCACACACAGCTACATTCATGCTGGACTCACCAGGTGTAGTTAACAAAAGGACACTCCACTGACCACATGGACACAATCAAACAGAAAAACAGATACAAGCTTGTACACCTACTTTTTTTTTAACTCCCCAGCAAAGGTTGCCTTAGGGCACAGCTGCCTGTTTCTAGGGTTAAGAGAAGCCCCAGGCTGGGGAACACAAGAAAAAGCTGAGTCCAGTTGGCCCTCCCCTGCAAGTTCCAGCCATTTCTTACCTCCCCTCCCACCCTTGGGGCCCCAGCACCAGGAAATGCCTTTGGTTCCCTTGGTGCCAGGTACACAAAACCCACACTTACCCTCCGACTGACACTCTCAGATACTGTTACACCAAAACGCTCAGACACTCTCACCTGGATTCAGATAGTCACACACACACAGGCTGATTCTGGGGGGAGTGAGGGTCACACTACTCCCTAAAGGTAAATGCTCTGTATAGTTTAAGGCTCCTCATCTACAATGGCAGATCAGCATCTCATCACGGTGACAGCATCCCAGGCACCCAACAGAGTAAACAGACTGTCAGGCACAGGACACAGAGACACAGCATCACCACACTAGAAAGCAGATACGACTGGGTCGGCTGGTACACACCTGTAATCCTAGCACTCAGGAGGTCGAGGCAGGAAGACTGCAGTGAGTTCAAGGCCAGCCTGCGCTACATAGCAAAATCTGTTTCAAAAAAGAAAGAAAGACAAGAGAAGAGAAGACAGATACAGAGATACTTAAGAGACAAAAGTGTGAAGAAACACAGGGAGAAATATCCCCAGGAAGACAACCATAGGGAGAGAAAGAGAAACACAAGGAAACTGAGTCAGAGGGGCAAACAGCAAACGTGGGCAGCAGCCCCTCCCTTTCCCAGGGTCTCCCCCACCACACACTGTCATGAACTCTTGGGCAGAAGCCGCAGGGGAAGCCACGGGTGTCGGGCACAGGCCTGTCCACAGCGCAGCCAAGTAGAAGGGACATGCCATTGGTTATCAATATACAAACAGCTACACGCCCACACGGCCTGCGTCAGGACACAGGGCACACACGTCGGCACAAGTCTCAGTCTCGCTCTGCTACGGCTGACGGCACACACTGGCAGGGCCTCCCACCCTCACAGCCACAGGCAGACGGCACCCCTCCCCTCGAGAGACCTGATGGGTCGCAGTTCCTCTCTGTCTCTCTGTCTGTCTGTCTGTCTCTCTGTATGTCTCTCTCTCTCTGTCTGTCTGTCTCTGTCTGTCTGTCTGTGTCTCTGTCTGTCTCTCTGTCTCTCTCTCTGTCTCTCTGCCTGTCTCTGTCTCTCTCTCTCTCTCTCTGTCTCTCCCACACACACATGCCCACACACATCCCATCTCACTAAAAGCAGAACATGGAAAGATGCGCACAGAATCTCTTCCTTGCACCTCCACATGCAGACTCGGGTACAGGCACGTTGTCACATGCAGTCGCGTTAGCTGACAACTGCACCGAGTGACACCCCCTGCGGAGTCGCACTCACTAGCATCGTCACACGCAGACATGCTAACATCCCGGCGGCTGCTCCCGTACCTCCGATCGATCGCACACCACCCTGTCCCGCCCCCTCCTGGCCAGACTCCGCGGGCTGCACCCGCCGCCCCACCAGGCCTCACCTTCCGCGGCCGCGGCCGCCAGCGCCCTCCGCCCGCGCTCGGGCCTCCACTCCCTCCCGCCTCGGCCGCCGCGGGGGCGGCTCCTCCCAGGCGCCAATGGAAGCAGAGAGGTGAAACGAGGGGGGCCTCCCGGCCCATTGGAGCCTCCAGCTGCCAATCACTTTCACCCCCACCTCTGCTGGACACTTCCTGTCCCGCGGGGACAGAAGAGGCTACCAAGGTTCGAGTCTTAACAAGCGGGACTGCCGGACCTGGTCTGTCCTCCCTGGGACTACAGGACTGAAACTCTCCCGTTCCAGCCTCAAATTCAGGGCTCAGGAGCCAGTGGGCAGGTGACAGGAGAAGTTGAAGGTGTCCCCGACCCAGGAAAGAGGGGGCCTGGTTCAGAACAATGGTTCTCACACTTCGCACTGCACGCCATTGTGGTTGTACAACTGCCAAGCCCAACTCGTACCAGTTAAATCAGAATCTCTGGAGGTTGGACCTAGACTTCAGTATTGTTTAAAAGTACCCGCATAGTTCCAAAATGCAGCCAAAGCAGAGGTGTAAGGTCAGGGGCGTGTGTGTGTGTGTGTGTGTGTGTGTGTGTGTGTGTGTGTGTGTGTCCCAGGGGCGTGTGTGTGTGTGTGTGTGTGTGTGTGTGTCCCAGGGGCGTGTGTGTGTGTGTGTGTGTGTGTGTGTGTGTGTGTCCCTCTCACCAAGGACGGTCCATCCACTCTCCAGCCCCTGGATGGCTCAAAAGAGATGCATACTGTATTTGATCTCCCTCCTATCAGGGCCACACTTCCAAGTCCCAGGTACTTTAACTCAAAGAAAAAATACCCTAGACTGGAAGGTAGACAGTCAAAGTTCTTTACCAACCTTGGTATGACTTTCTCAGCAAGACTCCGTTCCCCTGGGGAAAAAAAACTGTGACCAGGCTGATAACCTTTTGTTACAGAAGGGGAGGGAGCAGACCCAGGGTCACGCTGAAAACCACATCTTCCTCTAGGTCCCCAGACCTAAGCCTTGCAGCTCCTTTTCTGCCCTGTGCAGACTGGAGTGAAAGAGCAACAGAGGTACACTGGGGCTGCACACACCGCACGTGGGAGCTTAGAGAGGCCAAGGACACAAAGCCACCTACACGTGCCCTACTCATCCCTTCAGTGCCTGCGGGCTGAAGCAGAGCCAAGCTGCAGCCACTTACAAAGCCAAGGTCTGGCTGGCAGCCCAGGGACTAGCCACTGACCACTGGGACCAGCACCCTCAGGCCTGGGTTTGGTGGTGAAGGGACTCTGGCCTTCCCAAAGCCTCAGCCACAGCTAAGAACACAAACATTTTAATGCTTCCTAAACTAGAAAGTCACATGGGTAAGAGAATCTATAGGCCAATACTGAATATTAGTTTTGTGCAGAGATATGGGGTGAATATTTGCATCAAGTTTTTGCACATCTGTGGGTAAATCGTAGCTAGAGTTTGGGTTTGTCTGTTGTTTTGTTTTGGTTTTGTGGCACTAGAGATTGAACTCAGAGTCTTGCACTGAGCTACAACCCCAGTCATTTTTATTTTGAGACAGCATCTTACTAAGTCCCTACATTTCTGCTTCAGCCCAAACAGTGCTGAAATTTCAGGCATTCACCACTATACCCAGCTGCCCTTTAGTCTTTAATCCTAGATCCTGAAGGTTTGGGTAGGGTTTTGTTGATGGTGTGTTTCATTTTGTTTTTTAAATTTTTTAAAGACAAGTCTCGTTATGCAATTTAGGCTTGTCTTGAACTCACTATGTAGCCCAGGCTGGCCTTGAACCTCACCCCAATCCTCCTGCCCCAGCCTCCCAAATGCTAGGAATACAGGCCAGCATGCCCAGCTCTGGTTTCTGAGTTCATACTCCTCCAACATCAGAAATATGTAATTACAGTTTTAATTTAACTTTATTGATGCTACATCTGCCCAAACTCCATGCCTCAGTCTCCACTGGCAGAAGGACTCAAAGCCTTGTGGTCAGGCAAAGTCTGTTGTCTCGCTGTCTTCTGCCCCAGGCAGTAGTGCACCTCTGGAAGTGCCCTTAACCTCTCTGCAGCCTGGAAAGGAGACAAAGGCAGTTAAAGAGGTAAGGGTTACAGAGAATGGTGGCACAAAGTTCTGAGCAGCAGGAGACACATGGGGAGGCTTTGAGGGATGGGGAAGTGAGGATTGCTGGAGCCACCAGAGCATGGGGTATATCAGCTCCTGCTTCCTAGAAATGCCCAGATTTTTATGAGGATTCTTGGGGTCACAACTGTTGGGATCCTTTGAGGATGTGGCAAAGAAAATGGGGCCTGGGGGCTCTGAGCCCTGACCTGCTCAGGGGTGAGATCCCTCTGGGCCTGGGCCAGCATTTCATAGCCAACCATGAATTTCCGGACAGTAGCAGATCGCAGAAGTGGAGGGTAGTAATGAGCGTGCAGCTGCCAGTGATCCCAGTTGGCCCCAGCCTGTGATCCTGTGGGAGCACCTGACAGGAAAAAGAAGCCAGAGAAAGTAGAAAGGGCCCTTTCTTCATTCCACCCCTCCCTGCCAAACCAGGCCATATGCCTGAAAACTACATCTCCCAGCATTCTCCACCAGAAAACCCAGGCATCAGAAAGCACCCTGGAGAGTTTTGCTAAGTTTGCCCTGCCCCGCCCCACCCCACCCCACCCCACCCCATTTTCAGCATCCCTGCTCTAGACACTTCCCCAGCAAGGTCTGCTAGGAGTTGTGGTCCCCTAAGCTGGGATTTAGGAGCCCAGAAATGCTGTTGGGGTTAGCTATAGATACACAAATGCCTCACCATGCCAGCCCATGGAGTATGGAAAAGACGTCTCAAATAGGTTGTCATACTTGGTCAACAGCTTCTTCATGATGGACGCTAGATCTGAAATCAGAGTCTGACTCCAGCCTGGGAACCAGATCCTGTCCCTACCAGAACCATCTCATCCAGGGCACAGACCCAAGGTCCCAGTTGGGAGACTGACCATCACGCTCAGCAGGGGTCAGCTCAGGCAGCCGCAGCACATGTCGACGGGGCAGCAGCAATGTTTGGAAGGGCCACACTGCCCAGAACGGGACCAGCACTAACCAGTGCTCACTGGTTAGGACCAGACGTTCCTAAGCACACAAAATGGAGATGAAGTAAAAAAAAATATATATATATGGAAATGAAGTCATAAAATATGTTGTACAGGGGGTCAGCAAATAGGCAGCAAAAACAAAAGAACAGAATCTGAAGGTTTCCCACCACTTAACCCTACTGTAAACCCCATTGTCATTCCTGTATTGTTAGTGTCTCCTAGTGGGTGTCTGGGCCACTTGTTTTCCCTTCCTCTTTCACACGCCCCTCTTGTGGGGTAAGAAGGTTAAGAACTCCTTGGGGACCTTGTTCCCTCCTACCTTCCTGAGTAGTTCCTGGCGGCTGTACTCTATCAGTAGGGGCTCTCCATGCTGACTGTGATAGGACTTCTGAGACCGCTCCTCACGCTGAGCCACGTCTGGCAGGAAACTGCTGGCCCACACCTGTTAGAAGATGGGAGCAGACAAGAGCAGGGAGGTGCTCTACCTCCAAGCCACCCCATTATTACCTTTATCTCACCCTTGAGCTCAGTTCCCCTGCCCCCAGTGCTGACTGGGCCCAGCAAGCAAGCTGCGGCACTCCCTGGTACACTTACCTGGCAGTGGGGGTGGGGGTTAGAACAACCCATCATGGCTCCTTTATTTTCAAAGATCTATTGGATAGAAATAGGGAGCTTTACTTTCTCTTTTGGAGACATGGTCGCATCAGGTAGCCTTGAACTCATTACATAGCCCAGGCTGAGGCAATCCTGCTGCCTCAGCCTCCTCAGTGCTGAGAGTACAGGTGTGCACCACCACACCCAGCTAAAATAGGGACTTTCAATAGCGGGAAATTTCTGGCTTCTTTTTCCTGTCAGGTGCTCCCACAGGATCACAGGCTGGGGCCAACAAGGATCACTGGCAGCTGCATGCTCATTACTACCCTCCACTTCTGCGATCTGCTACTGTCCGGAAATTCATGGTTGGCTATGAAATGCTGGCCCAGGCCCCTTTTCTTTGCCACGTCCTCAAAGGATCCCAACAGTTGTGACCCCAACCGTTGTGACCCTTCTACCACATTCTGTGGAAACGGATATGCTACTCCCCTAAATCAAAGCTGTACCTTTGCCCTCCCCACCCTTCCAGGGACAGGGACCACCTCACAGACCTGAACCCAAGGGTACTGAGCACCCAACTCCTCTGTGACTGAGGCCCATGAATCGATGACAGCCCGGATCTCAGGGACCGACATGAGAGGCAACGTCACATCCGACCAGGGGTGGAAGCACATGACTTTACTAAGTGAGGAGGGGGAAGCGATGACAGAAGACAGGGGTTGGGAGCTAGGGACAGAACCCAACCCCAGGGTTTAGTCTTCAACCCTGGCTGAAGAGGGAAAACCCATAGTTACCAAACTCCTCGAGCAGCCTCTGCCCGGAAAAGAGGGTGATCACTGGGTCCTGAGGCAAAGGAACATCACTCTGCAGAAGCTAGTCCTCCAGAGACCAAGTCTCCCTCCTCCCCAGTAGTGGTTCGAGGCAGGGTACCTGGATCTGGAGCATCAGGCTGCAGAGCTGGGAAGTCATTGTCAAACAGAAAGGTGCCATCGTAGTGGGGATTCACCTACACAGAAGGAAGGGCTAGAAGCATGCACTGCCCCATATCACCATCTGGTGGGCTCAGGGGCTGCTGCCAGGCTGCAGGGGAACGGGAAGGCCCACTCCAGGGCTAGGTAGGGTGTGATCCCGGAGGTCGGTCCACTGCCGCTGTGAGTGACAGGGAGCTCTGCGGGGGAGCCTGCCCCCCGCGCCCACCCTGTGCACGCGGGCTCTGGAGCCTTACCTCTCCGTTAGCCCGAGTGGCCCCGGGACACAGAGGGTTGAGAGGATCGTGGCGGGGCACCGTCTTCAGAAGCGGGGGCTCCACTTGCCCTTGCCAAGGCCGCTTCATGCGGTGAGCCGACACCAGCACCCACTCATCCTGCAGCGGATTGTAGCGGATATGTTGATGCTCTGGAGACGGACAGTTAAGATCAGTCAGCGGAAGTCTCCGTCTTTTCCCTGGCCTTCCCTACGGGAGACCAGAGCTCTGCAGCACCCAGCTGGGCTTGTCCTGCTCAGGGGCTAAGGGCCCGGGACCGGCCCTTCCCGACGCCAGCGGGCGCGCAGCCCGGTCCTGGCCCCGCGTCCCTCCCGGGGTGAAGGCGCCGACCTTGAAGTTGGGGCGACAACATTCTAAGAGGAGGGGTCGGCGCCGCGCTCCGGCGAGTCCCCGGCCGCCCAGCAATTACCGCTGGACCGGAAGGCTGCGGAGGTGGCGCCCGCCTCCGAGGCCCGCGGGCGCTGCTCGGGGTCCGATCCACCGCGAGACATGGGGCCAGGGGGTCGCGGGAAGCGTCTGAGGGGCCACGACGCAAGCTTTCATGTCTACTGCCCACGCTCCCCGGTGATTGGCCAGCCGCCAGCACGTGACAGCCTGAGTGTGGGGCCGCCTGGGGCGGGGCTCGGGTGGGCGGAGCCGCTGGCGGGAAGATTTCGGCGATGCCGCTCCACGCAGGCTGGAGCCGCTGCCCTGGAAGCACTTCTAGAAAAACTCCGTACTGCGGAGTCCTTCTGCTTCAGGACACTTTTGGTGCAGTCAGTCAGTCATTCATGTCAATCACTCAGCAAATACTTACTAAGCCTCTACCATGTGCCGACACCCAGGCTCTGCATAGAACAGCAGGATGCCCCTAGCACAGAAGTCTGCCTTTCCTCTCCTCTCTCCAAGTTTAGTGTAGGACCGGCGACAGAAACAGGGTTGGAAAAAAACCCTAAGAAACCACGGACTCATATTCATTCATCCTCTCTCTCTTCCTCTCTGTCTCTGTCTCTCATACGTACACACATGCACACATAAAACACACATGCACAGACCAAAAAACACAAGAAGGATTAGAAATAAGAAGCTAGAAAAATATCAGAATTGTCGGGCGTGGTGGCGCACATCTGTGATCTCAGCACTCAGAAGGCTGAGACAGGAAGATCACAGCGAGTTCAAGGCCAACCTGGGCTACATAGCAAACCCTGTCTCAAAACAAAACAAAATAAAATAAACAATCAAAATGACCTGGGCACAGTGGTGTGCATGCCTGTAGTCTCAGCTACTAGGGAAATTGATGCAGGAGGTTCACATAAACCCAAAGCGTTCAAGACCAGCCTGAGCAACACAGTGAGACCAATCTCAAGAACAAAAAAAATTGGATGTAGTGGTGCATGCCTTTAATTCCAGCACTCTGGAGGCTGAGGCAGGACTGCTGTGAGTTCAAGGTCACCCTGGATTACATAGTGAGACCCTGTCAGAAAAAAAAAATGAGAGCCAGGCGTAATGGCTCACGCTTGTAATCGCAGCACTCGGGAGGCTGAGGCAGGAGAATCGTTGCGAGTTCAAGACCAGCCTGGGCTACAAAGTGAGCTCAAGGCCAGCCTGAACTGCATAGCGAGACCCTGTCTCAAAAAGACAAAAAAAAAAAAATGAGGAAAGAGGAGGGATGGAGTGATGACGAGTGTGAAGAGTAAAGGACTGTTAGTAGCTCCAGTCACCATCTGAGAGGTATCAGAGGTATTTCCTTTGTGTTCCTTTTTCTTCTCTATGTTTTTGTTTCTTTTTATGAGACCAATTAGCTAACACTAGAATTCAAATTAATTCCTCACCTGGCACTTCTGAAGAGCCATCTAAATATGATCTACACCTCTTTCCCACTTCATAGTGGGGAACAGAGTTTTCAGGGTTACCCACAGAATGAATGACAAGCTGAGATTTGAGTGCAGATTTCCAAGAAGATTCCCTGTGCTGTGACATGTGTCTAAGACTTGAGCAGGATTCAGAACAAAAAGCTAGTGAGCTAGGAGCTAAATTACAGCAGAGAGGCCCCTTCTCCCAAGCCACATCAGGCCAAGCCAGGTATTCTGCAACTGGCCTGGAAAAAAAGTCATTGGTTATCTACCTGATCTTTGCCCTAGAGTCCTCAGACTGGACTCCAACAAGGACACTAGCTAGGAACAGGAAGCAGGGACTAAGAAATGAGTTTTCTCTGTCCCACTGGTCGTTCATAGTACAAGATGGGGTGAGGGCAGGGATAGGAGACCTGCTTTTCTACTTTTTCAAGTGTCTTTGTTTGAGTGTCTGGATTTTGGAGGCTGTTTCATTTTCTCAGGAACACAGTGTTTCAGTTCTATACCCTAAACCATGCCAAGTTACTCTGAACCCCCTGCAAGAACATCACCATGACTCTGTGCCTCTCAGCTCATTTTGGGGGGAAAAAGAATGTTTTAATTCTAGTGGTTCTATTGTTCCCTAAGAATTCTCTACTATATCCTCTGTAACTACAGTAATAGATGAGGAAAGAGAATGTGAAGAATTTCTCAGATTTTAGGAGCCTAACCTGGAAAAGGCATACATGATTCCTGCCTATGTTTCATTGCTCAGAATATAATCACATGGTCCCACCTACATAATAGTCTGTAGAATATAATCTGGCTGTCCAAGAGCAAAATGAAATAGATTTGTGGATTTGGCATTGTCACAGCCATATGCCTCTACTGAAAAATCCAAGGACCATTTCTTATCATATTGAACTTTTCAGTTATATTTGACTATGTTGACCATTCCATCAGTCCAGTGGTGTGAAGATTTTCTCTTCCAGTTATGATTTATTTCTATAACTAAATATAATGTACACTATGTGTCAGGCATTAATTGCTTTAAAATATTAGCTCATTTAATCTTCATCACAGTAAGAGATGTACTACGAGGTAGGTACTTTTATTTATTCCACTTTACAGATAAAAAAAAAACCTGAGTCATAGAAAACTTAAGTCATTTGTCCAAGATCACACAAAGCCTTGTCCAAGGCTTTGACCCCAGTCCAGCTCCAGTTTACTTATTAATTACCACACTATGCTGCCTCTTTCTTTTACTTAGTCTCTCCCTCCCTCCCTCCCTCCCTTAGTTGGCGTTTCTTACAGCTCTGTTCTTTACCTTACCTTACTCAGTTAACCCTATGAGACTTTATCCACTGCTTAAATTACCATCTTTTCTGTAGGATCCCCGGGGAGATCGCAGAGCTGGATGAGACCACACATCTCCACCGACACAGATCTTCCCTCCTACTTGCACGAGTCATGATCTCTGTCATCTTGCACCCTCCTCTGTCTCCACGCTGAAGCAAAGTCTAATCCCATTACTCTCCTGCAGATTACCCTCCACTGATTTAGTCATGCTTCTGAACAAAGAATAAATTCTAGGCTCCCAAAGAATCCATGTTAATCTAGCATAGTAGCACATGCCCAGAATTCCAGGACTCTAGGAGGCTAAGGCAGGGGCATCACGAGCTGCGCCTACCTAACCTGGGCAATTTAGTGACTTATTAAGACCCTGTATCAAAAGTGGGGAGGGTGAGCTGGAGATGTATAGCTCAGCGGGGAGGTCCTGGGTTTGCGATGTGTGGGTGGGTGGTGCAGTCTCCTTCTGCATCTCTGCCCTTGCAGTGGGTCCATTTTGCCCTTCTCTCTTAAGACTCGGCTAGCTCAAGGGTCAGGCCTCCAAAAAGCCTTCCTTAAAGTCCCAGGTTTCACTACCTCTTCTCAGGGTCCATGCTAATAAAGGTAAGCCGCAAGAATCTCGAGTCCCAAAAGGCTCTACTTTCTGGGCTTGCTTTCTGGGCAAGCCGGGCAGTCAACACCGGGTTTTTCCACCGAGCACCAGCCTAAGAGAACTGGTCGGAAGACCCTAAGGCTTGCAAACACGAGGCTGGCCCCGCCCCCGCCCCGCCTCCCCCCGCCTCGCCCCGCCCCGCCCCTCACGTGCGCGGCGCCGCCCGCCCCTCTGCGCGCTCCACAAGGAAATGACTCAACCGATGGGGCGGTGCTAGAGCGCCCGGGCCGCTCCGATTGGTCAGGGGGAACCATACCACGGCGGTGGCGGGGGAGCGCGTCCTGGGCACAGACGGGGGACCCAGAACAGTGGAGCCCCGGCTTTGGGCCCAGGTTCCCTGCTGCGTCCCGTGCCGCTCCACTCGAGGTGATGCAGTGGGCCGTGGGCCGGCGATGGGTGTGGGTTGCGCTGCTCCTGGCTGCCGTGGCGGTTCTAACCCAGGTCGTGTGGCTCTGGCTGGGCACGCAGAACTTCGTCTTCCAGCGCGAAGAGATCGCGCAGCTGGCGCGGCAGTTCGCTGGTGAGCGGCCGAGGGCGGAGAGGGGCGGCTGGTCCCGGAGCCCAGCCGCGGTTCCCGGGGCGGCGGGCCTGGAGCTGACCCTGACCGCTGCTCCTCTGATTCCGCCAGGTCTGGACCACGAGCTGGCCTTCTCTAGGCTGATCGTGGAGCTGCGGCGTCTGCACCCGGGCCACGTGCTGCCCGACGAGGAGCTGCAGTGGGTGTTCGTGAACGCGGGCGGCTGGATGGGCGCCATGTGCCTTCTGCATGCCTCGCTGTCCGAGTATGTGCTGCTTTTCGGCACCGCCCTGGGCTCCCGCGGCCACTCGGGTCAGTGCTGGTGGAGGGCCAGACTGGGAGGCTGGGGCTGGACAGGGGCTCCTTCCCCGCTGTTTGACGTTTGGCTGAGCCGTGTGATGGTGCGGACATCCTGATAGTCGGTGTCCATCTGATTATCACTTAGGCCGCTATTGGGCTGAGATCTCCGACACCATTATCTCTGGCACTTTCCACCAGTGGAGAGAGGGCACCACCAAAAGTGAGGTCTTCTATCCAGGTGAGTAAAGAAGCACAGTGGGAGAGTGGTCTCCTCATGCTGGGAGCACCCACAGTTGAAAAGGGTGTTGGGAAGGCCCTCACAGTTTCCTTCCTCCCCACCCACCTAAGCCACAGGTGGTTGGTTGGGGCAGAGCTGAGGGGGCCCCATTGTTTTCTTTGTTAAAGGGACATAAAATGTAATAGCTTTCTGTCAAACATGTCTGATTTTTATCTATTTTACCCAACCAGTATTCCAGCAATGAGGAATACTGGGGACACATTTGGTAATCAGAAATGCCCTTATACCCCAAAGAGAAGACAGTTGTGGCCCTCCATCCCTTTATTAAATAATGAAACAATTGACATTAAAAAGTGGAACCTTGGACTTCTAAGTGAATTTGAGGTTAAGTGTAAGCACAAAAACATTGTGATCGAACAGCTACATTTCTCAGAAAGCTTCACAAATCTTGTAACTACCCTTTCCTACCCACCCAGCCAAGCCTAAGTTTACCTAAATGTCTACTAGACATGAGTGAGGTTTGGGAATTTATATTTCTGTGACTTCCATACAATAACCCATGGCTATGTGGGGTAGTCCTGGTTTCCACCAAGAGAGGATATGGACCAGATGGTGCCACAGAACATTTAGGAGTGATTACGTGGTACTCTTTCCTTTCTAAATGAAAGACTAGGCCAGTGAGATAGGGCCTCTTCCTTTCTTGAAGTTGTGTTTTCATTTTCCACCCTTAGCCCAAGGGCCAGGTAAACCCACAATAGAGGGGCAGGGCAGAGATGGCCCTCTCATTTGTGTGCTCCCTGTCCCCCAGGGGAGACAGTGGTGCATGGGCCTGGTGAAGCAACAGCTGTGGAATGGGGACCAAACACATGGATGGTGGAGTACGGCCGGGGTGTCATCCCGTCTACCCTGGGATTTGCCCTGGCTGACACTATCTTCAGCACCCAGGACTTCCTCACCTTCTTCTATACCCTTCGCGTCTATGCCCGGGCCCTCCAGCTTGAACTCACCACCTACCTCTTCGGCCAAGACCCTTGACCAGCCAGGCCTTGAAGGGAAGACCTGTGGTGATAGGAGTGGGCAGGCCCACCCACATCCCCTGACTGGAGCCCACGTGCACAGGCAGGGACCTACTCACACCATGCCAATACTGAGTTCCTGCTGTGCTAGGAAGGACATACATGCTTATACATCCAGACCCATGGGAACAATTGGGGACATAGAGATGCCAAGACCTGTATGCACTGCAAGATCATGCACTCACACCCATCCAGAGAGGCAACCCCCTGTGTACGGAGGGGGCCAGTCATGTGTTCACACATATCACAAGCTTGACTCACTAACTCAGGCCTTTGCAGAGCTTCCCACCTGCAGCTAGGGCTCTGGAGTTAAGAACAAGGGTGGGTTTAACACCCCCTCAGTCTAACTCCTCAACCTAGCTGTGGTGGGGGCTGGGGAGCTGCCCTAGAGGCCCCTTCCCTGTGGCTGTGATGCTCTCCCTTTATCCCCTGTCATCACCATATGCCTTATCCCTGTTCCATTCCCCTGCTATGCAAGTGCCCCTGTGGCTCATCCCCTACCCTGTCAGCAATCGAGTCAGCTGGGGAACCAGAGGAATCTCAAGTGAAGCTCTCCCATCCCTGAAAGACCCCCATCCCCCCTTGGGGTGTGGTGGGAAAGCTGGCCTCCACCGTGGCTCCAAGGGTTCACCCCTGGCCTAGAGAGGGCTTTTTCTTTGTGTGTGTGCACACCCTACCACACTTTCCAGACACTGCCCCTCTTGCATTCCGTGCCCATCTGTCTCTTAATAAAGACTTGTCAAACAGTTCCATTTCTTTGTGTGTGTAAGCATCAGGAAAAGCTCGTAACTCACGGGCAACCCCAGGAAGACCTCTCACTTGCTGTGCAACTGAGTTACTAAGAGTGGCTCTGGACTATATAGAACTTTACATTTGAGGGTGCCTGATTATCTAAGAAACTACAAATTACCGGACTCCATGCCAGCGGAGGTCAGGGGATTGGGGGCTGAGGCCTTGAGATTAGCATATGTGGTAACGCCCTTTCCCACACAAATGAGAACGTCACAATCTGAGCGGTTCAGGCCAGGGTGAAGTAGTGTGTGTCTTGGCTTTATTCTGCCTAGTACAATCCTGGCATCAGTCCCACAAGTCCAGCCCTTGGTGGCCACAGGGTGGCGGTGTGCACTAACTTGAGGTGAAAAAGGCATTGCTGTTCTCTTGGGGTTTTTTTTGGGGGGGGGGTTGTTTTTTTTCCTGGCCTTTCATTGTGCTGTGCAAGCCCCAGCCCAGAACAGCAGCTCCTGATCTGTGGGCTGCCTTTCAGCCACCGCTTCTGTGGCACTCCTGGTGTGGGAAGCAGGTGTATTAACTGGCAGTAGGTGAGGTAGCCAGGCCAGGACTAAAGTACACTCATCCTAGGCACCAAACCTGCCTCATCCCCAGCCTATCTGAGGTTAAAGAAAGCCTGGGTCATTCCCTTTTTTTTTTTTTTCCTTTTCGAGACAGGGTCTCTATGCAGTTCAGGCTGGCCTTGAGCTCACTTTGTAGCCCAGGCTGGTCTCGAACTCAATGATCCTCCTGCTTCAGCCTCCCGAGTGCTGGGATTAAAGGCGTGAGCCACCATGCCTGGCTCATTCCCATTTCTTAAGTTTCCTAATATTTTAAAAATGGAAGAAACATGCTTATAAAATTACGTATTTTAAATTTAACATTTTCCCAGTACTGGGGAATCAAACCAAAGACCTTTTCAGTGAGCCACATCTTCAGCCTCGTTTTTACTTTTGGCAGTACTAGAGGATTGAACCCCGGGCCTTTGCACTGAGCTATACCACCAGCCCCCTCCTCTTTTTCCCCTTTGATCAGGGTCTCACCAAGTTGCCCAGATGGGACTTGAATCTGTGATCTGCTTGCTTTAGCCTCCCAGATGAGCACCAGGAAACCTAGTTTGTTTTTCCATTTTGAGACAAGCTCTTGCTAGGTCACAGAATTGTTTGGGTCAGGGTTGAATTTTTCATGCTCCTGCTTCAGTCTCCCAAAGGGCTGGGATTATAATTATGTGCCCTTTCCCTGGGGATTTAGCTCAGCAGCATAAGTGCCTGCCTTGCAAGCACGCGGTAGTGAGTTCGATTCCTGGTACCAATTTTTAAAAAATGCCACCATGTCCAACTTTTAAGTCTTGACATTCTGATGAACACAAAAAAGACTACATGAAAACAGCACTTGAACTTGGGAGGCTGAAGCAAGAGGATCATTGCAAGTTTGAGGTCTGGGCTGGGGATTTAGCTCAGCGGCATAAGCGCTTGCCTTGCAAGCACAGGATCTTGAGTTCAATCCCTGGTACCGATTTAAAAAAAAAAAAAGCCTGGGACACAAAGTGAGTTCAAGGCCAGCCTGAACTGCACAGTGAGACCCTGTCCCAAAAAGACAGAAAAAATAATCAAAAGTCTAAATGTGTGGCTCTGGTATTGGGTATAGTGCTGCAAACGTGTAATCCTGGTACCTGGAAGGCTGAGACAGGAGGATCACCTCAAGTTTGAGTCTGTCTTGGACTAAATAGAGTTCAAGACCGGCCTCAACTATGTAGAAAGACCCTGTCTCAAAACAAAACAACAGAAAAATGTATGGCTCTGAATGAACGTGAAGCCCAGGCAAACTGGCCACCTTGATCCCCTGCTGACTACAACAGGCAAGGCCAGCTTCTCCATCAGTCCTGGGTTACAAAATCTTGTCTCCTTCCCAGTCCATCTGCTACCCAGCTCTACCTCCAGGCCCAGAGCACTCAGCGAGCGGGGATGCTCCAGTGACCTGTTATCCCTCCCACAAAGAACTAGGTTCCCAGGCCCCTCCCCACTCTCACTAAGTCAAATGGTCATTTTATAGTTCTCAGCTTTTTTATTAGTTGATGCTGGGACTGAACCCAGAATCTTAAGGTGTGCCAAATACAGCTTCTTCCACTGAGCTGTAACCCCAGCCCTCAGTGTTTCTTGATACAGGTAATCACTCCTAAGACACTTTCAGCTTCTAGGACACTGTTTTTCCCTTTCACTGCCTCTTGCTGAACTTTCCTGTCTCTGAACTCTGACCTCTGACCTCTCTTCATTTACACCCCCTCCCAAGTGATCTCAGCTGTTTCATGACTAAATACTATCTGTTTCTTGACCTCTAAATCTTTGTGTCTAAATCTCTTCTTCCTATGCTGTAGCTTTGGATATCTTATTGTTTCTATCTCTCCTGAACATCTCCACTTGGTTATTTAATAGATCTTTTAAATTTATAATGTCCAAAACAAGCCAAGCACAACAGCTACTCAGCCTCTGCTACCTAGGAAGCTGAGGCAGGTGTATATCAACTTCAAGGCCAGCTTGTAGCTCAGTAGTAGAGTTTTTGCTTAGCATAAGGGAGGTCCTAGGCTTAATGCACAAGGATTCAGGAGGCCGAGGAGAAGGATAACAAATTCAAGGCCAGCCTGGCAATTTAGCAAGACTGTCTAAAAACTTTATAAAGGACTGGGGCTAGCATGGTAATGTACACCTGTAATCCCAACATTCAGGAGGCTGAGGCAGAAGGATTGCTTCCAGTTTAAGGCCAGCCTGGCCTATATAATGAGTTCAACTCTTTTTTTTCAAGACAGGGTCTCATGTGTAGGTCAGGCTGGCCTTAAACTCACTACACAGCCCAGGCTGGCCTTAAACTCGTGGCAGTCCTCCTGCCTTAGCTTCCTGAGTGCTGGGATTACAGATGTGCAAGTATGTGCCACTGTATCTGGCTCTGAGTGAGTTCAAGGTCAGCCTGAACTACATAGCAAGACCATGTCTCAAAAAAGAAAAAAGTGAGGGGCCTGGGGATGCCGTGCGATGGTAAACCACTTGCTTAGCATGGGTTCAATCCCCAGCACAAAAAAGAAAAAATATCCAAGCAAACTGATTGTCTAATCCTCCACCTCTCCAGTGCTCTGCAGTCTTTACTGTCTCTGTTAAGAACACCTCCATTAGGGGATGTGGGGGAAAAGGGACCCATCTTTCCTCTTGGTGGGAATGCAAGCTGGTGCAACATTGGAACTGTGGAAGTTAGTGTGGAGTTACCTCAAAAAACTAGGATTGGAGGTCCCATTTGACCCAGCTCTTCCCCTTCTTGGTATCTTCCCAAAAGAATTAAAAACATCATACAGCGGTATCTGTGCATGCGTGTTTATGGAAGCACAGTTTATAACAGCTCGATCTTGGAAATAAACTAAATGTCCACTGACTGAGGCATGGATAAAAAAAAATGTGGTATTTCTATACAATGGAGTACTACTCAGCCATAAAGAATGATGAACTGGACACTTTCATAGGTAAATGGATGAGCCTTGAGAACATATTTATTAGTGAAATAAATAAGATACATGTGTAAACATCATATTGTTGTATTAGTATGACAAGCTGAAAGAAAAAACATGTATATGTGTGTGTAAAAAATGGTTGGCATAGTTTTAAAAAGAAGCAGCATAATGGCGTCTTTCGTCATCCACACAGCCTGCTCAGAAGCAAATTCCTCCCTCCCTGACCACCTCTGTGGTTCTGCCTTCCCTTCTACACCTTGTCCCAGTCCTTTTATCCCGGAGAGAAGGACCTCAGCCAAAGCAACAACTCAGGCCACACCTGCCTTTAATTTAAGCCACTGTGAGCCATTCTGAGTTGACTTTCCGATGTCTTATAAAATTTTTAATGTGCTATAAGGTTTGTGGTTTTTTTTCTTTTTTTTTTTTCTTTAAAGAGAGGGGAAAAAGCAAAACAGAAAAAAGGGTAGAAACAATATAGAATTTCAAACAAATAAACAGTAAGAAATCACTAGTTGATACATTACATATTGTCTTCTTGGATATAGTTGTTCAAGTTACAAAATTAAAGCATGAAAATGGACATTCAAACAGTGAGGCTGCAAACAGTTCTGTTCACTGATCCAACAAAAACTTAGCAACATGGTTATCAGTTCTACTCACTTGAACATACATGCAGTTATATCCTTTAGAGTGCTTTCTTTTCCTCCTTTTGCTTTTTAAGTCCATTATCTGTTTAGTTATATCATGTTTCAGGTTGCTCAGTACCTTACTGATCTGTTTAATTGTTGTAATTTACTTTTTTAAAAGTTTTTGTTTATTATATTTATTAATTAATTAACTAATTTATTTTGAAGGTAGTAAAATACAGCAGAACAAGACAGGACAAAGCCACCTGAGGCAGTGCAGTGAAACTGGTACAGAACCTCACAGCAGGTTACTGAGACAATAGCAATAGGTACAATAGTATCTCTGGTTTTCTTCACAATAGTTGTTCCTTCAGTCAGGTGGAGCAATATTGAAGGAAATACCGAAATTATAAAAATAGAGTATTGAATAGAGCAATACCATGGATCAGAACAAAGCAAAACAGAGATACAAATATTTGCCTTCAAAGAGATGGCAGAAGAAAATCCCCCTTATTTGCTATATTGCATATAGTCAAACTCGCAAGAGATGCTCAGATCTCTGGCTCTCATTTGCTAGCAGGGAAGGGGGGATGAAATTGATGTTTGATTCCTAGCCTGCGTGCCGCTAGGTTCACAGCCGCCCACTAGAGCGGTGAGCTGGCTGCCTGTTTTCCCAGTGCCCCAAGTTCCAACATGGCGCAGATCTCAGGAACCACTGATCTAAAGTTTGGGTTTTTGCATGTGCGTACCCAGTTGTTCCAGTGTATTTATTAAACGTAAAATCCTTTCTCCATTTAGTTGTTTTTGCATCTTTGGCAGAAGTCAATTGTCTGTTATGTGGGTATCTATTTTAGGGCTTCATATTGGTACCTTGGTGGTTTATCTATCTTACTATCAATGCCAGTTTGTCATGATTGGTGTGACTTTGTGATAAGCCGTGGGACTGGGGAGGCTGGAGCTCTAATTTTGTTCCTTTATCAAATTTGTTTAGACTATTCTGAGTCTTTTATATTTCTACAGAAATGTAAGAATCAAAATGTTAATTTTTATGAAAAATGATGTTGGCATTTTGATAAAGGATTGTGTTTTCTGATCTTTATTTTCTTCTATTTGTTTCTGTCTTTTATTTCTAATTTCTCAAGGAAAGTTATGAGGATATTTCACAACTTTCTTCTTTTCTAATAAATGTTCTTGGTGTTAAATAGGAACAACAGAGGTGAAGAGTAGAATATATTTATTGAGAGAAAGCTTCTGTCTGAAGAGACAGAAGGGGGTCCTGAGCGGGTTGTCCCCTTGGTGTTAAATAAATAAACAAATAGAAAGAACACCATTTACCTAGCTGCCCAGACCAACCTGTTAGGCACCTTTCCGTTCTCTTACATCCTACACTTAAACCATCAACAAGTCCTCAGTTTTGTCTTCAAAACACCCAGGCTGTGACCATTTTTCCTCACCTCCACTGCTGCTGTGCTGGTCCACGACATCGTCACCACCCTTGTCTAGCTCCCACAGCTGCCAACTAACTTATTCCCATGCTTGCCACACAGAGAGGCCAACTTTCTCTTGTGGAGAAGCTCCAGTGACTTTCCACCTTGTCCTGGCCTTTCACCCCTTTCACAGCCTAGGCCAAGTCCCACGTTACCACTGACCAAACATCTGTTTGACTCTATTCTGCCCAGTGGCCTTCTTACATCTCTTTCAACACATCAAGCAAGCTTCTTCTACCTCAGGACATTTGCCCTGACTATTCTGGCTCTAAGGTTCTTCCCTAGATATCTACATAGCGCCTACCCTCTCCACTTTCCATTACTGCTCAGTGAATCCTTCCCTTAACATTTAAGTAATGTTGGCCCTCCTGTGTGTAGCCCTTTGTTTTTGATGGTTCTTATTGTTGTTTTCGGGTTTTTTTTGTTTTGTTTTGGGGTTTTTGGTTTTTAGTGCTGGGTTGTACATGCTGGGTAAGTACTCTTTGACTGAGATGCACCTCCAACTCTCTGCCCAAAAGTTTTGATACTCCTCCCTTCAAGAGGCGAATGCTAGTTTCCTTCCCTTGAGCGCGGACTAGACTTAGTTACGTACTGTAGCAAATGACATACATATTTCAGAAGTGACTGCATGACTTCCTCTAAGCCATAAAAGGCACTGCTGCCTCTTTAGTTCCCTTTGGATCACTTTGGGGAAGCCTAACTTCCGTGTCAGGAAGACACACAAGCAACCCCATGTAGAGGCACAGGTGGAGGCAGAAGGCTTCCGTTCATAGCTTTGTGGGTGCGTTCCCTTGGGAGTGACTCCTTCTTCCCCAGCTAAAACTTCAGATGACGTCAGGCCTAGTATTTGTACTACAACCTCGAAAGAGGCAGTGAGTCAGAACCATTCCATTAAGCGACTTATTTTTCTTTTTTCTTTTCGGTTTTGCTGTGTAGTTCAGGCTGGCCTCAAACTCAGTAATCCTCCTGCCTCAGCCTCCCGAGACCACTACCACATTCAGCTTAACCCACCTTTGAATCTCTGAAAATGTGAGATAATAAGCTATGCGTGTGTGCGTTTCCAGGACTGGGGATTGAGCCCAGGGCCATCGCCCAGAACTGTCACAGAACTACATCCTCCACCCTTTTTTATTTTTTTATTTCAAGATAGGACCTCCCTAAGATGCCCAGGCTAAGTTTGAACTTGCAGTCCTGACTCAGTCTCCCAAATAGTTGGAGTTAGAGGCGTGCATCATTGTGCCGAGCTATGTTTGTTGTTTAAAGCTTCTAAATTTGGGGGTAATCTGTTACGCAGCAGTAGATAACCAGTATGCCCTCCCCTTTCTGTCCCTTCCAACTCAGCTGCATTTCCCCCGTGGTACATGTCACCGTCTGACACGTTTACATTTCCCTCTCTAAACTGGGCCATTATAACGGGCTCGGAGCTTTTCCCCTATACCCAGCAGTAACTGGAATAAAGTAGGTACTCAGGGTACTCAGAAGGTATGTGTCTGATGAATGAAGCATGACTTCTGGAGGTCTAGGTCAGTCTGTCTGTTTCGGCCTCCGCGAGCCTAGAAGTAGACTGTGCCTAAGGGTGTGAGAAGCAGCTTTTTCTTTTCACAGAGGAAGAGGGAAAGACGAGGTCCCAGTCAGGCCATTCCATTCCCTTGGTTCTTCCCTGTTGGAGCCCGGACCCTCAGGGTGGTTTACTGTTGCTTTTGTGTGTGTAAGGTGGAGGGGGAGGTGCTGGAGATTGGACCCAGGGCCTTTGCACTTAGCTACATCCCCAACCCTTTTTTATTTTTTATTTTTTATTTTGAGACAGAATCTCACTAAATTGCTATGTTGCCCGGGCTCGACTTAAACCTGTGCTTCTCCTGCCTCAGCCTCCCAAAATGCTGTGAATATAGGCTTGTGCCACCATCTCCAGCTTGACTCCCTCTTTCTTTCTTTTCTTTTCTTTTTCTTTTGTACCGGGGATCAAACTCATGACCTTGCGCTTGCCAGGCAGGCACTTATGCCGCTGAGCTAAATCCCTGGCTGGCTGGCTTGCTTTCTTTCTTTCTTTCTTTCTTTCTTTCTTTCTTTCTTTCTCTCTTTCTCTCTTTCTCTCTTTCTCTCTTTCTCTCTTTCTCTTCTTTCCTTCCTTCCTTTCACTGTAGGGAAGAGTAACTGCCAAGCCTCCTCTCTTCTCCATCCCAAACTCTAAAAAGTCACCTGTAAACTCTCAGAACTGGATTTCTCTTGCCAGTTCCTATCTTCCTGGGACTCTTACCCAGGTCTGTCTCCAGGAACCTCTGAGCAGCCAGAAGCTGGGGGAGAGGTGTATACGCAGGACAGCAGAGTTCATAGGGGTCTACCTGTGCCCCAAAACAGGATGTCAGCTTTCCTGGTTCACCAGTTTTCCCTCCTGAGCCAGGCTTGGCTCTGCCCCAGGAGAACTCACATCACACAGCCACGTCGAAGTGGGCATCAGGCTGAATGCAGTTGGTGGACCAAGGTTGGGGTGGCTGACTGGCTGTGAGGCCAATATTTGAGGTGAGGGACACTGAGGCTAGACAATCAGTGGCACTAAGCCTCAGTATCGGCGGGGATGGGCCATAGGGGATGAGGACTTAGTGCTGCAGTGGGACCTGCAGAAGGGTAGGCTGGAGCCAGGAGGAACAAAGAGTGACATCCAGCATGGGATTCCACTGAGCAGAGCTGGTGGTCCGGGCCAGGGCAAACTGAGGCTGAAAGGAGTGGATTGATTGGGATGAGGTGAAGGAGGAGAAAATACAGGAATGGTGGCCCTGGGGCATGTGTGTCTCCCTGACTGCAAGGTCAGGGGATGCTCGCTGGTGCTGCAGGGTGTGGCATAATTATATACCCACGCCACATGTCTCTCCTTAGGGATACCTGCTCTCCAGTCATCTTAGGGCGGTCCTCATGCCTTTCATAAACAGGGCCCTCTGGACGCAGAAAGACACTGAGAAAGTATGAGGGTGCCTAGTGCAGTGGGGTTCTGGCTGCTTAGAAGGGAAATTGTGACCTGCCGCTCAGAACTGCCAAAAAGGGGGCAGGCTCTGGGGCCAGGGCCCAGTGGGCCCGAAGCAGTGTCTCCTACAGGGGTCTGGAGAAAGATTTGGAAGTCAGGCACACGTGGGTGGAGTGTAAGTATGAAGACAGATAAAATGCTGATCACAGTGAAACGGTGATGCGTATCTGAGGTTCATTATACGCTGTGCGTTTGCCTTGTGTGTTTGGAAATAGCTGCAGTAGAATGTTAAAGGAAGCCTAACGCGGTGGCACGAACTTGTGGTCCCAGCGACGAGGAAGGCTGAGGCAGGAAAATCATAAGTTTGAGCCTAGCCTGGTCAATTTAATAAGAACCTATCTCACAATTTAAAATTCTTGAAAAGGGCCAAGGGAAGAGCTCAGTGGTAGAGTAACCCTGGGTTGAATCCTCAGCACCAAAAATAAATGAATAATAAAAAAGAATATAAAAAACATCTGAAAAAGATAAAAGCGTGTCTGTGTACGTGATGTGTGTGTACCGCTGTGGGGGTGCGGTCAGCTCAGAGGCCTCTGAATGTGCCCGGGCCCGCTGCCATGTGCAAACTGCACAGGCACACAGGGCAGGGCAGCAGGTGGGCAGAGCGGGAGGAGAAGCTTCTATTCTAGCCAGGCTTTACACTCACCCCAACGATTTGCAGCGTGATTCTCCTGGTGATCACCAACTGCCCAGGCCCTTGGCGCGGTACTGACCTGTAACCCCGTGTGCCACTGGGCAGCTGTGTGCCTGAACTTGCGGCAAGGTGTGCTGGTGCGTGGACGCCGCTGTGTGTGAAGACTCTGCTGCGAGCGCGGCGGCTGTAGGGGACGCGACTCGGAGGCTGGGCGGGCCCTGGTCCGGCGCGGGGCGGTGGGCTCCGCGCTCCCCCTCCGCGGTTCCCGGCACCTCTCCAGCGCCCCCTCGCCCAGAGTCCGCTCTAAGGCAGGTGGGAGACACCTGTTGGGGGGCTGAGAGGGGCAGAGCTCCGGGGCCTCCCCCTGCACCCCGCCCAGGGTCCCGCCCCCAACCCCGCAGCCGGCGCAGGGCAAGGAGCGCCCGGCGGCGCAGGAGCGCGGCGGGAGCGCACCGGGCCGAGCGGACCGAGCGAAGCGCACCGGGCCGAGCCGACCCGAGCCAGCCGGCCCGAGCGGAGCGGCCGCCGTGGAGACGCCGGGGGCAGCGGGCCGCGCCAGGCGGGTGAGTGGGCCGCGAGGGTCCCGGGCGCGCGCCTCCCGGGCTCCCCTCTAGCGTCTCTGCGCCCCTCTGCTCCCCGGCCCTTGCCGTCTCCACCGTGTCTCCGGTCTCCGTTCTGGTGCCCCTTCCGTCTCTCTGCCTCCCGTCTCTGCGACCCTCCCCTCTGGGCTGCCCTCCACTGGGGTCTCTCCCCTCCTGGTCCTTTTTCTCTTCGCCTTCTCTGCCGAGTATCTCTGGCAAGCGCATGTTTCCCAGTCTCTGCCTCTACTCTTGCCTCTAGAGCCCAGGACCCCAGTCTGTCTCCAGCTCCATTTCTCTCCACCTCTGGCTCAGCTTGTCCCATCTCCGTCTCTTCCTCCGTATCTCCTTGACAGCGTCCCTCATATTCATTTTCCCTCTCTCCATCTTTCTTTCTCTCTCTCTCCCGTCTTCCTGTCCTCAGCCTCTGTCCCCCATCCCTGTCGCCCTCTCTGATGTTCTGATTTGCTAAGCTTCCTCCCTGTCCTTAGTCAATGGCCATTTCTGATTGCCCGGGTCTGGTCCTCATCTCTCCTCTTCTTTCCAGCTCTCTGTCTCTCCATCTCTGGCATGGCTGTCTTTCTCTGCTCTTTCCTCATGATCCCCTCGTGTTCCTCCACCCATGACCTCTCCCTCCTGTGCTGGGGGATATAGAGAAGGCAAAACCCAGCACCCATAATTGCCTCCCCCACAGGCAGCCCTTTCCTCGGGGCCCTGCCTGGTACCAGGACCGCCCCCCACAGGGGGACTGCGCCTGGAAGCTGTAATGGAGGCCCTGCAGAGGCAGCAGGCAGCTCGGCTGGCCCAAGGGCTGGGATCATTGGCCCCTCCTCAGCCTCCACTGCCACCAAGGCCTCCCCTGCCTGGCCCCAGGACCCTGAAGGCTCCTGAGGGGGCCCTGGGTGAGATGGGGGCTGAGGAAGAGGAAGATGCGGAAGAGGATGAGGAAGAGGAAGAAGCTGGAGCAGAAGAGGAGGTGACAGAAGAGAATTACCCAGGGGCCAGGGACCCCAGCTCCCCTACCACCCAGCCTTCTGGACCCCACCCTCATGAGTGGACCTACGAGGAACAGTTCAAGCAGGTAGGGTGCCCCCCACCCAGGCCTTTCCTTCTTCTACCCCTCTAGGTAAAAGCAGAGCCAAGTAATCAGTGGTCTACCCATCCCCACTGCCCTCTGCAGGATGGAAGGATACAGAGACCTAGGGGGAGAGCTAGTGGGAGACTGGACGGTAGAGATAGGGTGACAGACACCGAGATATGTAGAAAGTATGTAGGAATGCTCCCAGAGGCACAGAAGGCGCCCAGAAACATGGAAATTGACAAATTGGAGGCCATTGGTGAGTCCGGAAGGAAGGTGGGAGAGGTGTAGGGGCCTTCGAGGGAGGGGGATTTGGAATTTAAGTGCTTTCAGCGCCAGCACCACCCCATCTACCTGCTCACACATCAAGTTACAAGGACCAGCGGGAATGTAGTAGGCTGTCTACCTTGTCTTTGGAAGCAAGACAGTAATTCTACTCCCTTAGTAAGCTGTACATCCCTCCTCTTCCTGTCAAGCCACTCCCCTCACCATGACCAAGTCCCATGGGTGATAGTTTCCACCCGGTGTTGTGCGCCCGGCTGCTGCAGCATGCCCCTATGCAACTGGGAGAGACAGGGCCTTAGAACAAGGTTCCCTTCTATGGAGCCCTTGAGTGTTATTCTAAGGACACTGATACAGGCGGTCACTATGAAGGTATTACTTGGGGCTGTGACTCCCAGTATGCTATTCTGGCAGTGTTACTCACAGGGTGTTAATTTTGAGTATTTTCCAGAATTTTCAGTCTGTGGGTAATATCCTGTGGCATTAGCATAGGAGTGAGAATATTACTCAGGGCCCTGATACTCTGGAGATAGGGTTCTAGAGACTTTCTCTTTCCATAGTTCTGGGGCTTATTACCTGCAAACTGTTGGCATTATCTGTAAGCACCCACCTGAGACGTAGAGCCCAGTGTTAGGGAATGCATTATAAAGGTAGGTCTCTGTGGTTTGTTACTTAAGGGTGATTTTTACTCTGTGAGTTCTTACTGAGGGTTGGAGTGTTACTCAGAGATTGTTACTGTGGGTCAATGACTCAATTACTCTGGTGACTATTACTCGTAGACTTTGGGAGGTGCTTCTGGAGATGGACTACTGGTGACAGGGAGGCAATGGGATAGATGACCAGTAGGTTCTGGGTGGCATGTGATAGTCAGTTTCTTTGTGGCAACTTCTATAGTAGGCAGAATAGGGGGGCCAGGGACATAGTTCAGTGGCATATGTACCTGCCTGGCAAGGACAAGGTCCTGAGTTTGATTCCTGGTACAAAAACAAACAAACAAACAACAAAAAAAAAAAACCTCACAATAGCAGGATAACTGCCTTTAGAAGGAGATTAGACCAAGTCTCAATCCAGGAGCTCCCAAGCATCCCCCCCGCCCCTCATCCAGCCCTGTCCCTGGCACCCAGGGATGCAAACAGCATGAAGCCTTGCACAGATGAGTGAGATTAAATGTGTGCCTCAGATAACTATGGCAGTCCTCAGCACAAAGCACAGCACCGCCAGGCTTCTTCCTGGGTGTCTAGTGTCCCCTCAGGGTGGGTTAAGACTGCTCCAGAATCTAAGACTGAGTTGTTCTAGCTCCTTCCTGCTTCTTCCCATATTTTCCAGGGGGTAGGTTGAATTGCCCAGAGCACCACTAACCAGTAGGGGAGAGGGGTTGTCTCTGTGTATTAGAAAAGTGCACCCTTCCTGTCCCCTAGTGGGTGGATATAAATGTCAGGAGCTCACATTCAGATCCTACTCCATCCTTCAGCTAGGGACCCACGTTCAGGGTACAGCCTGAGCTGGTGTCCCAAGGAGGTGGGCATCAGTGGAACTGGAGAGTGACTCTGATCCTTCCCCAGCTGTATGAGCTTGATGCAGACCCCAAGAGGAAGGAATTTCTGGATGACCTGTTTAGCTTCATGCAGAAGAGGGGTGAGTGAGGTGATTGGGGAAGGATCCTGGAATTGCCCCTACTTAACAGTTTTGAGGAAAGGAGACCCCAGGGTGTAGTTCCCAATTGGGGTCCTCTCTCTGAAGGCCTGAGGTTGGCAGCACCGATCCTTTGGGTCCTCAACAGTGTTTTTAACCTCTGACCCTGCCCCCCTTCTCTGCCATGGGATTAATTAGTGGCCATCCCACTGGCAGGTTAATGAGCGTGGAATCAATTGGGAATGTAGAAAGGGAACTGGCTGGGGGGATGGCTTGCGGTTGGGGGTCCCAAGACTGGAAGGCTGAGAATGCCTTCATTCTCTATGGTGGCCCTTAGCCATCCAGCCTTATCACCCCTCAGTTTTCCCTTGCATGCTTTCCATGTGCTCTATAGCAGGAAGGACTGGAATTGGACTGAAGGAATGACTTCCCAAGGGCTGGGTTGGGAACCATGTGAGTTGGGGCAGTGGAGAAGGAATTTCTCCCCCGGAATCTCAAGGCTAGAGGAGAATGAAAGTGGCTAGGAGGGGATCAGGGTGGGTGGCAGTCCATCACTTTGGTTTCTCCCCAGATTCATGGGACTGAACACTGACTCATTATCTCTCTCTACAAAGCTAATTAACTCACTCAGAGCGAAGCCTGATAAGCTGCTAATTAACTGGCTGCACTGCCCCCCCCCCTTAGTACAGCTGCTGGTCCAACTCTCCCTGGGCCACCACCCCAGGCCCATCATCCCTTTCTGGTCCCTTCCTTTCCAGAGACCCTTGGTGGGGTCCCTGGTCCTCGTACTTCCCAGAGAAGCTTAGGCATTCTGGTCCCAGTCTTCCTCTCTGCCCCTTCTTTGGTGTTTCTCCTCCACTGAGAATGTTGGGGTGGTCTGAGCTGATCCCAGCTCTGCCTATACCCCTGGCTCTGCCTCCCTCAGTCCCTGCCTCCCTCTGCTCAGCTGCAGGGGGAGGGGCCACCCCACGGGGCCGATAATTTCCCCCCATTAATCAGGCCGCAGCTAATTGTTCGGGTCCAAAGGCAGCAGTGGAAGGGGACAGGATCGGTAAGGAATTAACTGGGGCCCATCGCTCAGCGGAGACAGGCCCCTTTGTCAGGACTGGCTGGCGGGGGTGGTGCAGGCTGCAGAGTTGGCGGGCCCAGGCAGGAGTTGATTCTTGTCGCCTGGCATCCCCAAAGCACAAGCAGCCACTGAAGCCTGCTGCTTAGGAAAGCCAGCCTTTTGGCACGATCTAGAAGTTCATCCTGTAGTCTACCCCACAGTTCAACAAAGTAAAGCTTTCTGGTCAAATCCATCCTCCTTCAAAATAGGGAAAAGTGTTTTTGTTTTTTTGTTTGGTGATGCTGTGTATGGAACCAGGGGCTTGTACACACTAGGGAAGCACTCTACCACTGAGCTATACCCTTACTCCTTTGTATTTCATTTTTAGATATTAAGTATTTTAGATATTAAGTATCCATAATTTACAATCATCCTGCCTCAGCCTCTCCATTAGCTGGGGATACAGGTGTGCACCCACTATGCCCATTTTAAGAATGGTTTTTACATACTTGAAAAAATGGAATTGAAATAGAAATTGAATTTCTATTTAGAAAAATAGAATTGAATTTACATACTTGGAAAATAGAATTGAAAAAGGAATAACTTTTGGATATGTGAAATTTGAACTTCAGCCAAGCATGGTGGTACATGCCTGTAGTCCCAACACTTGGGAGACTGAGGCAGGAGGATCACAGTGTGCTTGAGGCCAGCCTGGGCTACATAGGGAGACCCTGTCTTAAAAAACAAAATCAAAATGAAACAAAAAATTCAAATTTCAGAGCCTATAAATAAAGTTTTATTGGAGGGGCTGGGGATGTAGCTCAGTAGCACAGTGCCTGCCTGGGAAGCTCAAGGCCCTGAGTTTGATTTCTGGTACCAAATAAATAAATAAAAAGAGTTTTATTAGAATACAGCCAGGCTCATTCCTTCCCTTAAGTATCCTCTTGGGCTGCTTTCAGGCTACAATTACAGCACTGGGTAGTTATGACAAATACCGGTTTGCACAGCCTACACAGTAAGTACCACCTTTACAAAAAAAGTCTGGTGGCCGCTGGGTGAATCTCCGTCCTTCCTGCTATGATGTTGATCCTGAAGGTCCTGTGGTCACTGCTTGTAACCCTAGCTCTCCATCCTTTCCTCCTTCCCTTCCTTCTCTGGGGTCCTGCCAGTACCCAAGCTTCATGGAAGCATCCAGCCCCTTTAGTCCCCCGCCCTCAGGGCCCTAGCGTCCTAACTGTCTGCCGACTGCCCATTAGGGACACCAGTGAACCGCGTGCCCATCATGGCAAAGCAAGTACTGGATCTCTATGCGCTGTTTCGCCTGGTGACAGCCAAGGGCGGTCTGGTGGAAGTCATCAACCGAAAGGTGTGGCGGGAAGTCACACGCGGCCTCAGTTTGCCCACCACCATCACCTCGGCAGCCTTCACTCTACGCACCCAGTGAGGCGGGGTGAAGGGGCGAGGGGCGAGGGGCGTGGATGGGGGGCGGGCGGGGGACGGGGCTTGATGGGCTGGGTCCTGCCTTCCCCTCCACCTCGTCCGCCCCGGCAGGTACATGAAGTACCTGTACCCGTACGAGTGCGAGACGCGGGCGCTCAGCTCCCCGGGAGAGCTCCAGGCCGCCATAGACAGCAATCGGCGCGAGGGCCGTCGCCAGGCTTACAGCGGCGCCCCGCTCTTCGGCCTGGCGGGCCCGCCCCCTCGGGCAGCGGCGTGCCCCGCCCCCGGGCCCGGCCACGCCCCCGGCCACGCCTCGCCCGCGCCCACGCTGGGCCCTGGCCTGTTCCATAGCAACGCGGCAGGCCTGCCGGCACACGCGTGCGCCCAGCTGGGTCCAAGCCCTATTAAGAAAGGTGCGAGGGGAGAGGGGTGTAACTTTACAGGATGCCCAGGGTCAGTGCAGGCCCCGAAGTATCGGGAACCTTAAAATGTAGGGAGGCATTATGGCATGGAAATAACAAGATCAGACAGGGTGCCAAAGTTTGGGTATCTCTAGCTATAAGGGTCCTGAGGTTTGGGGCCAGTAAAGCCTTGAGCGCTCTGGGGTAAAGGTTACAGCTGTATGGAGCTGAAGCTTGGGAAAAGGACCTTTATCTACTGCAGCTTCACTCGCACCTGGCCACCCAGGGCTCCTATTTGCATGTGATTTGTACCGCCTGGACATGAATTACTTAACAACCAAGAACAAGGAAACCCTCCAGATTCTCTGAGACCAAAAGAGACATCTGTATTGTGCCCTTGGAATTTTACACCTTCAGAGCCTTCAGGCTGCGGCTCTGGAAGGAAAATGAGATTAAACTTGCTGCATGAGCTTGAGTAACCTTTTAGTCTCTCAGACTTGGGGAGAAACAAATGCAACAACAGGTTGACCTAAGGAGGCAGAGGAGCTGAATTACTTCTTCTTCCAGAGGAGAGCAGAATTCCTGCCCCTCGTCCGGCACTACCTGTGGGCCTCGCCTTGAGACCTGTACGGAAGAAGATGGCGCCAGAGGAGCCTCCAGAGAAGAGGGCTGTGCTCATGGGCCCCATGGACCCAGCTCGTCCTGGTGCACCCCCCAGTTTCCTACCCCGTGACAAGGTTCCCCTGAGGGGTGAGGAGGGGCTTATTGGTGAGGGGGTTTCCCACGTGTGCACTGAGGGCAGATAGACCCATCACCTAATAGATATTGGAGGTGGGCAGACAAATCCTTCTTAGACAACCGGATGGGGCTGGAGTGGAATGGGAGCTATCTCTAGGAATAGAGTGGGTGTGTCTAAACCTGAAGCCTGATTCCTCAAAATGTGACTTCCCTGCCCCCTTCTGGACAGAAGAGCGGCTGGATGAGCCTCTCAGTCTGGCAGGCAGTGGCATCAGCAGTATCAACATGGCACTAGAGATCAACGGGGTGGTCTACACTGGTATGGGTACTGCAGGTTGTCTACACTGGCATGGAATCAGGGTATTCGGTCCGGCATGGGGACTTTAGACTTTTACACTAGCATGAGGTTCAGGGTATCAACTTGCATGGGTGCAGTTTCAGGGTGGCATGGGGTTTAAGGCATGGCCCTGTGGCATGGTTACCATGGAATGTTTGCCTTGTCATGGGCCTATGTTCGGTGTCAATATTTCTTATTTACTTGCTTGGGGTTATCTACTCTGGCATAGGAATCTCTCATTGACCTAAGGGCCTTCTCCTTACAACCATGGAGGTTGGGTGGCAAGGGTGTGTGCGTGGTGTTCTAGCGATTAGAACACTTACATTTTTCCCCCTTTTTCTGTGTCCCACCCTCTCTTGCTTGTGTTTGCTTTTTACCACCTCCTACCCCTTTCACCAGGTGTTCTCTTTGCCCGTCGCCAGCCTGTAACAGCTTCCCAGGGCCCCACCAACCCTGCTCCCCCACTTTCAACAGGGCCCCCTGCCAACACCTCACCCTGAGAATTCCTACTCAGAACTAAGTCCCAACCCCACTGCTGGGGTGGGGTACCTTCTCACTTTGATTCTTTCAAGATACCCACTCTGGGTCCTGATTGATATTGCACCCCACCTCCCTGCTGAAGATTTTACTTTGATGTTTCATCTACCTCATTGTAAAAGGAGGGCACCTCCTCTCTTGCCAATTCCAGCAGCATCTACCAAAGAATTCTTTCCCCAGCAACCCAGATCATCTCCTCCTGTGTCCCTGCATCAGTGTCATCTGTAGCACCCCACCTCAACAGGTTGAGTAAACCCTGTTTCCCTTCAGGTGACAAGTTGGAGTATTACGAAGGAAATGTCCTTGGGTTACATCTGGAAAATAAAGTTGTGATCCCTCTCTCTTCAGTGCTTTCTGTTTTTGTTTGGGTCAGGGAGGTGGGAATGATGTAGTACACAAGCAGCATTAGGCTATAAGTTTTTAGAGGTAAAGGCGGAATAGCAAAGAAGTTTCTTGTGTCAGACTGCTTAAGTTTAAATCCTGATTCTTCATAGTGCCTTGGACAAGTCACTTATGTTATCATCATTATTACTAAGAATACTAGAATTTGAACCCAGGGCTCTCACATAGAGATAAAATCCCCTCCCTGCACTTTTGTTTTGTTTTGTTTTGGTACTGGGAATTGGAACTCACAGTCTTGCTTGCCATGCAGGCACTTATGCTACTGAGCTAAATCCCCAGCCCCTTGGTTTGGTTTTTGAGAAATGGATCTTGCTACACAGTCCAAGCTGGCCTATGAACTCACTATGTGGCCCAGGCTGGCCTTGAAATAGTGGTGATCTTCCTGCCTCAGCCTCCTGAGTGCTGGGATCACAGGTATGCACCACAGCTTTTTCTTTCTTTCTTTCTTTCTTTCTTTCTTTCTTTCTTTCTTTCTTTCTTAAATAGGGTCTTATTAAGTCACTAAGCCCAAACTGGTATCAAAATTGCGATCCTCCTCAGCCTTACAGTGCTGGAATTGCAGGCATGTGCCACTCCACCTGGCTCTGGTCACTTAGTCTCTTAAACCTTAAAAGACACCAAAGTTTTTATTCAGACATCTTCCTACTGATCTAAGTTAATGTACCTATCTTGGAATAGGTGTATTTATATGTGCAACTCCAGGGAATTTGTTGGAGAAAATTCTGGTATCCTGGAATTAGAAGAAGAAAAGCAAAATGTTGTCAACCAGACGCTAGAAGCCAGACGCGAACCGACAGGTAGCGTTGCCTAGGTAACCAGACAGCTTTTGCAGTCTTCCACCGGTCCCGTCAGACAACTTCCGGCATTGAAAAGTGAATCGTGATGTAACTTCCTGTATTGAGGCCAGGCGTACACTCGGATTGGCCAACCTTCTTAGTTGAGCGGAAGTTCCACCCTGTGAGGTCACCGCGGCGGAGGTGGTGTGGCAGCAGTGATGGCAGCTCTGACGGATGTACAGAGGCTTCAGGCCCGAGTGGAGGAGCTGGAACGCTGGGTGTACGGACCAGTCGGAGCCCGCGGCTCGCGGAAGGTAAGAGTCTGCTCTGATAGTCTGTTTCTGGGCCGCGGCAAGAGCCGTCCGCCGCTCCCGCCCTCGGGATGGACGCAGTCGCTCCGGTGCCGAGGTCTACAGTCACGCCTTTGAAATAAAGACCTGGGCTACTTAGAGCCTGTCGGGAGCTCGAAATCCACTCCCCTGGGCGGGGTGGGGGAGCGGGAGGGAGGGGTTAGCGAAGGGTTAGGGCTCTGGACTGGGACTGGACCCCGCCTCAGCCCTCGGAGACTGCTTGGGGAGGCTCGACACACTTGAGAAGCTGACAAATGAGAGTTTCGGTAAGATCTGAAGTCCAAAGTGAAAGTACGACCCAGAGCCCAACGGAATTACTTGCTAAAAGAATTGTCCATGGGACCCTAGAAGAGGCAGTCCAGAGTTGGATAAGGAAAGCTCAAAGGCATAAGAGATAAAATCTGAAAAGGCCAGGATTACGAAGGTCAAGGGTTGGGTACCGGACGTTCAGACGTGGGCTGGCGGTCCACAACAATGATTGAATTTTGACAGATACGAAGCTCAGGTACACTAGTCCCTCTGCTAAATGGAAAGAATATTTATTGCATCTCTCATATCGTGTCAGGCATATCCTGCAGCTAAGGAGTCAGAGGGATAATATCATTGTGTACATTTTTTTTTTTTTTTGCTTGTTTGTTGAGACAGGATCTCACTATGTAGTTTAGGCTGGCCTTGAACTCACTATGTACTCCAGGCTGCCCTCGAACTTGTGATGATCTTCACTCTCCCAAGTGCTGTGTTTACAGGTGTGCACCACCATACCCAGCTGTCTGTACACTTCTTGTGGAATTTATTGTCACTGGCAGATTGTACTCCTATTTGAAAACTAACTTCTCAAGACATTCTCTTCTTGTTGCATCTATGACTAATTTTGATTTCCTTCTACCTCTATAGCTGCTGTTTTCAGTATTAATTGCCTCACACACATATTTGTTCCTTTTTTTCCCCTTGAATATTAGTTTTTTTCTCTAAAATCTGGGTGAGCTGTTCACTCCACAGCCTCCTTCTCTATTTGACCCTTAAACATTGGAATTCCTCACCTCTACACCCTAGGTAAGCTCATCCACTTTTGTAGTTCCAGTTACTGTTTATATGGCATTATGTCTCAAATGTGTATTTTGGGCCAGATTTCTTTTTTTTTTTTTTTCTTTTTAAGAGAAGGCATATAGCCCAGGCTACAGGCCTCACAATAATTCTCCTGCCTCAGCCTCCCAAGTGCTGGCATTACAGATGTGCACCACCATATCTGGCTGACTTTTCCATTTTGATACCTAATGGACATCTCAAACTCAATCCCTATACTAATCCATATACTTTTTTTTTTTTTTTTGAGACAAGTTGTCTCTATGTAGTGCATGCTGGCCTTGAACTCCCTTATGTAGCCCAGGCTGGCCTCAAATTTACAGTGATCCTCTTGCCTCAGCCTCCCAAGTGCTAGCATCAAAGACATGGGCCACCACACCCAGCAGAATAAAGGTTTTTTTTACTGCTTCCAAGCCTTGAACCAGATGATATATTTAGAATTAATCTCCATACCCTTTACAGGTGGCTGATGGTCTGGTCAAAGTGCAGGTGGCTCTGGGAAACATTGCCAGTAAGAGGGAGAGGGTGAAGATTCTGTACAAAAAGAGTAAGTGCTTCCTTGGGGTGCTTCCCATGCCTGAGATTCCTGGGACCTGACCTTGGTTCTTCAGTTAGTAGGTCATTGGAATAGTCCTATGTGAAGACATTCCCCTGCTGAAGTGGTGAATTGGGGTGTGCTTTTCTATCTAGGTGATGAATCTCAAGCCCATTCCAGTATCCCAAGTTATGGATGAGAGCCCTCCCTGAAAGTTTCACTTGGTGAAAGTAGGGGAAGAGAGAAGAGGATGTGACATTTCTCCAGACAAAGTTTAGAAGCAAGAAAGAAATTAGCCAGTGAGAGCCCCAGGCTTGGTTCAGCCCAGTCTCTTTAGTTCTGTCACAATTAGTAACTGCTCATCAACTAGAAATCAGATGAAGCCCTGGCTTGTATTGGTGGCATTGAGGAAGAAAGAGGTCTTCTTCCAAGTGAGAATAGGTCAGTGGAGATGCTTGGGGCCTCAGACTGTTGGCAGCAGTTGTTTCTAGGTCAGCCAGCAGGTAATGACAGTGGAGAAACAAGGAAATAGGACAGAGAACCTGGGGGATGTTACTTATGGGTCACTGTGGGTGTCAGCTCCTCACTCAAGGCTTTCCCCATACTTTCTTTGTAACACCGCACCCTGTTAGTTCTATTTTTCCATCTTGGTACTTTTCTAGTTGAAGACGTGATCAAGTACCTGGACCCTGAGTACACTGACCGTATTGCCATACCTGATGCCTCTAAGCTGCAGTTCATTTTAGCAGGTAACGCTGGACTCTGTGCACACACATCTGAGGGTGTGGGTTGTCGGAGAGCTATGCCCCACTCTCCCATCTTATCTTACATATAGCTCTGAAAACTGCTGTCTGGAATTCTGGCCTGGCTGTGGGCTAAGGCCCAATTGGAGTCTGTGGATCCTGTAGTAGACACTTGGTCCAGGATACCTCTGGGCCAGCGGCAGGTCATGCAGCTAGCCACAGTGGGAGCTCCTCCAAGGTTCTGTCAATGACCTGCCATAGAAATTTCCTTCAGAGCTTTTCTCATTCTGATCACTGAACAGAGGGTCTTCTAGGAAAGAGTGAAGGCAGATAACATTATTCAGGAGAAGGGAGAGTACTGGCATGAGTTTCAACATCTTCTTTCATATGAGAAATCTGAAGGATTCCAGGGTTTTAGGCATGAATACCACTCCATGTCTATACTCACCTGTGTTTGTTCATTCATGCAGAAGATATTCAGCTGGGTCTGGTAGTGCACACTTGTAATCCCAGCTACTCATAAGGCTGAGGTAGGACAATCACAAGTTCAAGCCTGAACAATTTAGTAACTTAGTAAGACCTTATCTTACTAAGCCATAAGTTTGAGGCCTGTCTGGACTATACAGCAAGACCTTGTGTGACCTTCTTCCCTCAAAAAACAAAAACAAAAAAACACATTTAATGATCATCCACTATGACCCAGGCTTTATCCTGGATATTGGAAACATAATGAAAATCCAGAAAGTTCCTGCAGTCATATGTACAACCAGAGCTAGAAAAAACAAAGTTTCCACTTTAGGAACAAACTTCTAACCTGTCTGTGCAGTACAACACTGATGACTAGGTAAAGAGGAGCAGCTCCCAGTGGAAGGCACTGCCAGAGCCCCCAGAGGACCCAGCACCAAATCCAAGATGTCTTCTCATGCGCCGACACTTGAGCCCAGCTTCTACATCCCTTCCCACGGCACCACCTCACGGAGTGGACATTTACTCAAAAACAAACAGTTGCACAGTTTTCTAAATCATTTTTACTTTTTTCTTTCCTTCCTGCACATGGTCCAGTCTCATCTTTACAACATGTTTCCAGCTTGTCTTTTGCCTGCTTTAAACTTCAGTGTCTCCTTTCCTTGCTGTGATCAAACCCTAATTCTTTAGCTCACTCTTTAAGGCCTTCCAGTGTGCTGGGCCTGTCCTTCCGTCCAGCTTTGTTTCTTGTGATCTCCCTGCTCCAGTTCAGCCAGCTGAATGTTTTTGTTATTAATTGACAAACATTGCATGTAATGGTTCTCTCTCTGTTTCTGTCTGTCTGTCTATCTGTCTCTCTCTCTCTCTCTCTCTCTCTCTCTGTCTTTCTCTGTCTCTCTCTCATCTTTTTTTGAGACAGGGTCTCACTGTGCAGTTCAGGCTGGCCTTTGCTCATTTTGTAACCCAGGTTGGGCTCAAATTTGCGATACACCTCCTGCCTCAGCCTCCCAAGTGCTAGGATTACAGACTTGCGCCACTGCACCCCTCTAGTCCTTTTTCTTGAATGTCTTCCCACTCCATGAATTTAAGTGGGTTTTGTTTTGCTTACTTGTGTTGTACTGGGGACTGAACCTAGGTCATCACTCATGCCAGGCCAGGTTCTGTTAATGAGCTACATCTCCCATCCTGTCACCCAAAGATGTCTAGGCTGGCCTCCACCTTGAGATCCTTCTGCTATAGTCTCCAATGTGGCTAGGATTACAAGTGTGTGACACCAGGGCTTGCTGAATTTCAGTACACCAAACTCCCTGTGTATAGAGTCCAGACCAGATCCAGTCTTCTCAATGCCCTTTCTCACTGCTGTCCCAGCTCTTCTGCTATTTATAATTGTCTGTTCCTCTGGGAGCCAGCAAGCAGGACCTGCCTGGTGTAGTCTGCTACTTGTCTCCTCTTTTGAAACTTCCTGGTGCCCTTGGTGTGATACCCAAGACTCCCATGGCCCACGAGGCATTTATTGAGTTGTTAGAGGCCAGAAAAAGCTCCAGATGTGTCGGAGAAAGGCATGCAAGAAAGGTGGGTACAGGATAGGAATGTGTACCCAGAAAACAAGCCAGTGGGCAGGATTACTCCCCAAGTTCAGGCCTTGCCATCACCCCTGCCAGGTGCTTGCCCAGGGATAACAATACCAGGTTTGTTTCACTGCTGCTGTCTTCTTGTCTTTACACTTTAGAGGAGCAGTTTATCCTCTCCCAGGTTGCACTCTTGGAGCAGGTAGATACTCTGGTGCCCATGCTGGACAGTGCTTCCATTAAAGGTACTTCTGTGGGACCGCAGCTCTATGGTGCTGCTTGGGGAGGTGGGTGGATGAGCAGGACTTCCATATGCCTCAGGCTCCTTGGATTCAGGCTGGATTTGCTCATTTTTATTCTCAGCCTGGGGGTTTCTGCCACCTGCACTAGGATTAAAATTCCCAGGATAGAGAGTCTCGTTTCATAACCTCAGATGTTTGGGCCTAAGGACATTAACAAACACTAGCAACCCCAAATCTGGTGATTCTTTCTGCCTTGTACCCCACCCTTTAACATCTGTCCCTCGGTATTATAGAACCCAGTTTTACTGTCTGCCCTGCCAGATGTGTGAATTCTTCCTGCTGCACTGCTAAGAGTCTCTGGGCCTGGGCTTTGATGAGCAGGCAGTAGCTTTAATTGAATCCAGATACCCATCTTGCCTGTCTCTGGAGGTATATTTCCTAGCTCCCCCTCCTTTCTCCCGCTCAGCTACCCACTGAGTATCTGACAGCCTTAAGCTGTGGACCCAATGTGGTGGCCAGGGCTTTGGATGTTGTCTTCCAAGTGGCTGGTTTGCAGTTGTGACATACGTCCTTAGTCCATCCACAGGCTTCCTATTCCTTATCCAGGCAGACCTGACCCTGCTCTGCTAGGTACAAAGGAGCAGGTTCCACAAGAGAGAAAGCTGCGTTTATCTGGCTCTGCTTATAGCACTTGGGTGGGTAAGGGCAACACTGGGGACTCCCAAGCGTTTTTTTCCTCTGTGCCTCCTTTTCCCCTCCCCTATGGGTCCTGGAATTAAGACTGGCTGCAGTGGTCGATGAAGCCTGGCGTTTGTTTAGCTCCTCCACTCAATACTCTAATCCTGCCGAAGACCTAATAGACTATTGAGCAGTCCCGGGGGAGGGCACAAGCATCATGAGGCTGTATATGTTGTGTTTTACAGCTGTTCCTGAACATGCCGCCCGCCTGCAGCACTTGGCCCAGATCCACATCCTGCAGCAGGTATGGGAAAGGAGAAGACAGGAGAAAGCAGAGGTGGTAAGGCACCGCCTTCCCATTGCTGCTACCTGGGGAAGGAGCCTAAGGCCTTTCTACTTGCAGACTTGGAGGTTTATCCTCTATCTTCCATATGCCCATCTCAAAAGGGGAAGAGACTTGCCTAGAGCTTCCTGCCTCTCAGGGCAGGGTTATTTTAAGACCAGAAGGTTGAAATTGGAAATTCCTAGGAGCCAAGTAATCCCAACACTCTAGAAGCCACAGTGGGGAGGATCACAAATTTGAGCCCAGCCTGGGCAAGTCAGCAAGACCCTGCCTCAAAATGTAAAAACAAACAAAAACACTAAAGGACTGGAGATGTAACTCAGTGCAAAGGCCCTGAGTTCAATTCCCAGTGGTGCACGTTTACACACACACACACACACACACACACACACACATCCTGGGTATGTTACATCCTTGACCATAGCTGGAGGATGGAGGATTCCCCCTGCCTTCTCTTTTTCTGAGGCCCTAGTTTCAAGTTCAGATATTTGGAAATAGAAACAGAGTAGAAGGAAACATACTAAAGGGAAAGTTTACTTAAATGTGTAGCCCATTTCCCTTTCCATCAATTTCTGGATTGCTGTTAGGACACCCATCCCAAGCCTGAAAATGCCCCCTTAGCTATTTGCTCCTTTTGCACTAAGTGTAAACATTACTTTTTCTAGGCTCTTTGGGAAAAAGATGAGGCAGGAAGTTAATGGGAGATGGGGGCTTTGTCCCATTTCTTTTCCTATCACTGTGGGCTTACAGGACCAATGTGTGGAGATCACTGAGGAGTCCAAGGCTCTCCTGGAAGAATACAACAAGACTGTATCCTTTATGCTCACCCTAATGGGTGCTGTCTCCAAGCTCTATCCTTTTTGTCACACCTCTTGCTCTCTTTTTATCTCATTCTATCCCATCCCAACCAACCTATCTATTCCTTGCTCCCCCACCCATATCCACTTTAGCAGATGTAAAAAAGTTTTCTCACCTTGACCTATAATTAGACAATGCTTCTCTCTAAGCAGTTTGTGCAGTGGGATGAGCTGCTTTCCCAGCTAGAGGCTGCCAAGCAAGTAAAGCCAGCAGAAGAGTGACAGCTACTTTTCATCCTGGAGCAGCCGGCTCTGGGCCCTGTGCCAATCAGTCAAGGCAAGAAAGCTTTGTATTTATTGGATTCAAGGACCACCTGTCTGCACTCAGGTGGGGCTCTGAGGTCAGAGATCCAGTTAACTGGAAATTCTGATTTGCAAATCCCCTCTCCCATCAGTGTATTTATTCCAGTGACAATAAACTGTAGAGATCCCTCGAGGAGTGTGCTGGCTTCCTGGTCTACAATGACCTTGATGGTACAGAGCTGTCAACCTGCTGATCACTGGAATAGGAACTATAATTGTTCTGGTTTGGCTTTTGGGGAGGTGTACAGCTTTTAAGATGAAAGCTGTAATTTGACTGATGTGATTGGGACATTCCTTTACGCATCCATTTATCCTTTGTTTATCAAGTGAGATGCCATGCCAGATTGGGAAGAGGTAGGGCCACCTAGTTCCTGAAGTGCACAAAGTAGCAAGGGAGACAAAAGGAAAGACCTAGAAGGTGGGCACAAGGGCCTTTCAGACACAAAACACGGGACTGAAGGGGAAGTATTCTTGATGGGTGGTATGTGGGGATTTTTGGAGCCAGGAAAGCAGTACGTGCAAATGCACAGAGGAGCTCTCAGGTTTCTCTCGTGGGAGCCCACCTGGTGCCATCAGCTGAGAAGGAAGCCCAAGATGTAGAAAGTTTGAGGCTCAGGGGAAAAGCTGGGAAGGAGGGGCGAGGGATGACGGGGACAAAGTGAGACTGGCGCTGCACTCCAGGTGTTGGCTGCCCCCTTGTGGTCGTAGGGAATGGTTTGGCCTCAGACTGGGACCTGCCTGCTGACCACCTAACCTATGTAGTCTCAATTTGTCCCTCAAATTGCAGCTTGTCTAAATCTGTCTGAAACCTGGCACTCATCTTAGATTACTTCTCTATCCAAACAGTCGCCAGCTCTTCACCCAAACTACCTGTTAAGTCTCCCAATTTAATCTTCACTCCCAGTGCCATTTCTGTGGTTAATTCAGTAAAACCATTTAACGACACTTGAGCACCTATTGTACTCCGGCACCGTAGTAAATTCTGAACACGCCCCTGGGTGCCGTCGCCTGGGGGTGTCGGGGTAGAGTAGAGTACAGTCCTGTCCTAGGGTCGTTAGCAGCCCGACCCTCTCCTCAGGACAGCCAGAGTGGGGTGCACAAAATGCGGTTCGACTGTCCGCTGCTGAAAGCTTGCTGTGGGTCGCCGGTGCCCACGGGATGAAGCTCGGAATTCGGTAACAGGCAGGATCTCGTGGGCGCAGCAGCAGCAGCAGCCACGCCCAACGCGCCTCTGCACCACCGTCGCTCCTGCAGCCCCTCAGCAGGTCGCCCTGCTCTCCGTCCTCAGGGCCGAACGCCCGTCCCCGGGCGCGAGCATCCTCCGAAGGCCGCCCTTCTCCGCAGGCTCTTCCCGCCGCGGAAGCCGCGGTCCAGGTGTGACGGCGAACGCCGCGGCCCCGGCTGCCCAGCCGGCAGCGCCCCGCCCCGGACCGCCCCGTTTCCCAGGCCCCGCCCCGCCTCCCGGCAGCGCCCCACCCCGGACCGCCCCGTTTCCCAGGCCCCGCCCTCGGCGCGCTTCCGGGCCCGCGCCATCTTGGCTGCGCCGTGAGGTTCGGGCGCGCGCCGGCGGCGGAGGCGGTAGCTGTGGTGAGGACCTGGCCTCCGCGGGGTGGGGGCGCGCGGGGTGGCGAGGGGCTCGCCTGCTCCGCAGGGCCTTGGAGAAGCGGGCTGTGGCGACGCACGCGGCCGGGAGGGCCGCTCAGCTCCGCGCCGGAGCCTCCGCCCCGGCTTCTGAGGGACCTGGGTTGATGCAAATCGACCCAGGTAATTTGGGGCACGGCTGCTCGGCCCTGCCCTGCGACCTCGAGAGTCAGGTCTGCCCTCCGAGAACGATGGGGAAGGGCTCTGGGCTGTGCCCCTTGCACCCTGCCTTCTGGGAGCACGAAGCAGGGCCTCGGCCCTGTCCTCGGAGCCCCCACTCTGGGGCGCGGGTCTGGGCCCTGGCCCAGGGGGCGCCCTCCCCGTGCTGGGGAGCTGGGAAGGTGGAGCTGGACCTGTCACGGGGAGCTCCCTACCGGGGGAGTTGGGTCCAGCCCCCTGCCTCCGGGATTAGGAGGGGATCCTAAGGCTCTGTCCAGAGAGCGGGGCTGTGAGGGTGGAGCGTCTTCCGGGGTGAGGGAGGCGTGGCCCCTGCTCTGAGAAATGGGCTGAGAGGGTGTGATCCTGTTGCTGGGATGCTGGGATCCTGCACGGGGTGGAAGCAGTGATAGAGATTGGCCTGGAGCCATTGCGTGGCATTCACTCATCTGATACCTTCCTTCAGTGGGCAGCAGGACTCAGAACCCGCAGCAAACGGATGGAGCACTACCGGAAAGCTGGCTCTGTAGAGCTCCCAGCACCCTCCCCAGTGCTCCAGCTACCGCCGGATACCCTGGAGATGCGCGTTCGAGATGGCAGCAAAATTCGAAACCTGCTGGGGCTGGCACTGGGTCGGCTGGAGGGTGGCAGTGCTCGGCATGTGGTGTTCTCAGGTTCTGGCCGCGCTGCAGGGAAAGCTGTCAGCTGTGCTGAGATTGTCAAGCGGCGTGTCCCAGGCCTGCACCAACTCACCAAACTGCGTTTCCTGCAGACCGAGGACAGCTGGGTCCCAACCTCACCTGACACGGGCCTAGACCCCCTCACAGTACGCCGCCATGTGCCTGCAGTGTGGGTACTGCTCAGCCGTGACCCCTTGGACCCTAGTGAATGTGGTTACCAGCCCCCAGGGGCACCCCCTGGCCTGGGCTCTGTGCCCAGCTCCAGCAGTGGCTCAAGACCCCAAAGAAGGCCTCGAGACAACCGGTCCTGAAGACCTGCTGAGCCAAAGCTATTCTGTAGACCTGAGTATCTGGGGTGACTGTGCCTTTTTCAGGAAGCTACACATCCCCAGGAAAGCCTGGGTCCACGGAAGTCCTGCTCCCTCTGGCATATGGGAAGGGACTACAGAATGATGAAGAATAACAGGTGTGGGGTCTCTGCTGCATTCTGGAGTGCTTGAGAAGGGCTTACTCTGCTTCCTCATACACTACCCCGATCTGCCTTCTGACACAGGCTTAGGGAAAGAGTTAGGAAATAAAGGTTCTGCCATTTATCTGATGAGCCTCTGCTTGGCTGCTGTGTGGAAATGAGGTGAATGGGAGTCCCTGCCTTTACCCTTTTGAAGTGGATAGGTTGGAGAAAGGGGGAAAGGTAAGCTCAGGCTGGTATTGGGAGGATCAAGTGTAAATAGGCTAAGAGCTAAGATGTAGCACCTAGCAAGTGGTGCACTTGCCTAGCATTCATGAGGCCTTCGATTCAGTCCCTAGCATCCTACTTACACATAACACACAGAAAGCCTCAGTCAGTAATGTGACTCTATCTAGGCTCCTGAGTGGGTATTTGCCACCTGATTTTGGCTGGTTTGGGAATTCTGCCAGGTCATTTTTCTGCAACTGTAGCATGTGTTATAGTGGGATCATTTACTGAGGCACCAGCCTGCCTAGGTCTTAATCCTGGTTCTGCCACTTGGAAGTTACTGTTTTGTGACCTTTGGCAAGTTACTGCTTGTGCCTTAGTGTTCTTATTTTAATGCAGTATCGTTTACTTCAGTAGGTGTGGTGAGGCATTCTTGTAATCTGGAAGACTGATGCAGCAGGTCAAAAATTCAAGTACCATCTAGGCAATTTAGTGAAACTGTCTCAATTTTTAAAAAAGGCTGAAAATGTAGCTCAATGTGAAGGCCTGGGTTCAGTCCCCAGTACCACACACACATAAAAGTGTATCTCACAGAGTGATTAAGAGAATTAAATGAGATAAATATATTTGACAGATACCACTTGGGTACCTAGTGCTATATAAATGCTTAATGCTATTATAAATGACTCATTTTATGGATGCTTTTTTACCATTTTTAAGAACTAAGTTGCTGGGAATAGTGGCATGCCTGTAATCCCAGCACTTTGGGAGGCTGAGGCAAGTTTGAGTCCAATCTGAGAAATTTAGCAGACTATATCAAAAAGGGCTGCCGAATTAGTTCAGTGTGAAAGCGCTGTGTTCAGTCTCCAGTACTGAAGGGCAGCAGAGGATGGGGAGGTGTTTAGTCCTACATCTTCCTCTAGTTTTCATCTTTGGCTTTTTACCCCTTGCTGTTTCTTTTCTGCTTCACTTTGGCCTTGGACTCAGATCTATTGTGGCAAGGTCAAGTGCATGAGGGAGGAAATAAAGGTTGTATCAGTAGCCGAGGATCATCAGGCACTAGAGCAGGTTGCACTCCAAAGAGTTGAATCAGTTGGATCTCAAGGTTTTTTCCAATGTGTGCAGTAACCTGCATCTCTAGTCATAAAAAAAGAAAAAACTCAAGAGTTCATGTGAGGGTTGTTTTTTGGTTTTTTTTTTTTTTGCTGTGTTTTGGTTTTATGAGACAGGGTCTCACCATGTAGTACAGGCTGGCCTCATGTTTGAAGCAATCCTGCATCAGCCTCCCAAGTTGTAAGATTACAGATGTGGGCCACGATGCCACGCAAGAAATAAAGTTCTATGCTGTTCACCATTTTTTAAAATTCCCTTCATATCTATAGAAAAAGTAGACTAGTCATAATTCCTACCATCATCTATGTACTGCCAATGGAACCAGGACTTGTGGAAGCTAAGCCTTGACAATTCCAGACATTGGTAAATTGCAAAACCAAAATAATAATAATAATAATAATATGTTTCAGGGGTTTTACTCCATCTCAGCTTCTGCATACTGCCTCTTAACATCACTGTGTGTCTTCTGCCATTAATAGTTCTTAATGTCACAGGTCTCTAGATCTTTGGGGCCAGACTCTTGCAGACTATTGGTCATTGACAGTATCTCATCTTGGTCCTTTTTTCTGTGGCCAGAGTAAAGGAATCCCATGGAATAAACATAGAAACTGCTAAAGGAGTGATTCAGTCAAGTGGCATTGCAAGGCCCTGGAGGAACTCCCAATTAGCTTGCTCATTGTACCACCTGGGGGACCCACAATGATAAAAGTGTTATTGTGGAAGGAAACAACCAGGCTCAAAAATCCCATTGAGGAAACAGGATCTGTATCTCAGAGAATCCAGAAATAAGCTACAGACTGAGAAAGGGGGAGCTAGCAATTTTAAATTATTTTTCCTCCACCTTGAGCTCTACAAGGCCCAGCTGGGTCCTGTAGGAGGTGTGGCAGGGAGGGAGCCGGAGAGAAGTGAGGTCTTTGGAATGAGAAAGTGTAATCAAACCTAGAAGAGAGCTCTAGTTGTGTATAATTTTTTACTTCCTACTTTCTCCTTAACTCACTACAATGTGGTTTCTGTTTATATAACTTGTTAGAAAAGGTTGGCTACAAAAGGAAATGGGGCCAGGCCTTTCAAGAAGTTGGAGAGATGACTCCTTGTAACAGGATAAGAAGAGTTGAGGATGGGTGTATATCCAGATAGGGTGGAGGACAAGCAGGAGTCCAGTCCTATAGCTGTGAGTACGGTCAGGACATGTGGAAGTGTGAGATTGCTCTAGTAATTGGAAAAGATGACCAGGTAGGGCTGAAAGCCAAGGGCAGGCTGTTGGCGGTGAACTAGTGAGTTATTAGTAGGGCTATGTGACCTTCAGCAGCATCCACTAGACAGGCAAGGGTGCAGGAAAAGCACTGCTGCATTCTTCCAGACAGGTTAAAACAGGCAGGAGCAGTGAAAAGCTGCAGATACCGGATCCCTAGCTGGATGGCCCGGAGGAGACAGTGAGCTAAGAGGTGGGCATGGGAGGACCATCGAGATGGGTGATGGGGTCACCTAGGACCAAGGGTGTTGAGCGTTCTTCTCCTCACCTTGAGAGGTGGTACATGTATTTGTTAGCCTGGAAATGGGGACTTCAGAATAAAGTACGCCAACAAGTACGTACCACATGCTTCCCACATCCAGGCAGATGCTAAGTCCTGCCAATATCATCTTCCAGTTCTCATCTCCACAGCCAGTGTTGGTTTGTGGCCCTCATCTTGTAACAGTTTTGTTACTTTACTCCTCTTCATCAAGCACTTCTCCAAGCCAAGATAATTGTATAGTTATGTCCCTGTAAAGTCCTTGCTCAGATGTCACCTGCTCTGTCCATTCCATTTAAAGCTGCAAGTCAGTGCCTTTGACCTCCCTTACTGTGTCTTTTTTTTTATGTGTTTTTACTTTCTAAATATAATTTCTTTAAAATAACAGTTGTATTAATGTCTACCCCTGATGAGAATGTAAAAGGCAAGGGTCTTTCTTTCACTGATGCAACTTAAAGATCTTGAATATCCCTTGGCATTAGTAAGTAGGTGCTCAGTAAGTATTTCATGGATGAGTGAATGTTGAACCTCCAGTGCGTGGCCACACTCAGACTGACCTTCACTTGCATTTTCCTTTAGCCTCTCACTACCAGATTAGGGAAAAAGATCCAAATTAATTTATTGAGTGGCCTTTAGCTTTTCTGCTGTCTGTGATTCAATCCATCTTTAGCCTGAGCTTCTTGGATCTTGGGCCCCAGCCACATTAATGCTTCACCCTTTCCAAGTATCTTAGATTTCTGTCTTCAGATCCTTCACTCTTACCCTCAGATCCTTCACTCATTCTGTTTGCTTGGAATTCATCAACAGTATTGAAAGGACACTGATACTAACTCCTGAAACTTCTCCAGGACCTACCTCCCCTTTCCTTACCAGCCTGGTGCTCAGGAATCAGGCCTGATTTTGTTGGTCATCTCCAGGTCCCAGTGGTTCCTGCTCTGGGTAGGCGATGTTCTGCCTGCACTTCTAGACGTAGACATAAGGTGGCAGCATTTGCAAAGGGATGGGCCTTGCCTCTCCTTAGCAGGTTCTGTGCAGTTCCCTTGAAGCCCCAAATGCAAGATACATACAGTAGTTTAATGTTCAATTTTTCAATCAATCACATGTGGTCTATAGCCACACATATGCAGATTATTTTGCTGTTTTTTCCTCAGATGGAGATGTGATTGTGGTTTGACAAGTCCACAGATTAGGAAAGTTCTTTACTGCAGGAATCTGAGCTGCTTGCCCAGCCTTTATAGACAGCAAAGCTTCAAAGAAGTGGAGGCAGCTGGGTACAGGCCCATGCCTATAACCCTGGCACTGGAGGAGGATAAAGTAGGAGGGTCCCAAGTTCAAGTTCTTCTTGGCAACTTAGTACCATCTTGTCTTAAAAAAAAAAAGAAGAAGAAGAAGTGGGGCTAGGAACGCAGCTCAGTGGTAGAGCATCCCTTGATTGGTTCAGTTTTCAGTACAGAAAAGCCGCAGTAGTAGTATAATGGTGCCAGTGGAGATGCTTGAAGAATAGGTAGAACAGGATGCAAGGTGAAGGGAAGGTGTGGGCCAGGACACGAAGTGAGAAGCGTGGAGATGATTGCTGGAGCTTGAAAGTCAGGCAAGGAGGGTGAGGAATACAGCTCAGAAGTGAGGCAGGGCTGGATGGGAGGCCTGCATGCCTGGCCTGGAACTTGGACTTTTAGAGGTGCTGGGGAGTCACTGAAGGGCCTCCGGGGAGGACTGAAGCAGACTGCAGGCTGGGTTTTAGAGTGGGAACTTTAGTCACTTTGCTGTGCAGAGTGGATTGGAGGCACAGGACGGAAACAGCAGTGATGCAGCTGCTGTGAGATTTCGAGGGAGGTGGCAAGGCCAGTGTTTTTACTAGAGCAGCCCCTGGAGAAGCTCCAGCCAACAAGGGCATTTGGTGTCTGGCACTCTGAAGGGTTCTCAGGCCTAGGCACTCCTGCCCATAGGAACCACTGCAGTCTCTGTTCCTGGAGTTCCATGGGCTCTACCCTAAGCTCCTAGGACTATTGTGGCTGGAACCAGGCTATCAGCTTCCATATGGAGGCCCCAGTGACGGGTTTCTCTCTGTGGGTAGATCTGTCAGGTTTCATCTCATCCTATCTGCCGGCTCTGTCAATATGAGCTGTTCAAGTGTCCTTAGAAGAGTGCCTGAGGGGCATTCTCCGTCAGGGAGCCAGGGTGAATGTTACTTATGTTCCCTGCTGTCCACCACCTTCTACCAGAGGAAGAGGAGTGTCTCTCTCGCCCTTTCCCTGTCTCCCTCCTTCCCTCCTTCCCTCCCTCTCTCCCTCTCTCTTTCTCTTCCTCCCTTCCTTGCTCCCTCTGCCTCCCCCCCCCCGTGTGTGCGTGTGTGTGTGTGTGTGTGTGTGTGTGTGTGTGTGTACCATTGGCAGGATTGATGCCAAGGGACGATTAATCTCCAGAAAGTAGAAGGACAAGTCATAGTCTTGAATATAAGGCCCAGAAGTAGGGAGACCACAAGGGAGTGTTTGGGGAGTAGAAAGAATGTGTGTAGTTAACAAGGCTTGCATTTTCAGGTGAAGACCTTAAAGGCCAAGCTGGACCTGTGATTGTGCTACAAGCAGAGGGCACCATAGGCAAGTTTTGCAGGAATTGGGAGAGTCACCTTCATTCACAGTCTCATGAATATGCACAGAAACCTGTTGAATTATGCAGACAGACACGATGTAAATGGTATGCAGATTTGGTGCTGTCCTTGTTACTATGGAAACCAGAGAATAGCAAGGGGGCACACCCCGGGGAGACTAGGCTAGAAAGATAGACCCAGAGAATCCTCTGGGTTGCTTTTCCCACTCCTGATGTTTTAATCTCTTTTTCCCCTTGCTCTTTGTCCTCCTCTGCTTTATTCTCTCCATCTGTCTGCCTCTCTTGCTCTGGCTATTCCCCCACCCCCTTCTTCACTCTTTTCCCCAGCTGGTTTTTCTGTTTCCCAGTCATGAGTTTCTCTGACTAGGTCTGTCTCCATATCACTGCTCTGTGACTGAGATGCTGAGTTTGTCTCTGAGTTCCTCTCTCCGTCTTTGCCTCTAATTCCATGACTCTCCCTCTTTTGCATTTCCTTGTCTCTGCATCACTGGCTCCTGTCTCTCTAATATCTGTTTTGTTGTCTGGCTGTTGTCTCTGAGAGTTTCTGTTTCCTGATCTTTTTCCTAAGCTCTCTCTTCTCTCTTGCTCAGATTCTGTCTCTCTGAAACTCTTGTCCTAGTGCTTGTCTCTGAGGAGGATAGGAAGCCGCAGATCTGTCCTCCCCTGATGGTATATTCTGCCTCTGGCCCAGCTACCTGCATGTTCAAGGATTCCTGGGCACTCCTCCCCAGATGAATTATTGTTTGGATCTAGCCCCTGACATAGTGTTAGCACGTGAGCCCCATGACAAGCCCAGGTGGCCACTAGGACAGGACTCTTGTCCCAGTCTCTGCCTGCTGTGTGACCTGCCCAGGGTTTCTGCCCCTCTGGCTTTGTAGTCCCAGCTCTCTCTCCTTGAAGCTAGTGGGCACCTTGAGGCAATGATACTTTGGGAACAGGGAAGTCTTAATTGCTCACCCATCTGGCCATCTGCCCAATAGTTGACGTGAGGGTCTGGCTGAGGCCCAAGTGTGGGGGAGTCTGGGGCTAGTTGAGACCAATCCTGGCCCCCAGAGAGGTCTCCTGCTGAGCCACACAGGTAGGCAGCAGCCTTTCTATGGTCTATCCATGTGCCTGCGCACTCCCTTCTCAGCCTCCAGTGCCTTGTTTCAAGGCTTCCGTTTGCCCTTTCTTCCATTGCTTCACATTAGATGAACACCTGTTCCACACCATGCCCTGTCTTTACAGGTCCATGGTAACATAGAAATGAAATCTGGACTTCTCCTAAGAAGGAGCTTTTTAACCAGGTGAAGCACATAGACTCTCCAAGCCCTCACACTTTCCTGTCTTTGACAGCCTCAGCGTGAGAGTGCAGACTCAGGCAGCTGTGAAAGTCATAGATCAAGGATGAGAGAGACACAGACAGCAAGCGGTGAAGACAGGAGGAACTAGATCTAGGAAGGCAACGTGTTCCCACACAGCACGGGAATGGGTATGAGAGATTTCAGAGAATTTTGAGAGCAGATGACTCTGTGTGGGTGGAGGGTTTCCCCTTTTGGTCTTGGATTCTGGGCAGATGGCCTCACCTTCAGGCAGGCACTAATCATAGGGGATCTGGCCCCAGGCCAGGTGTGGGGTAGCTGAAGCAGTTAGGACAAGAACCCTCCTCTAAGAGGTTGTTAGGCCAAGCCCCCAGCTCTGTTGTCTGGCCAGGAAGGGCCGTAGACATGAATGCTTTCCCCACCAACCATGATTCACCCATGTTTAGTCAGGCCCAGGCATGATCCCACTTCTGGGAATTCCATATTTGAATTAAAAACCTCCCTGGATACCCCTGTACCAGCCCACCCTAGCCGTGCTTAGGGGTTGGAGCAGAGCGAAGCAGGGATGCTAGGGGTGGTCAACTATAGATCTGCAAAACCAGGCAAAGGTAGACCAAAGAGATAGAAAAAGGGACCATTAGACCCAAACAGTACAAATATACAGAGGAGGAAAAGTTGTGACAGAGAAGAAGATACAGAGATATGGGCTGGGAACAAGGAGAAATCAGCATACACAGGGGCTTTAGTAACTACTAGGCCAAGTGCTGAGCAGTTGACTGGATTAACTCACATAGTTTAATCTTTACAACAGTCTTAGGAAATAGGCACTATTATGATCCCATTTTACTCCTGAGGTAATTGAGGCCCACTTTACTTCTGAGGTAACTGAAACATTAAGTAATTTGCCTTAGGTCACAAAACCAGTAAATGGCGGAGTTCAGTCTCACTGAAGGGCCAGGAAGATAGACATATGAGGAGACTGAGGCGGGGACAGATTCCCACACCAGCACTGTTGGGGAATCCAGAAATCCTGGAATCTTCAGGCAGCTGTTCATGGGGAGGACCTTCCCATCAGGCCGATGAAAGTTTAGTTTCTGATCCTTCCTGTCAGAGACAAGAACTAGGGGAGAAAGAGGGGGGAAGGAAGAGAGATATATGAGGAGGCAGAGAGAGCAAAGGGACCCCAGGTCACAGAGACCTCCCCTCTCTTACGGTGCAGCCTATATTCTACCACAGCACCAGGTCACCCAGCAAACATCTGGCTGAGTTAGGACCCAGGCTTTGAGACCTCTTCTTACTTCTCCATGTATTTATTTATTTAAATCTCTGTCTCTCTCTCTCTGTCTCTCTCTGTCTCTGTATTTGAGATAGGGGTCCTGCTATACAGTTCAGATTGGCTTTGAACTCCTTTGCCTCAGCCTCCTAAGTGCTGGGGTTACAGGTGTGCACACCATGCCAAGCTCTTCTCCATGTATTTATTGAGTATGTACTTTGCTATCTGAGGGACTCTGCTGCTCTACATATACCTCCCCCTTTCTCTTTTCTCTTCCAGTGCTGAGAAATCCTTCCCATCGTCTAACTTCAGTCTCCTCATACACAATTCTACCAAAAAGGGATTAAAACTAAAATTTGGGACACTTCAAGATGAAGAGATTAGCCTAGTTATACACTGAAGTTGTCTAAGCTCAGAGACGAGGCAACACTAGGTGCCTTCTTGTTGGAGATGCCTTCTGGTTGGTTTGGGAAGGAGGTCAACAGCCCAGCTGGTGGGGGCCTGGGAGAGCCAAGCTGTCAGCAACAGGGAGGATTGGGGTGAGAAGAAAACCAGGAGCTATCCTGGGGGAGCCAGGGAGTTGGCGTTATGGTTTCTAATGTCTCAGTCCTGGTTTCAATTACTCCCTGGGTCCCCAGGGTCCCCTGACCACTGCATGCTCCTGAGCTTGGGGGAGGCTCAGGAGCCTCCTGGGAAGTCCAAACACCAGGGGCTCAGGCATAGAAGGTGAGGGGCCTCTCTTCTGTCCCAGACTGAGCAAGGCTCCAGGCACAGCAGGGAGTGTGGGGAGGGGAGGGTCCACTCTCTGCTCACAGACTCCTATGGCAGGGTTTGCAGTGGTCAGCTCCATATGCCCAGCTCGCCCTCCTGGCTCTGCCCCAATCCTGACTGCTAAAGCACCAGGCTCTTTTTTAGTCTCATGACAGTCCTGATTCCTGATTCCCTTCCTCTGGGCCCACTGCACCCTCCTTGTCTTCTGGGAGCCGCTCACCTTCCCTCTGTCTTTTAGTCATGGATCCTAGGGTTTCAGCCTTCATCCTCTCCTCCTTCCTGCTCGTTGTACTGTCTCTCCTGCTTTCTCCACTCCCCATCATCTCTGTAGTGCCCAGGCTAGCCTGGGACTTTGAGGAATGCCCTGGCCTCCACATTTCTTGGGTGCAGAGGGTGCTGGGAATGTTGATCAGGAACTATGCACCTCTAGCCAGCCCTTGCTTAGTTTAGGGACTTCTCGGCCTTCCCATCCTTGCCCCAGCCAGCCGTCGTCCCAGCACCCCTCAGCTGGGCCTGTCCAGGCCCTCCTCTCTCCCAGCTCTGTGAACAGCACCATCATCTCGCAGATACGCCAAAAGCTTGGGAGCCACCTGTGCTTTTTTGTACACAGTGTTCCCTCTGGGCCTGGCACACAGTAGGCGCTAATAAATGTCTGTTGAACTGAATTTAATTCAATTTTCTCTCTTGGATTCCCCTTCTGCCTCTGTCTGTTTCCTTGGGACTCGATGTTTCTGGCATTTCTGAATTTTCTCTGTCCTCCTAAGCATGAGAGTTGAGTTTCTGGGGGAAGTTGAGGCCTCTTATTCTCTCTTCCCTGCCCCAGCAAATCAACAGGCTGGCCAGGAATGGAGCCATGAAGGTAAAGGGAGAGAATTGATCTTGGAGGTCACTGGCCCTCAGTCCTTCCTGAAAAACCCAGTCCTAAGGGAGGCAGCTGTACAGCAGCAGGGATCAAGGTCAGACTGCGCTGGCACTGGAAGGGGACAATGCTTTGAGGACGCTTGGCTTCACCGTGAAGAATGAGGGGTCAGAGCTCCCTGGGATAGTGAGGCAAGGAGGGACTATATGCTTCTGAGCAGGGATTAGCTTCATACCAATTTTTGCAAAATGAAAAATCACTTTTGTGATTTTGCAAGTCTGTGTCCCTACTGTTGCTTTCAAGGACACAGAGCCCCTGATTCTAAGTCCCCTCACACCCCCTGTTGCTTCCCCAGCCTTGGGAATACCCCAGGAGGGTGTGGGAGAGCAGACACAGGAAGGAGTGTGCAGGGGATGTGTTCTCATGTATACATGACGTGGGGGTTCCCCTAGGGCACATCAAAACAGATGGAGAAGATGAATCCCAGTGTCTCCTCTCCCTCAAGGTCCAGTCCTGGCCTTTGTCCCAGGTCAGGCTAGAGGGCGGATCCTCCTCCCAGCAGCCTCCGTGATCCCTAAATCTCCAGTGCACTTTCATTCCTCACCTATTTTGTGTCCTTCCAGGCCTCCATAACTTTGGCACCAAAGGCATTTTAGGATGTGGTTTCTTAGCCACCCAGACTTCCTCAGCCTGCCTTCCAGGTCTCAACTGAATCCCTCACTGGTTACTAAACCCCTTTCCCATCCATAAACGGTGCAACTTGTTCACCTGGGCTCCCTGCCTCGTGCCCTGGAGCTCAGGTTTAATTGTCATAGGCCAAGAGCCTCCTACTTCCTTGCATGCATCATTCATTCAACGTTTATTTAATCTCTTTCAAGAGTTAGAAGTACGTGTTCTACACCAGACCCAGCTGTAGGCCCCTGGAGTTTGAGGCCACAGAGTTTGAGGCCTCAAGGAACTTGCAGGCCCCACACAGCTAACTAAGTAACTGGACATCACACTGACCCCTCTAAGGCAACACGGTGTGGCACCATGGCAGAAGACAAAGGGGCTTAGAGTAGGCCTCTCTTAGGTGCCACTTAGGCTAACCTCCCAGCTGAGGGGCTGAGAAGTCAGACAGAATTTTGCATGAACAAACTATATTATTATCTAGTTTGGGGATGTGAGGTAGGGACAATGTCTCACCATGTTGCCAGGCTGGCCTTGGACTCATGACCCTCTTGCCTTGCCTCCTGCATAGCTGGGATTATAGGTATGCACCATGGCACTTGGCATCTGGGTATTTTAGTATCCCTTCTTTTTGACTAGAATATGAGCCACATGAGGGTAGGGATTTTAGAACTTTGTTGAGGCAATAAGTAAATAGTAAAGTGTACGAACCTTAAAGTACAGATCAACTTTCAAATATTCCTTCTTTTCTTTCTTCCATTTTGTTTTGTTTTGTTTTGTTTTGTTTTGTTTTGTTTTGTTTTGTTTTGTTTTGTTTGAGACAGAGTCTTCCTGTTAGCTCAGACTGACCATGCACCTGAGGCAAACCTCCTGTGAGTGCTGGGGGTACAGGCCTGTGCCACCACCCCTGCTAATTGTGCTTATTCTTGAGCTTTATATAAATGAAATCATTCAATATGTCTTTTGTATCAAGTTTTCCTCTCTTTGCTCAACATTTTGTCTGTGAGATTTAGCTGTGTTGTGTGTAGCTATAGTTGGTTCTTTTCCATGGCTTATCACAATATCTCTATCGGGTTAGTTTCCACTTGGGAGCTATTATGAATAAAACTACTATGAACATTCTTGATGAACATATCTTATCAGTTTTGGGTACATATCTGAGAAGGGAATTGCTAGGTCCTGGAATACACACATGTTCAGCTTGGAAGGTCCTGCCCAACAGCGTTCCAAGGCGGTGGTGCTGACCGATATGTGCACAGTGTATGGGATCTAGCTGTGCTACTTCCTTCAGAGAGCAGAGGTGTTCGCCTGGTTTGCTGCTGTGCTTGATCCATGCCTGGCATATACAAGGTTCTCAATATATATTGCTGGTTTTTGCCTGGCTTATAGGAGGAGCCGTCAGCATTCCTGAGGCACTGCTTTGGCTCTAGCACTAACTTGCTGAGTGGCTCTGGGCAGTGACTTCTCTGGGATATTTGCCGGTGTGTAGCCCAAGAGGACCAGCACAAGAGCTTTGCCTTCCAGTGCCAGCTGGGTGCTATGAAGGCTAGATACCTGTTCATTCATTTACTCTACTTGTATTGCTTAAGAATGGCACTTATTATGTGCCAACATGGCAAGGGTATGTTCTGTGATGTGCCACACCCAGCCTCTTTGAAGTCAGCCAGGGCCAAAGGTCACTGCCCATTTTGTCCCCAACTCATTTTCCTGGAGCCCGCTCCTCCTTCTGTCCAGCCCTGACCCCAGGAGGAGGGGGTCTGGACTGAGCCTGCAGATGGAAAATGTGATTAATAATCAAGAAAACATCCAAGAGGAAGAGAGCAGGAAAACAACTCGGGAAAGGCTTCTCGCCCCGGGGAGGGGGGCCATGTCCTGGGCCTTGGGACAGCCCCGGCTGCCCTCCCGCCGCCCTTTCTGGGAAACTGCCACAAGACTGAATAATTTTAGCCAAAAGTGGGGGAAAACCACTCTATTTAAAAAGATGGCCCCCAGTGTAAAATACGCTTCCTCTAAGGTCTTCCCCCACTCTGATACCCCTCCTGGGGGTCCTCCGGCATGGTCAGACCAGTGGGAGGAAGGGGGCTGGAGATACTGCACTTTGGGCAGAGGAGGAATTTCAACATGAAATATTTTGTTTATTAACAGAGAACATGGGGGAAATTCCCTTTCTGTTGGGTCTGGGCAGCCCAAGCGGACACTCAAAAGCTATTGTGAAAAGTAGTCTAAACTGCAGATTGGGGTGAGGGTTATTGGAGGAGGATGATAAGAGACCTTCTCTCCCCTCCTCTCAGATTCCTGACTTCCAGGGGTTTCCTGGGCCTTAATCCTTCCTCCTTCTAGGGATCTGATTCCCAATGCCTCAGGTTGCCCTCAGAATTCCTTCTTAGCAAAACAGGAGGAGCTGGGATTAGACTGGAGTTAGAACTTCCCACTGAGGAGGAAGAAAGGTTATCAGAGAGAGGAGGGTAGGTCTGGACCTATCTGAGTAATTTAGAATTCTGATAGCATATGCTAGAATTGGTGGACAGGTGGGCAGAAATCCGAGGGGGGCCTGGACAGTAGTGCAAGCTCCATTGTGCAAAAGGAAGAGATCACTCCAGGCAACTAGGGGCAATTTCAGCCTAAATATTGTACCTGGCTTTTGCCCTTATGGCTTCAGCCCTCCTCCCTTCTCCACTTTTAGGATTCTTTGCCCTTTTCTGGTGCCAGAGGTTGGACCAATCAGGGCACACAAAGGCAGCCTACAGCCACGGATGAGATTCCGGGGCGAAGTCCGCGGAGCGGGAATGTTGTGAGTGGACCCCAGGTGCTGCCCCAGGATGGTGCTGGGAGCGGTCACAGGACGGCGGGTAAGTCATCCCTGAGGAGCTGGGCTGGATGGCGGGCCTGGTGTGGGGGGTGCTCTGGGCCCCGCTCCCTGGCTCGGCCCGGGGCTGGGTCGGGATCGGGTTTCTCGGCGCCTGGAGCCTCCGCGAGGCCGAGCTGTTCCCGGGCCTCGGCCAAGCCGCCCCGGGCGCTGGCACTGCGCGAGGAAGCAGGGGCGGGGGGAAGGGGGAACGAGGGGGGCTGTGAGGGCGTTTACGTAACTGCCTCCCCGAGCCCGCCCGACCCGCCAACCTCAGCGTGACTGAGATCCTGTGTGCCTGTGTGACACTCAGGGGACGTGGACGACTGTGTGTGTGACTGTGTGCATGTGCACGGTGCGTGTGATTCTGGGACTCGGTCTCTCCTTCAACTTCTAGTCCCAGCTGCCGTACACGCCCTCTTAGAGGCTGGGTGTGTGACTTTACGTGACCTTGTGAGCCTGAGGGTTAGGTGGCACTTTTCGTAGCTAGGGACTGCTCTGTGACGCTTCTGATGGTACAGCACGTAGAAAGGGGTAGGATCTCCTGGAAAGGGGAGCTCATCCCAGAGCGGATGCAGACTGGACCTTCCTTCCTTGGAGACAGATTGCTAGACAGGGTCTCTTCCCCCGAAGGCGTGAGATGGCACAGCTGACTCTGGGGCTGGTGTGTGGTCTAACTTTAGGTCACCTGCTAGGGTGGAGGGTGAAGTCAAAGGTCCCAGCCACAGAGCTTTTTTACTTAGTGGCTGTAAAACTCCAGGAACCCAAAGTCAAGGAAAACTTTCCCGATTCTGCAGACCTCTTAGAAGCTTACTGAATCTGGGATCCCCATTATTTGCAGGGTATAAGGGCTGTAGCCCCAGGGCCGACATAACTTCCTGCCAGACCCTCAGGAGAGTCAGATGGTGAAGATGGGGAGCAGAGCATGCACTCCCCAGATGGGTTGGGAGAGATGTCTGCTAAATGTGGTTTGGCTTAAGGATAGGAGCTCCCCGATAGGAGAAGGGAGAGGTGAAGGAGAGGTGAAAAGGCCAGAGACAAGAGGGTGGAAGAAAGCTGGAGTGCTGGTGTGGCCTGGCCGGCCGGCCGCAAGGTTTGAAAGCCCTGCCTACGAAGCCTATTTTGCGGCCAAGGCGGTGAGGAAACCCGAGAAAGTTGAACAACGAGGCTTAGGAAGCTCAGCGGCTAGGAGGCAAGCAGAGCATTGGAGATGGCAGCGCAGAAATTCCCTTCCAGGTGGGGTAGGAGAAAATTGGCTTCTGAGCCAGCTGACAAGCCGGGTATTGGGTAATTTATCCAGGCCTCGGCGCAGAGCGGGAGCCCGCGGGAGGGGAATGCATGTCTCACGCTGCCCGCCAGGTGTCGCCGCGGCCCCGGGGAAACGCGCAGGGCCGGGGCTCCGGTGCCAGGAGCCGCGGCTTGACCGACAGACCCCGGGACTGGGGCCGACGCGCGCCACTCCTCTTCTATCCTGCCCGACAGCGACACATCGGGTTCATGGACTGCGCAAGCTTGGTGGAGACCCTTCCCCTCACCTGGTGTCTCCGGCGCTAACAACAGCAGTCTCCGCCTCCCTGGTGGCGAAGGGAACCTAGGTCCGGGACGGAATCCTGAAGGCTTCTAATCTGCAGAAGCAGGCGGCACGGTCCAGAAGTCGGTCGGTCCACGAGAGACCCGTGAGTCTTGCCCCTAATTGGACTCCTACCCACCTGGTATGAGTGCCTAGGCGCATCAGCTCCTCCAGAACGCCTAACCTGGCCCAGGCCTACGTTCAGCACAAGGTGCAGGGGCAATTCTTGTACACACACACACACACACACACACACACACACACACACACCGTGCCCTTATCATGGCGTGAGGGGCACTCCTCACTGGCGCCCAGCATCTCATCCCAGTCCTTGGCCTGGGAACCTGGAGGCTGCTGGGTCCAAACAGGCAGAGTAGAGGACATGTACAGTGGGTGGGTGTCAACTGGACCTCAGCTGAGGTATTTCACTGCGTGTCCTTTAGCCATAGTCAGGCCTCTCTGAGCTGTCTGGGTGACACGGACCGCTGTTCTGCAGTCATGAAAGTTACAGTGAAAAGCCCTAGCAGTGGTGGGAAGGCTTCTCTTCACAATGAAGTCCCTGAGGCAGCCTGCTGGTGATGGGTGTGAGGAAAGAGCAAGCCACTTCCCTCTCCTCACCCTCCGCCTTGGGGCAGTTCCCTGGAGGGCCAGGCCCAGATATTTTGGGTCAAAGACCAGGTGAAAAATTCAAGGGGTGGAGGGAGGTGAGCCTCTGGCGTCCCACTCTCTGCTGTGCTCTCCTTGGCCTCTGCAGACGATTGGGTTGTCTAATCGCAAGCTGCCGTGCTGGGAGGGGGCGGAGGGGGGCTAGTGAAGCGAGCACTGGTCCTCAGAGGCCCAGGCTGTGAGGGCAAATGAACCTCTGGCAGCTCCAGTGCTCTGCACCTCCTGCTGTGGAACTGGCCCACCAGAGGTTAAGGGCACAGCCTCCTACCAGCTTTATCCACCGAGCTTCTCCCAGGCCACGTGTCCCTGGGGACAGAGGAAGGCGTGCCTTGCACTGGTGGTGTCACTGGACCCACTGCAGTAGAGGAGAGGCTGTGCTCCCATTGTGGTCCACCCTGGTCAGGGAGCCATACAGTTCGCTTCCCCTCTGTGCAAGGGGTTTGCCTGAGTGTGACTAGAAGGGGAGTGTTTTCTGGGGGCAGTAGAAATTGAGGAGGAGCGAACTGGTCGGCTGCTTCTACCCAAAATGGGACTGGGAGCTCTGCCTTGCACTCCTCTCACGATGATGCTGGAAGGACCCCAGAGTTAGCCCGGGGTGCACCAATGTGTCGGTGCGCGACACGGGCCTGAAGGCGCGGGAGTGTGCGCAGGAGAGACTTGGCCAAGGCTGGGCAAGAGTGAGCATGAATGAGCAATCCTGGGGGTGGTAGGTGCGCGCCCAGCTGCCCTAGGAAAACAGGAGAGTGGGTGTGCGCGTCTCGGTACGCGCACGTTTGTGAACCCTGCGGCCTGGGCAAGGCGTTAAGCACGAGGGCCACAGCCGTCTGGAGGGCGCGCCAGAGAAAGGGCAAATGTGAGGGGCCACGCGTGCCAGTTCAGGCCAGTGTGCCATCGGTGGGGGGAGGCGCGTGCCTGCACTGGGCCGGTGGGAGCGGGGTCTTGCAGGCCTGTGCCGGGGCCGCGCATGCCAGGCGCGGGAGTGTGCCAAAGCGGGGGCGCGCAGGGGCCGTGACGGGGAGGGGTCGTGGCGCGCGGCCGCGGAGGCGCGGGGAGACAAGGCGAGAGGGGGAGGGGACCGAGGGTGCGCGCGGCCGAGCGGGCGCCCGCGGTCACATGGGCGAGGAAAGGAGGGAGGGAGCAGGGAGGGAGGAGGATGGGGGGGTTAAAGCCGCCGAGCGCCGAGGAGCCGGTGCAGAGCGGGCGGCGGCGGCAGTGGAGGCGGCGGCTCCAGCCGGCGCGGCGCAGGGTTCGGCAGTGGGATCCGGCGGCGGTGCGAGCTCCGTGCTCCTCGCCTCGCTCCCTGCCGGGGGCGGTCGCAGGGCGCGGCGCAGGGCTCCTGTGGCCCGAGGGCGCGGTGAGTACCCAGTGGCTGTCTGCGCGAAGCTGGACCCTCCAACCCTCGGGCGGACAGACTCACAGACGCGCGGCCCTCGTGCGCGCTGGAAGAGTGGGGGGACACGCGTGGATCCGCGGTCAGGGGAGGCAGGAAAGTTCATGACAAACTTTGCCCACAAACTCGGGGGCGGGGGCGCAGAAGTGGCCCCCCATGTCCGGGCAAGCCAGGGGCTGGGCGTGGTAGTCTTAGGGCCGGACAATCGGCTGGAAGGAGGTGCCGGGGACGGTTTGTCCGAGTGCCCCTGTTCTTCTTCCCCTTCAGCCCCACGCGCCAGGTCTGGGAAAATTCCGGGGCTTGGGGGGTCGCCTTGGTCCCCAACGCACCCAAAGGCAGCTTCTTTCTGGGGCAAAAATCTGGACTTCAAAGCACCCGGGAGTGTGAATGACGGTTGTGTATCTGCCAGAGCTTGTGTGTCCATGTGAATCTGCTGTGCGTGTGTGTGTATCTCGGGGTGAGCCTGCCTGTGGTTCTCTCGTGAGTCCGCCTGGATGTGTTTCCGTGCAATCAGTGGGTCTCCTTCAGGGTGTCTGTAAGTCCCCTGGCTTGTGTGCGTCTGCCTGTGATGCATCCCCAAGTGTCTCTTTGTGAGTCTGTCTGCCCATGTGTGCCTCCTCTGGTACGGCTCTGTGAGCCGGCCTGGGTGTCCCTGCATGGCTCGGAGTAGTGTGCCTCCCGGTGCGTGGGGGGCTGGGCTGCGGGGAGGTCACTAGACGGACAGCTCTCCTTCTCGGCTTTGCAGCTCTCTGCTCTCCTCTCTGGAGCCTCTCCTTCAGCGTCGAGCAATCGCTCGCTCGCTGGCTGCCTGGGCCCCCTCCCCCTGCAGTAGCTTCGGGAGGGCAGGACTATTTCACGCCTTGTTGAAAATTCAGGATTTTCTTTCTCTTTCCGTCTAGTCTCTCTTTTAGAATCATCTCTGTGTGTCTGTGTGTCTGGCAGCTTGTCTGCAACCCTGGGTGTGTGTCTGCATGCTGTTGTAGGTGTGCGTTTGTAATACTAGCTGTTCTGCCTTTTTTGTGATGTATTTGTGTCTATGTCATGGGGATGTTTGTGTGGCCTTAATCACTGTGGGTGAGAGTCTAAAATGCTAGGTGTGTTTTGTGCATCTGTAATCGCCGTGTGTCCAGGGGTGTCTCAAACACCCCGGTGGGTATGTTTTTGTGTGTCTAACCCTGGTGTGGTGGTGTGCTATTGCATGTGTGGAGATGATGCTTAAACAGTTGGATATTCTTTTTTTCTTTCTTTCTTTCTTTCTTTCTTTCTTTCTTTCTTTCTTTCTTTTTTTTTTTTTTTTTGTACCAGGGATTGAACTCATGACCTTGTGCTTGCCAGGCAGGTGCTAAACCCCCAGCCCCAGTTGGATATTCTTAAGGATGTAGGGCTGGCCAGGGTTTGGGGGTTGGAGGGGACTGTGTGTCTCAAACTGTGTCCGTGTCTCCACTCTCACAACCCACATAAATCCTCTTAGATGGTTCTTGGCATCCTGGTTAGGATTGGTGAGATGCAGTCAAAGATTCATACTGTCACATCTGAGTCTCCAGTTGGGACCCTGAGCCTCCATAAAACTCCTCCAGGAGTTTAAAGTTCACACTCAGGACTTCCTCAGGCTCTGGAATTCATACTCAGATTCACAGTGGGAAACTCATTTTAAGGTCTCTGGATTTACACTCCTACCCACATGCAGAATGACACCAGGACAGTGGGGCTCACAATTCAGAAGATAAATTACTCCAGGGCTCGTCCAGTTACAGGCTTCAGTCTGTACTCACACTTGGCTGTACAGTGGGCTGTAGGCTAACACTGAGACATGTCTAACCCTTAGCACATAGGCTTGCACTGAGACCTAGAATTCACACTTGGAAGCACATTGGAACTCCAGGGCTCACACCTGGGTTCATAGTAAGACTCAGGGCTTCCCTCGGATTCACATAGAATCACCCTAAGATGCAGAGTTCACACTGAGGGACACAGGGAGCTTAGGGCTCACATTTGAACTCAAGAGCTCTTAGACATGGCAATTCCTAGTCAGTCTTCAGGCTTATAATCCACACTGGGCTCACATTCAGACTCAAAAGGGACCCTGGCGCTTACTCAGATTAATGCCAGGATCCTTGGGTTCACACAGAGTGAAGTGAGGGGTCTGATCAGATTCCCATGAGTAACCTGGGGCTCACATTTAGTCTCATATCAGGACCTGGGTGACTTCCTCACTCAGACTCACATTAAGAGTCTAGTGCTCACACACAATTCTTCCATCTTGAGATCACTTAGATTTACACTGGGATCCTGATGCTCACATTCATACATATATGGGTGCTGTGGGACTCACACTCATTCTTTAAAAAGAAACCAATGTTCACAAGTGGGCTCATATGGGGCCCTTACCTCATCCTCAAAATGCCATTAAGACCAAGGACTCACACTCAGACACTAACACTAGAACTCTGATGTGTGCACTGACTTGTTTGGGACTCCCAGGACTCAACTTTACACTTCATTGCTGGAACTTACTTACCTTCTGACTCACTAGGGCTCATAAATGCTGTTTCCTGGGATCTGGATTCATACTCAAACCTATAATTCCATCTTGAATTCACACTCAGATTGACATTAGACCCTAGCACTTATGTGAAACTCACACTTCTAGGGCTCACATTCAGACCCAAAGTAAATTCATGGTATTCACAAACCCAGTGGAATTTAGGACTCAGTCACTGGTACCTATGCTTTTCCTTAATTTGTAGTATGTACCATGGCAGTCAAAGTTTGGAACAAAGTTTGGTCAAAGACCTGACCTCTCCAAAAAATGGGGAGGATACAGGTATGTATTTGGTTACATCCCTCACTTGGACTGTGGGTTGAAGGAGCAGGGATGGGAAAGATACAGTTAAACCTCCCTGCTTTATGGTTTGTTTGTTTTTTTTCCCCAGTACTGGGGATCGAACTCATGACCTGGCACTTGCCAGGCAGGTGCTTATGCCACTGAGCTAAATCCCCAGCCCTTCTCCCTGCCTTATGTTACACCAGGAGCTTCGGCTTTTGGCAGGAAGGTCTGCGTGACTTGGTGTATAGAGGTGACATGAACCCTTAGAGTCCTCCACGTGCCATACATACCCCCTCTCAGTCATCCTTTCTATGGTAGAAAAGGCCAGCTGTAGGGAGCTAAGAAGTTCTCTCAAGACACCCACCCTCCCAGTTCATCCAGTCATTCTCCAGATGGGAAGGGCTAGATGGACCTGGGGGTAGACTTCTGGCTCCAGGGACTGTTCCAGGGTGCTGAACTTGTGATTCTGAGAAATGGCAGCCCAGACTCTGGTGAGAGCTAAAGGAGGAAACCGGGCTGTGCTGCACCTTCCCTCCGCACCCCAGCAAGAGCAGGGTCTGACCGCGGTAGGGTGTACCTCAGTGTTCCCTGGAATGCCTGCTGGACCCTGTCCTTGCTCCAGGGCTCCAGGAATTCGTGCTCTACTCTGCAGATCGAGTAGGAGCCCTGGGGTGCCTAGGGTTCCTGGGGCTCTGGAACCCCACCTGCCTTGGAGACCTGGCCCTGGACTTTACGTGCCCTTTGCTGTGGAAGCCAGTCCATGGGGCTACCCAGGCAACTATTCCCCCGTGGGAGCTCGCTCACTGGGGACCTGGCAGGCATGCACCTCCCCCACCCCCAGGATGACATGGCGCGGCTTTAACTGCTCCCTGTCCTGAAGGGGACACATGCTCTCCAGCCCCCAATGGGGGTGGGGGCTTGGAGGCAAGGCACCCCGTTTTCTGCTCCCCCCCACCCCGTGAGTTGAAGTGTAAATGAATCGAAAACATATGGAGTGGATTTTCTTTGAAATGCAGATGGGTTGGGGGGGACCATATGTGCCTGGTTTGGGGAGTCCCTGGGAGTAAGGAGGCTGAGGAGAGCTGACCTCTCCTCCAGACCCACTGTGGGGAGGGGTGTGGAGAGAACTCAGCTGTGTAAACGCTTGTGGCCCTGGGTGACCACGCCCACATGGACTTGGCTTCCTGTGGGAAGGGGCTAGAGAAGCAAGTGTTCCCTGTGGGTGGACAGCCCGTGGTCATCTTCCCTGTTTACCTCTGCAGAGGGCAAAGGGAGGCCCTAAAAGCACAGAGCTGTCTTTGCTGGGGGGAGCCAGGAACTCTGAGGGCAGTGGGGGTAGGAGGAGCTAGAGCAAATGTAGGAGAAGAGTCAGTATTGCCTTAGGGAACCAGCTTCTAGAGCTGTGCCTAGCACTACAGTAAGAGGAACTGAAATTAGACTTCGGCTAGCATGAGGGCCCCAGCTGGGTTAGGAACAGACTGAAGACTCTGCAGTCCTTCAGAAGGATAGAGTTTGGCAGACCCAGGGCAGTCAGTGTGGCTCCCCCACCCTACCCTTACCCCACATAACACTAAGCAGGGTGGCATAGTGGTTGGCTTTGAGCTTGACTGGGGCCTGGGTACAGGGTCTGCTTTGCTCACCACTGGGCCCTGTCCATGGCATGGACCTGGCATGCAAGAGGGTAGTGTTGAGTGCACAATGCGTCATTTTTCCCTCCTATCAGACACGGGGCTCCTGGAGCACGACTGTGTCCTCCCTGCCTGCCTAGTACTTGGCAGCGATTAGATGCTCAATAAATGCTGAAGATGAACGAGGGCAGAAGGGACCTTCTGGTATTTGTGCTTTGAGACCCACAGTCCCTGTTGAACACCCTGCTGGGCTCAAAGGAACTTTGAGTGGCTTTTAGGCTTGACTACAGGAGAACTTCCCTCTACTAAGAGGGGTATAGGGGACAAGTGCCTTAACCCTTGCAAAGTCAGTAGGAGGGAAACTGAGGCAGGGCAGTAAGCCTGATTCTGTGGCAGAGGTTGACATCATGGTGCCCCCAGCTTCAGGATTTTTCAGAACATAGGAAGGCCTTTTATTTCTCTGTGGTTGTGAGTCTGTGCACTACTCTCTAGGTCTGGGATTCTTGGCTTCTAGCTGAGGGAATGGACTCCCTCTCTAATCCATTAAGGCTAGGCTCAGAGGCTGTCTAGCTGCTGTGGGCAGCATGGCTGTGGGTACTAGTATTAGCTTCTGTCTGAGAACACAGGGTTTGGACCCTAAAATGACTCCATCCTGTCAGAGAAGAGTTGCTGGCGTGGGCCAGTATAACAGTGGCTGTAACTTGGTTAGACAGAGACCGGAGGGGTAGAGGCTCACCCTTATCCAGAGCCGGGAGAGCTTGGGAGAGTGTGAGGATGGGGAAACCGAGGTAAGCACGAGTAGGAAATGCACAGGAGACAGAGCCTTGGTTATAGATAGAGCAAAGATTTATAAAATTAGTGGTAACATTTAGTCAAATTATGGTAACATTCAGGGTAATTGGTTATCCTTCACTGCAGAGAATTTCCTTCTGAGAGTCTGGAGATACATCTGATGGCAGACATAAAAATCAAGTAGTCAGTAGGAACCCTTTCAAGTCCAGCTTCAGGATGTTCCAAATAAATATTTGGCAAAGAAAACAGAATCTTCCCAAGTGCCCTTTTCTGAACCACTGCACCACCCTCGCCTCATCCAAGCCCTGCCTTGCAGCCAGATCCTGTGTGGCCCCTCAGGCCCTCTCAGAGTCCTTCACCTCACTTCTGTTTCCTTGCCTTTGCCTGGGGAGAGGAACTGCACAGTGGTCCCAAAAAGGCAAGAGGAGCCCAGTGTCGGGGCAGATGCCATGTGACCTTGGCCCATGAGCTGACCTTTCTGGGCCTCTGGGTGAAACTGCAGGATGGGGGGCCGGGCTGGGCCCTGGCCAGGCCCAGAGAAAAGGCGGTTTTGGCACCCATCCAGCCTCCTGACGTCAATGACTCTCCAAATAATGGAATCAATATTGGGGAGGGGGGAAGCGTGAACCAGGCCCCAGCGATTAGAAACAGATCAGCACAAACCCGCAGCTGATTCTGATAGAGCTGCTTCGGAGCTCTAGGGTGGGAGGCTGGAAGGAGGTGGACCTAGGAGGGGCTCAGGAATGAGGAGGCTGAGCCACCCTGTGACCAGAGCAGGAGGGTACACCCAAGGCCAGAGGCCGGGAGTGGGGGTTGGTGGGAGCCCCGGTCTTAGCCCCTTCTTCCCTTGAACCTGTGGGGTTTTAGGGCTAGGTGGTTTGTAGATGGAGACTTCTCTCAGCTAGTACGTAGTAATGGGAGTGGGCAATGGGAGTTCCATCTCCTTATACCCCAAACCTGGGCCTCCAGGCTGTATTAAGAGTCACAGCTTACACACAGGTAGCTGGAGAGAGTTCTAAGGGAGATGACTGACTGGAGCCAAAGGGCCTTCATCAAGGATACCTCAGAGATGAGGACCCCCTCTGCCTGGAAGTCTGGGCTCTTCTGTCAGCTTATGCGCTCTCAGCCTCCTAGAAGGCAGCAGGTGAGGATGGAGTGGACCATGGGGTCCATGGGGGGCTGGCCTGGCGGCAGCTGACAAAAACAGAAAGAAGGGCTGGGGGAGCAGCTGTAATTATGGGGCATTTATTATTAATCAGATGAAATTGCTGGAAGCAGCTGGTATAATGTGCGTAGCAATACAGACTCTGCATGCTTCCCCCAACACACACGCACATACACCTGCCACACACAGCCTGAACCTTGCTTGCTTTCACAAGTTCTGTCTTAGAAGGTCAGGCAGGTCTCTGAGTGTCCCTGCATCTGTGCATATCAGTGTGTATCTGCATGTGTTTTTATGTCTGACTGTGGGCTCCTCTGCCTCTCTTGTCTCCAACACCTTTCATTCTTTGGCTTGATGTGTGTCTCTGTCTCTGTATTACCCTTTTATTGCCTTATCTTTGGGCCCTTGTCTTGGTGTGTCTGTATATGTCACCATCAGCTAGGTTGTCTGAAATAGTGTGTTTTAGTTTTTTGGCTCTCCCTTCTTAGTGTCTCTGGCTCTCTGAGGAGATTTGGACATCACAAAGTTCCTTTCTCATGAGTATGTGTTTAGACACCTACTTGTACCTTTGGCAGGTATATCTAGGACCTGTCAGGGGCAGGCAGTTGGATGCTGAGACTCTGCTGGGATCTTGTGGAAGCCTAGGTATGTTAAGTGATTGGACTATTCAGCACCAGCTCCTGACTAGCTACCAGCTGTATGACTACTGCTTTTGCTCTATGAGTCTCTGTTTCCTCACCTATAAAATACAAACAGAATTAGCTTTTTTTTTTTTTTTTTGCGATACCAGGGATCAAACTCATGACCTCACACTTGCCAGGCAAGTGCTTATGCCACTGAGCTAAATCCCCGGCCCAAACAGGACTATTTCTGAAGGTTGGTTTGATGATTCAGTATGAAAGTACAAGTTAGGGGTTTATCACAGTGTCTGGCTAACCAAGAACATGAGCAACTGCTGATTGTTGGAATATAGCTCAGTGAGTGGGTTCTCCCCTAGTATGCGTGAGGCACTGGGTTTGGTTCCTAGCGCTGCAAGAAAGAAGAAAAAAGAAAAAAAAAGAAAAGAAGCTGTTATTATCGGGAAAGGCACAGTGCTAATGGGTGAGAGAGCTACAGAAGCAAACTGGTATAACAGACAGGCTTTGGAGCTAGATATGGACTCAAACTTAGACTCTAGAACTTGTCCACTCTATGGTCTTGGGCAAGTTACTTAACTTCTACGAGTCTCAGTTTTCTTAGCTGTCAAATGGGAAGAATAATAGAATTTGCCTTGTAGAGAAGTTGAGAATGAAACGAGGTAATGCATAAGTGGTACCTAATAGTCGCTGGCATATAACATGCTCAGAAGCCATAGTGATGATAAGGAAGAGGCTGCTGTGATGGTCAGTGTCGATGCCGCTCTGTGGCCCTGTGTCTTGTGTGAGTGCACATGCACGATGTACGCGATGATCATGTGCTCATATCTGCAAACTGCTTGTGTGGCAATGTCTTTTTTTTTTTTTTTGTACCAGAAATTGAACTCAGGACCTTGCACTTGCTAGGTAGAAACTTACGCCACTGAGCCATTTCCGTGGCCCTTGAATGGCAATTTTGGACCATATGTGGGCATGTATCGGAGTGGTGTCAGGCTACTATCTTTGACCTTTCGTCTTGTGGTTCAGCACTAAATTCAACACGGAGTGCTGGAGGAGTCTGTACTATTCTAACTTCTCCTCCAAATGTTTGTCTGCTCTACTCCCTGTGAGAGGTTATGAGTGTGGAATGAGCTCTGAGTTAGACTAAGATCTGTGGCTCTTCTTTGACCTCTGATTTGTGCCCTTTGCCATTCTAGAATCCAGCCTGGTCACATCATCCTGTGCCCTTGGTTTTGGAAGATCAGGGAAGGATTTGGTCTGGAGGAAGAGGAGGACATTGATGTGCTTGGAGTGCAGCAGGTGGTGAAGAGGTAGGTGCTGGGGCCCTGTTGGAACAGCTCAGTCTCAGGGCGTCAGGCAGCTGTTTGGGCTGTAGGTGTGGGAAAGACAGTGAAGTACCTGAGATCCTTTCATTCAGTTCCCTTGTCCTTCTACCCCCATGCAATTTGGGCTTTGCCTAGTTGGGGCTTTTCATGCTCTGTGATAGGCCTAGAGAAGAGAAGAGATTTACCTATGGTCACAAAGATAAGGGTAAAACCAAGCCAGGAAACTGGGTTCTATCCTGAGGGGCTGAATCCCGGATAGGAGAATATGTTTGTGTTTTAGTGTCTTCAGGTTTCCTCTTTGACCCCAAAACATCACTCTGGCTTGATTAGGGGAGCAGCTGGGCCTGGAGATGGAATGTTAGGTCGGAAGGTCCAGTCTCTTCTGGGGCCAGCTGTAGGGCTGAGTCCGACTCTGCTTCATTCAGGCTAAGCAAGGCCCCTGGATTGGCAGCCCGGGGGTGGGGGCATCCAAGGAATCAAGGCACTGGAGCGGAACGGAAGGGCCTATTGTCCGAAACCGCCAGAGGCCCACAAAGGCCGGCTGGGCTTTTCATCTCGGCTTCCAAACAGACTGGCCATTTTCCTGGCCTGGGGCAGCAGGTGTGTGTGAGGGTGCTAGCTCTTCAAAACTAGGGGTAGTATATTGAGGATGGAGTGGGGTACCCTGGACTAACATGTCGCCTTAAAAGGAGCTTAGATGGAACCAGGGCCCAAAAGAGGAGGGAGGAAGGGGTGGCTGTTGAGATATAAGGAGTAAGTTTCTCATCCCACTTTTCCCAAAGACCAAGGACATGGTGTAATCTATGTGAATGAAGTTCAGAGTGGGGTGGGGTTAGGCAAGGAGTTTTCCCACCTCTAGACGATGTTCATGGTGCACACCTGGGAAGAGCCTGCCTACTGGGAAAGTAGACTACTGAGCCTTGAGCATATATGATGCTCTCCCAAGCTGGGAACAACTTAGGGAGCCAGGACAGGGGCTGGGAAAGACAAGGCTAGTGCTTAGGAGAGAGAATGTGTTCTTCACAGCAAGAGGGACTGAGGCCAGACAGCAGGAAGGACTTCCTGCCAGGGAACAGTAGCTTGGATGCCATGACCCTGTCCCTGGGGATCTCAGAGGCTTGCAGAGAGCAGGGGAGCTGGAGTTACCCGGGGGCTCAGACTGAGGCAGCTTCTGTGGGGGCTGAGAAGGACTGGGAGGGAGGATTTGGCAGTTCCATCTACCTTCT